>JAFIRS010001653.1:0-317396 GCA_018342105.1 Gonioctena quinquepunctata
CGCCAAAACAAAGCGGGGGTGCTTTGTCGAAATTAATTGAAAGTATTTCCCAAAGGTAGGTAACCAAAAACCACCCCATGCTTTTTGGCATAATCGTTGAATTTTAAAATTATTTTTTACTTTTTAGTGCGTTAAAAGCGTGTTCTTTAGTTTTCTTAAATATATATATATATATATATATATATATATATATATATTTTCATATTTTTAACTTGAATTAAAAAGGATCACATCATATTCAAAATTATAAAAAAACATGTGTGAAACACGTTGGGAAACACTATTTTTCGTAACTCGCTTCGCACATTCCGCAGAAATCCGCCCGTTACGGAAAATAGTGCTTTTCCCAACTGGTTGCACAAATAACTATTCTAGTTGAAATTACGTCAAATATTGAAAATATTTCAAAATCACACGATTCAGAAGGCTGTAAGTGATTTATTACTCGAAAATACAATCTCTTTTAAATTCAACATTTTGTTGCAGTTTATGACAAAACTTTGAGTTGGTCTGGATTTCAAACGAAAATTTTCAACGTCCCACGAAACAAAATTTTCTATTGTCGGGGTTATGTGATGGCGTAAGGTTATTTTCAAGGATTCCATTTTAATTACTACAATATGGAACACGCATGATTTTATATTTATTTTATTTTTTGATCAGTTTGGTCCACAAAAATAACATTTGGTGAAAATAATTCAAAAAATCCCAAAATATATTTTTTTCTTATCTTCCTTCATTGGCTGTTTTCATTACGACGATGTATACCAGCACTCCCCCTTTTACGTAACCTCTGTTACGTAATCGGGGCTTCGTAATAGGGCACCCAGGATGTCTCACTCGAAGTGATACCACGAATGCCCAAATAATTTTCAAATATGCAAATATGTGATGAACGTTAAACGGCAACTAAACTGTTACAATATCTTCTGATTTTACAATTCGCAAGACCCCTTCTTCTGACATATCACTTCATTCTTGCAAGGCACGTTAAAAACGGCGGGACTTTGACATCAACATTTACTTGACATCCTACTACGAAGACGCCGCCTGTCCTCAGCCACGGTCGGAAGTCGAATCAAATCCCAAAATATTGCTTGCTTGTTTGTTCTTCATGGCTCTATCTTTACAGATAATTAGTCAGCTTCGGAAATCCATATCACCCTAGAACGTATTCTGTAGGCTTCGATTTCCCTTCGGGAGGAAACAGAATTGTCTCACTCGAAGTGATACCACGAATGCCCAATACTTTCACAACACATTTTTTTAAACGTTGGAACGGCTATACAAAACTAACATTAAACTGACTTCCTGCCCGCGTGGTCGACATCCGTCTCCCACGACACCAGGAAGTCGAATCTCCCAAAACATTGTAATTTTATCGTTTAAAGTTCTCTCTCTACATTATTGTCCTATATTGCTTCCTTTCGGCGCCTTCAGGACATCCCTCTTGCGGAAAATCCGTTCCCATCCGGCCTTTAACCGGTATAGAAAGAGGGTGGTTTCGGGGGCATGCAGCGTGTCTTGCTCTAAGCAATAGTGCATACCAAGGTTTAAAGCTGCTTCTCAATAGGGGAGTCTCACACAAGTTGCCTACTTAAAAAACCTTCAGAAACTTCTGCCTCTCCAATTTGAATAATAATTTCATCAGGGTTGTGTAGAGAATCACAAACTGAATATGCTGGATCATTTATTTTTAGTCTCAAAGTGCTTATATATTTATACATAAAAAAGTGATATCAATAAGAAATTTTGTGACTATATCTCGAGTGTTGGTGCCCGTCCCAATCTGATTCGTGCTTTCGTGAATTATCAATTGTCAACTGTAACTCTGCCATTTGAACGCAGATCTTTTTCTTGTTCCTCGATTTCCGTTGTTATCAGTTGTAATTGTTTTGTGTATCTTCTTATTCAATCTTTTTTTCACAAAATATGTTTTGCGCTACCAACTGTTTTAATTTTTAGACACAAAATCTCTATGAATGACATATTTGATATAAGAAATACAAATACAAGCGCTTTATGGCCCAAATTGTCGATTTTCAATAAGTTGGCAACTTTCGCGGGACTCCCTTATTCAAATTCGATTTGATCTTCACCCGAATAACTTCCCCAAACACTAGCGTCAACAGTGGTTGTTCTAGAAATAATGACAGATAATACTATTTTTACAACATTAATTCAACCTTGGTTTCAATGTGATGTTTTAGTGATAATTAAAAATAATATGGAAAATCCCTAATGGAAATATTACAACATATAAACGAAGAAAATTAAAGTAATTGAAAGTTCGAAACAAATGTTACACCTTCAAGAGCCCTAGCGGTGGAAGTTTGAACTGTGTAAAGTAACGATGCATACGTCCATCAGAGGCGCTAAGAGTTGTGTTTTAATGGGATGAAAAATTGACGTTTTCAATTTCGAATAATAGAAAACAAAAAACATTTTTCCAATTTTTGAGTTAGTTGCTTAGCTTTATTTATGTGCAAATCAAAATAATCTACAAAAGGTACAAATGGGTATTTCTATTGACGTAGCTAATGAAATCGTAGTCTGAAAATTATTTCAGAATACTAGATATGCTTGCTTGTTTTATGGCCTATC
Source organism: Gonioctena quinquepunctata (assembly GCA_018342105.1). Taxonomy (NCBI): domain Eukaryota; kingdom Metazoa; phylum Arthropoda; class Insecta; order Coleoptera; family Chrysomelidae; genus Gonioctena; species Gonioctena quinquepunctata. The sequence continues at coordinate 2,605 of JAFIRS010001653.1, forward strand.
CATCACGGATAATTCCTAGCTCGAATTCACTTCACCCCCCCGAACGTATTCTGGGCTTAGATTCCCTTCGGTGGGCAAACTGGGATTAATCTCACTCTAAATGATACCATGAATGCCCGGAACTTTCACAACAATAAAATAACTTTGCGATGCACGTGGAACGGCTGTACAATAACTCACATTAACCTGATTTCCTGCCATGTGGTCGACGTCTGTCTCACACGTCAGCAGGAAGTCAAATCCTAGATATATCGAGAAAATATAAGATATGGCTTTGGGGACCAATCATAATATACCTCAAAATATATATCAACGTCCTGAATAATCCTATAAGAAAAGATGTCGAAATTTTATCAAAGAAAAAAGTTACTACCCTTAGAGGAATATTTAATGATCCATTTTAATCAAGTGTAATCGTATCATATTCTATGTATACTCCTTAATCATTTTATCAACAGCCCTAATGTCTTTGTTTTTATATTTACATATTTTTAGGCTTTCGAATAGTCTCAATCAGCACACAATGTTTAATACTCACGCATTTCAGGCTTAAGATAGATTTAATTCAATTTCACTCATGACTATAATTCTATTGACGATTTCTATACTTGTACAAGTCCTATGAAATAAATGCTTACTTACTTTGTAAAACAAAGTGCGTTGTTTCATCGTTATTGATTTTTTTACTTTTATTGTTATAAATCATTCAAAATACTTTATCATTTCGGATTTCAATACCTGATGATTTATTTGACACCTAACCAAGGATTCGAAAATTTCTCCCAAAAAGATCACAGTGCCAACGTTTACTGCCGTTTCTGTATAATTACGGTGTTCTGTGCTTATGTTCTTTATTAAATAGATGTTAAGACTGAACTTTGTTCCGTGCAGAGATATTAGACTGTGAGCAATCAAATTCTGACGTCACACCATTTCGTAATAATTCCGAGTTACTTAGACTGTGATTTATCGACGCCAGTACTCTGCAATGCAAACGTGAGTGCAAGTTCGATAATCGTGTATTTCTCTAGACCGGCAAATTTACGGTACCTGAATGGAATTATATTACAAAGTGGACTATTGCGATAAGAATGTTTTGGAAAATTCTGGAAAACAGTGCTATCCAAATTAGGTACAATATATTCGAGAATTGTATTAAGATAAACATTCTATTTTTAGCGTATAATTATCCGATCACTGAAATTGTATAGTTTTAAAAATGATATATAATGAATGAATGAATAATAAAATGTTCATTGAATGTTTATGATGCATTGACATTAACAAAAAAAACATACAAGAAAAAAATAATTTTCATTTCTATAATTGTGATTATAAGATGATAAATGGTATTATAACGAACCTAGGCCGGACCTGTCGCCTCACTCGTTGCCATCGACAACGATGATGTCATCCCCGGAGATATTCGAGAACAATCCAGTCGCGCCACCGCGGATAACAACGGTCAATATTGGAAACAACTGGAACATGCTGGTCGCCAACCGCCAGAATTGGAAAGATCGGGAATTCTGTAACGGAGATAAATAGGCGCCTCAAGATGGCACGTCTCTGAGAGTCCCCATTCTTGGCGGGTGATATCATCGAGCCATACAGTGGCGTAGTTAGTAATATAAATTAGTTGTAAAATTAAGTGTGAAATAAATTAGTAAAAGTTAAGTTTATTTACGTACCAATGGTGTCGGAAGCAAGATTTTGAAAATAAATAAGTGATCGTGGAGTGGATAGTCAGAAAAATAAATTGATAGACCTTTTTTCACGCCCAAAATAGACAGTGACCCGGTTTTCGCGAAGTGGACAATTGTGCGTGGGAATATAAACTGATACACTGTTGCGTGAAACAGACAATAGACTGGTGGCCCGTGGAAAAGAATTCGCGAAGGAATTTTAAACAAACTGATAAACTTTTCGTGTGAAACAGACTGATACCTCGTCAAAGACAAAATGTGTTCAAGAAAAGTGCGCCTTGCGGATTTGAAGGTAGCGGAATTGAAACAGGAATTGGAGGAAAGGGAACTGGAAACAACGGGTGAAAAGCAAGTACTCCAGGAAATTCTTGCAGAAGGACTTATACAAGAAGGTGAGGACCCCGAAACATTTTTATTCGAAGTTCCTGAGGTGATTTGAGTCCGATAATAGAAAAACTTGAAGAAAATTCTAGAAAACTGGAAGAAAGCTTCAAGAAAATTCTAGAAATCTGGGAAAAGAAGCTTCAAGAAAATTCTATAAATCTGGAAGAGAAGCTTCAAGAAAATTCTATAAATCTGGAAAGAAGCTTCAAGAAAATTCTATAAATCTGGAAGAGAAGCTTCAAGAAAATTCAAGAAGCCTGGAAGATAAGCTCCTAGGAAAACACAGAAGGCCTAAAAAAGAACTCTGTGGTGTGGCGAATCGTCTAGGAAAAAAAATAGGAACCGTCGAGGCGAGATGGACAAGATGAAGGAAACGATCAGTAAGCTGGAAAAACAATTGATAGTGCGCCCTCCACAGAGATGGTTAAAAAAAAATGCAATGCTGGACTTGAGTTTGTACTTGGATAAAGTTCAAGAGGGTATACAAGATGTCAAGGTCATTTCTGAAATAGGGGAAACTTTCCATGAAGCCGCCTCAATTCGACGAAAACTCCATGGGAAAATTACCGCCGACAGTTTGAAGCAGCGGCCAAAACAAATGGATGGAATGGGGGAAAGAGCTGTAGCGCTAATACTTGCATTACGTGGAGAAGCGACGAATATTCTACAAACTCTTACCGCCCAAGAACAGGAGGACTATGATCAGCTGATTAAACATCTAGAATTACGATATGGCCAGGCCCATTTGGAACACGTATACCACTCCCAACTGAAAAATCGCTGCCAGAAATCGGGCGAATCCTTACAAGAATTCGAAGCTGACATTGCACGCTTGATTCGTCTCGCATATGCAGCAACACCGGAAAATGTAATGGAGCGATTAGCGGTTCAGGCATTCTTCGGTGGACTCCGTGACCAAGAAACCAGACAAGCGTTGACACTAGCTCGTCCAATACATCTCGTAGACGCACTGGCACGCGCTTTGGAATTTGAGGCAGCAAACCAATCCTGCAAAAGCCAAAGTAAAGTTCGAAGGATTGAAGAAGACTCACAGGAGCATGCTGACTTGGAAGGTGCCATAAAGAAAAGTGATGGAGGAAGTTTTGCCTGAGAAAAGACAGATAAGATGCTGGGAAATTGTGCAAAATTGACATGTGCGTAGCAAATGTCCAAACATTCGAAAACACGACCCCGATGCAGGAAAACTAAAAGAAGGTCGACGAGAAGGCAATCGTCGGCCTGTGTCCAGCAAGCCCGGTTAACAACGCATATGTCGCTATCCTTCAACGACAGAACAAAAGGTGTCTTCGCAGACGGTCTCATCAATAACGAGCCTTGCACCATGCTGCTAGATACAGGTGCGACTAGGACAATTCCGGCCTTCCTTTGCCAGAACACCGGAACGGATTGAATCGACAACTTGAAGCTACGCACAGCAACAGGGAGCCAGCTACCGTATATGGCGAGCTACCGATTGAAATAATTTTGGGCAGCACTAAAGTGAAACATCAGGCACTTGTAGCGGACATCGAAGACGATGCAATCATCGGAATGGACATCATGAATTCCAGAGGGTTTGAATTAGATTTCAAAGACGGCGTCCTACGTGTCAACGGAGAAGAGCTGGTGCTTCATGGGAGAAGTGAGGAGTTGATCCGTGTGTTGTTGGCTGAAGATGTAAGCGTACCTGAGAGGGCTGAAACCATTCTGGAGGCTCGCCTGGACGGGAGTGCGAGCAGTGGAGACGTGGTGATGTTCGAGCCCAAACTTCATGATGAGAAAATTGGACGAGGGATTGCACTAGGGAAGACCTTGTTGCGTGCTGACAAATTTGTGCCGGTGAGGGTCATGAATGTCAATTATTTTCCAGTGACCTTGAAGAAAGGAACAATATTGGATGCTCGCAGTTTCTGGATCCGAGGTACGAGGTACGATTAGCCAACCCAACAACTTGCCCACAGAACTATAAAAAATTAGTTGCCATCTCTTCCAAAGACATAAAACCAGCTCAACAGCCCAAACAAGAATTTAATCAAAAGTACCAGACACCTTCGATACCGGAAAAGGAAAAGGGGTCGAACTAATGTGGTCCAGCACAAGATTGATACTGGGGTGCCCGACCGATCCGGCAATCAGCAAGAAGACTTCCTCTTGCCAAGAAGGAAGAGGCTGACAAAATAGTCAGCGATATGGGAAAAGAAGGAGTTATCGAACCATCTGACAGTCCCTGGTCCCTTCCAGTCGTACTGGTGAAGAAAAGGATGGATCGACACGCTTTGTGTAGACTATCGCCAACTTAATAATGTCACGAAGAAGGACAGTTACCCTCTCCGGAGAATAGATGACACCCTAGACACGTTGGCTGGTTCCACGATTTTCTCGACCTTTGATCTGAAGAGTGGATACTGGCAAGTAGAACTGGCTCAGGAAGATCGAGAAAAGACTGCTTTACCATCGGCTCAGGATTGTGGCAGTTCACCGTTATGCCATTCGGATCTGTAATTCCCCGCCACATTCGGAAGATTGATGGAGACAGTGCTGAAGGGACTCTCATGGAACACGTGTCTAGTGTATCTCGACGACATAATTGTGGTCGGCAGATCGTTGAGGACCACGGAAAAACTTGGAGGAAGTATTCCTGCGACTGAGGAACTCGATTGAAGCTGAGCCCTAAGAAATGCCATCTGTTCCAAAAGAAGTACGAAAACTCGGCCACGTTGTCTCTGGGGAAGGAGTAGCAGTTGATGACCAGAAGATCAAAGTGTTAAGGATTGGCCCATCCCAAAAGACATTCACCAACTTCGAAGTTTCCTTGGTTTATGCACATACTATCGCCGATATGTGCTGGGATTTGCCAACATCGCTAAACCACTGACCAGGCTCACGGAAGGCCAAACAAAGTTCCAGTGGTCCGAAGAATGTCAAGACTCATTCAGGAAGCTGAAAAAGGGGCTTTGATCAACGCACCTATACTGAGCTATCCCCTACCCGAAGGAAATTCATTTTGGATAGGACGCCAGCAACGTGGGACTTGAGCTGTTCTATCTCCCGATCCAGGAGGGACATGAGAAGGTCATTGGTTATTTCAGCAAGACGCTTAGCAAACCAGAGCGCAATTACTGTGTCACCAGGCAGAGCTGTCAGCTGTTGTAAAGGGAGTGGAGCACTTCTACAAGTACGTGTATGGAAGAAGATTCCTGTTGAGAACTGACCATGCAGCTCTCAAATGGCTCTACAGTTCAAAAAATCCTGAGGGTCAAGTAGCACGTTGGATCGAGAGACTCCAAGAATTCGATTTCGAGATCGAACATCGAGCCGGAACTAGCCATAAGAATGCAGATGGCTTGTCGCGAAGACCATGTCCAGATGATTGCTCACATTGCCGACGAGCAGAAAAGAAAGAAGCAACACTTTGTAGAACCACGGCAATGGATGACAACTGGAATGACAGCAAGATCCAGAAAGACCAAGAGAAAGACCCCGACCTTGGCTTAGCCGTCAGCTGGAAGAAGGGCAATCGAAGACCATCATGGCAGGAAGTCGCAGGTTACTCGCCGGCTGTTAAGTCCCATTGGGCACAATGGAACCTCTTATTCTGGACAATAGGATCCTGAAACGTGTGTTGGGGGCCGAGATTGGGGGAAGACAGACGCCAAATAATTGTTCCCAGGAACAGAAGAGAGGAAGTGCTGCGGGAAATCCATGATGGAGTCGCTGGAGGACATCTGGGAGTGACGAAGACCCTGCAGAAAGTAAGGCAACGGTTTTACTCGGCCAATTGTCGAACTGACGTCCAGGACTGGTGCAGACAACGTAGGCAGCCCGTTCGAGAGAATCGCCATTGACATCGCCGGCCCGTTTCCCGTATCCGACCACGGGAATAAATACATCCTTGTGGCAATGGACTACTTCAGTAAGTGGGCGGAAGCCTATGCCCTGCCCAACCAGGAAGCCATCACCGTCGCCGACGTCTTGGTGAAAGAGTGGATATGTCGATTCGGTATTCCAATAGAGCTGCACTCGGTTCAAGGCAGAAATTTCGAATCCAACCTGTTCCAAGAAATATGTCTATTGCTGAACATCCGCAAGACAAGAACCACGGCCCTACATCCGCAGTCCGATGGAATGGTGGAACGGATGAACAGGATGATCAACCGCCACTTGTCCAAGGTTGTCTCTGACCATCAAAGAGACTGAGACCAGTATCTTCATTTGTTCCTGATGGCCTATCGATCCGCAGTACACGAGTCAACCGGTCAAACCCTGCTAGTATTATAATGGGCCAGAACGCACGCCTTGTCCGGCCCCGGAACTTCGGCAGAGAATGGACGACATCCACGAACGAGTCCGGTTGAACATCCAGAATGCCAGCGATAAAATGAAGAAGACCTATGACATCAAGGCCGACGCTGGAGGATTTAAGGTTGATGACCTGGTTTGGCTGTACAACCCCAAACGTCGTCGTGGACTATCACCAAAGTTGCGGAACTCGTGGGAAGGCCCGTATAAAATCGTGAAAAGGATAAACGACCTTGTGTACCGAATCCGGAAGCCACCCCGGGAACCAAGGGTAGTTCATTTCAACAGGTTGGCCCCTTGCGCTGGAAACCATGACCAAGTTCGCACTCTCAGGCCACCGGAGGATGATATGACGTTCGAGAAGTTTATGTCCTTGTATTCACACTGGCAGTTCTACATGGGGTTTCTAGAGAGGAGTCACGAGACCTTTTCGAGGTGCCTGCTGACTACGCACTAGCGCACTGTGTGGCAGAAGATCTTCGCATGTCCAGGGGCATCGCCGTAGTGTTCTCCAAGAAATTCGGTCAACTCCAAACACTGCGGAGCAGAATCCAGAAGTTGGTGGGGTGCTACAGTTGAAGAAAGGCCAGAGAAACATCTACTACCTAGTTACCAAGAGGCATTCCCAAGATAAATCGTCCTATGAAGATGTCTGGAAGAGCCTCACCAAACTAAGAGATACTATGGTGGACCAGAATCTGGTGGATCTAGCAATTCCAAAATTGTCCTGTGGTATTGATGGGTTGGACTGGAGAGTCATAAGAAGTATGCTGGAGGCGATATTCAGATCCAGCGTTGTCAAGATTTTGGTTTGCTGTAACCCTCTTCCACGACCGATCATGAAGACCGTGGAGTGTTACTTCCATCGAACTTCACGGTGCAGATATGGGGAGTCATGCAGATATCGTCACACTCCAAGGATGAAATTTCGGGACGAAATGTCTTTAAGAAGGGGGCAATGTAACGAACCTAGGCCGGACCTGTCGCCTCACTCGTTGCCATCGACAACGATGATGTCATCCCCGGAGATATTCGAGAACAATCCAGTCGCGCCACCGCGGATAACAACGGTCAATATTGGAAACAACTGGAACATGCTGGTCGCCAACCGCCAGAATTGGAAAGATCGGGAATTCTGTAACGGAGATAAATAGGCAGCCCTCAAGATGGCACGTCTCTGAGAGTCTCATTCTTGGCGGGCCGATATCATCGAGCTATACAGTGGTGTAGTTAGTAATATAAATTAGTTGTAAATTTAAGTGTGAAATAAATTAGTAAAACCAAGTTAAGTTTATTTACGTTACAGTATAACTTCTCTTAATGTGACTTATGTTCTGTGGGAAGACTTCATTTGTTTTATGTTTATGTGTGGTGCATTTGAGATGTTTGGACGCAATCGTTATTTGGTTAGCACTGACCTTTTGAGTTGAGTGAGTTTTTAAAATTATCATCGGGGATGAAGAACTCCCGTTAAAGGGAAAGAAAATCAACTGGCGAATAATTTGGAAAATTATTTAAGAAAAACAAAGAATTAATAATAATTATATATTGTTACATACCATATTATCACTATTTATTTATTTTACCTATAACATGTATTCAATAAGGCATCTAAAAATCCTGTTAAATTTCTTTTTCTACATATTGCATATAAAGAAAACGGACCGAAAAGAACCCTTTGGACCGAAAAAAAATTGTCCGAACCGAATCGAAATTATATTATGAGAACAGTAACTGAATCGGAACTGAAATTTTCAATTTCCCTTGGACCCGAACCCGAACCGATATTTCATTTGGGTCCGGGTCCCTGATGCTTCCACGATTGTTCTGCAGCATTTTGCACTGTTTACAAGCTTCTATGTAGTTTCACCTGTCCTGGTGCCTGTCTGTCTGACTGTCTGGCAGGTGTACATAATTCCGGTGACAATGCATTATGAAATTTTTGTTAAGAAAAAAAAACAAAATGACAGCTCCAATATGGCGGACAATTTTTGTGATTATGGTCCGATTCTATTCAAAATGTATCTAGGGGTTTTCGGGGTAGGAATAATTATGATTTTTTTGTCAAAATTCGAAAATAAATTAGATAGAAATTACTAAACTAGTTATTTAACATCATAAATACTAAAAACAAATATAAACGAAAAAAAAATTTAAAGACAAGTTTTCATTAGTTGGTAAAAACAGAACTGAAAAGTTAAAAATGAAAATTTAAAAAATTTATAGACAAGCTTTTATACAAATGCACTAAAGAGGAAATAAAAATTTCTTTCATTGTTTGACCTAGGTTATTCTGTGAGTAACAGATTCAAAAGCTTTTGCCGCGAGTACAAAATAGGTAATCTTGCGGGGCAAGATTTTTTATCTGTTTCTCAGTGGATAACCTAGATCAAACAATAAAAGAAATTATTATTTCCTTTTAGTGCATTTGTATAAATTGTCTATAAATTAAATTTTTTTTAATTTTTTTCAACATGTGATTTTAAATTATCTACCTGTTGTTTTTTTATATTGAAAGTCGTTATAACGCTTATATGTGCGCTTGCACTCACTACAGGTACTCATGAGTAACGTTCATTGTTTATTAAATGCTTGAACTGGAAAAATCGCATTTCCGGGTACAACCGGGAAATTAGTGCGAGTCTATACGGAGTGTTACGAACATTCTGACGTCAGCATGTGGATGACAGCACAATTATAGGTAGAGAGGGGAAAAACACGAGTGGACACGATTGTCATCGTGTGCTGTGCAGCAGTGTCATGACATGCAGCGGTTGAAAGGTTACGTTTGTAAGGTTGATAAGTGGATATCTGGTTAAGATTATTCGATTTTGTTAACTGTTACCTTGCAAAAATGCCCTGGGGTCTGGGACATATATGTATTAAGTACCAATATTGATAATAAAGACAGCAAATGTAAAGTCGAAACAAATGAAGCATGACTAGCTAGGACTCTTTCTAATCGGCAACGTTGAATTGATGGGCATGCGCGAAAATGGAGGCGTGACATGTCTTGGTTGATGTTCGGTTGCCATAATTACATAACCCGACTTCACTTTCATTGCATTGCTCTTATGGCCAGTTATCAATATTCATAGTTAATAAATATATGGCCTGGGGTAAGTACTTTTCAGTTGTGGAAGAAGAAATTATGGCGAATGCTATCAAATTCATGATACGTCTTGTATATCGCTTTTACTGAATCATTTGGTATGCCTGTGGAATTTCTCTCGTAATATCTTCGCTTCGGACATCTTCGAGAGGAACTGTTTGTTCATTAAGTGGGGGAAGGACAAATAGGCGTATTCATTCTAGAATTTTTTTTGTGTGCATGCCTCAACTTTTCGGAAAATTTATACTAGTATGTATCTTTGTTATCTTAACTTTTCTACAAGTTCTGAATTTCAACCATAGTCTTAGTTGGATGCAATTATGTGCTTCAACTGTTGTATGTACTGATAAAACACCATCAATTAATTTTTTATTTAATTGCACTGATAACAAGGGTAATAACCCGAGTATTTACTAAGTGTCCGAAATTTTCATATTACCCGCTTTTTTAACATGGTGGATGCGCTTGCGCGTAACGAGTCATGAAAAGGCCTATAGTGAATGCACTCTACCACAGAACACCCTAACCAAAGAGTAGAACAATAATCTTTGCACTAACTACACAGAAGCCTAAGTCCGCCTTCACGCCCAAACTTTATTTGAGAGCGTTATTATAATGTCAGTTTGAACTCTTGAGTGACGTCATCGAGTTTAAACCTTAAACCCTACCACGGGTATGGTTTGAAGGAAACGAAACGGAACGAAACACCATAAGGCCAAGTGACGATGACATTTATATACATGGAAAATAAAAATCTTATGTGTTTTTATAAAACGACTTTTTCACCACCTTTGGTTTAAACTTGAAGATAAACTGGTTTAAGGTTTTCGGAGTTTAAACTGACATTATAATATCGGGCCTATGTAGTACATTTGTCAACGTCAAATTGAAAATTCCCGCTGGTTTGAATCGTATGCAGCAGTGTCATGACATGCAGCGATTGAAAGGTTACGTTTATTAGGTTAATAAGTGGGTATCATCTAGTGTAGTTTATTCAATTTTGTTTACTGTAGTGACAAAAATGCTCTGGGGTAAGTACTTTTCAGTAGCGGAAGAAGACATTATGGCGAATGCCATCAAATTCATGATATGTCTTTACTAAATCATTTGGTGCACCTATGGAATTTCTCGTAATAGCTTTGCTTCGTGCACCTTCGAAAGGACAAACATGCTGTCTCAATAGACGCTTTCTTTTGGGGCTGCGTGCACTGGAGCTGTACCGTGTTTGATGCACCTGAGCTGCTCCCAAATAAAACGGATTTTAGTGGTGTTTTCAGGATGAATACTCTGCACATGCGCATAAGATTTAGTAATTGACTTGTTTCTATTTATTGTTTTCGTTGAAGAGTTTGAATTGATTTGAAGGGTTTTAGAAAGCTTAATCGAAAATCTAAAAATTATATTAGATATGTCAGATTCTGAAAATGAAATGTTGATAATGGTAAGTTAACAGCAATGAAAGATGAGTGGATTCAAATCAGTATTAACTTTTCAATGCATTAATGGATAGACCAGGTAACCATTTGAGTAGTTCAGACTCTACTAGCTCTTTGGACAGTTTGTTAGCTGATTCTGATGAAAGTGGGCCTAGGAGAAAACGTACCAGAATTGAAAATTATATTGAGGAAACTGTGAAGGAATATGACAACAATGAATTCAAATCCAATTTTCACGTATCATGAAAGACAACTTATAATATCATTGGTATACATCCTTTTGTTTGAAAAATTGAATATATTTTTACTCTAAAAGTTTCAGGTCTCTTAGAACAATCAAAATATCATCCTGCGTACTCTGCTGGACGACCCAATGTTTCTGCCGAGAAAACAATTTTACTATCTCTGTGGTACCTTGCCAATTATCCTTAGGTATTGGTATGCAAGCTGAAGTTGGAGAAAAAATCAACAGACAACAGCAAGTCTTCAATAAAATGTTTAATTCATGAAGTGTACTCTCTTTTCAAATGTAAATGTTCAATAAAATTCATGAAACATAATATGTTTATTCAATAAATATCCACTTAACAAAAATCTTAGAATATCACAGAACGGTGAAATTATCACAAAATTCCACTTCAAAAATGATCTATAAAGTTCAAATGTGAAGCTCAACTTTGCCAAACAGATAAAATATTTTGAAGAAAATGTCCCACCTCACCCCAAAATGGAAAAATAAATTTTGAAATATCACAAAAAACCCTTACTCTAAACAGTCGTTGAACTCAAAATGGATAAATAAAAAACTTAATATTCAATAAGATAAGTTCGAAAAAAAAATATCTTTTAGAAAACATTAAAATAAAAATAAATAGTCAAAATATCACAAACATCATTTATTTGCAACTCTTTTTCATTTGCACTATTCATATTGTTTTGATTACTCTTAGATGAAGTTTAATATTAATGTAAGGTATTTACTGCGCTACTAAAAAAACAACAAACATTAAACATAACCAAAAAGAGCTTGTTACACCAAATTCCCCGTGAGTGCAAGAGGGGGCAGGGGAAGGTTGTTGGTGTTGCTCCGGAGCTTGAAGCTCTACCTAAAAAGAACGGGTCGGTGTCAGTGTTTCGTGCTCCTGAGTAGCTCCTGTGCTACTCACACGGCCAAAAAGAAAGCTGTTATAAGTGACATATGAATGCCACAAAACACAATGTGTTCTGTGGTCTGTGGTGAATGCTCCTACTCTACACATAGACATTATGAGAATATGGACTAGTTGTGAGAAAGAGACCATTGATATCAAAACCTGTGAAAAAGGACAGAATGAGTTCAGGCATAACATTGGTTTCGTATATTGGTTATATGTGTTTTCGTGTGGTGTTTTGAAAGTTTTTTATAAATTTATCCAGTGTTTCTGAACTGTTTGACAAGTAATAAACATTCTTAAATATCTATGCCTTCTTCGTGTTCAGCCTACAATTGTGTAGTTAGATACAAAAAAGGGCTGGATGTAAAATTTCATAGGTGAGTAGGTAGTGATTTGTGGATTTCTTTATTTAACACATTTCCACAGGTTTCCGAACTTATGAGAGAATTTTAATTTAATTTCTGAGTCATGCACAAACTGGTAACATTTTACGTGACTTCTCTTGTTTATATAAGTTAGTTTTCTTTTTGTGCCTCTATATTGTGGATGAAGTTAATAGATTTATTATTAGTATCATAGGTGGGTTGGTAGGATTTTATTTGATTCGGAGGTAGAATTTGATGTTTTTCCTGAGCAATTGCTTGAACTAATGTTGGTTAATAATATTTATAAAAGTATAATGTGATTTATTTAATTCCCAAAATTTTCCTTTTTTTCCGAGAACAAACTCACATATATATGTTTTTAAAACGAAGAATGTTTTCTTCAAACGTTTTAAGTATACATGGAATTTTTACTCCGTTGGACTAACGGCATACTTTTACTCCGCCGGAGTAAAGATATTCTTTTTCAGCGCCAGGCTGGAATAGATTTCTCTACGGATTGTCCGTCGACCTCCGTCACGCTCGATAGAAAAAATATTACTTTCATTCCCAATAACACGTACTATTTTCCTCAGTATTTCCTAAAATTAATTGGGCCATTTTTTCTACAGTCACGAAATTTTATAGATTACATAAACGTTTTTTACGTAGGCATTATTGATAACAAATATTTGAAATCGCCGGAGTTCCCAATTTAGTTCAATTGCACTTCTAACTTCTTGATATCGAATATTAATTTAATTATCAATAATTTTTTTCATTCCTGAACTTTCTGAAAACTTTGGAAGAGATATAAAAATCATTTTCATTCAGATGGAGGCTCAATGGAATTCTTTTGTTTCTGAAAGATATCATGAAAATTGTCGCACAAAGTTCCTCACTGTGAGTCCTTGAACTTTTTCAAAACTCATCTCATTCAAATTAGTCAATATTTCTCTTGAAGAAATAACAAGAAATAAGTCATTTTTCTTCGAACTTAACCACGCAAACCAGGTTAACAATTGTATGACGTCACGGTAGACTTCGGTTAACTTGTGAAGGTTGACAGATTTGGTTTTTGTTGTTGAGGGTTAAAAAAATTTATTACGGCGTTGATTAATATTTTGTTATTTTTTCTTTACTTATGTGAACTTCGAGTTCTTGAAAATGATGAACATAATCTTATATAATCTCTCATTCACATATACTTTGTATGAATCCATTATATATTTTTAATATACTTTTACACTGAGATAGGACCTTTATCCTTATCATTACATATGAATAAACGAAAAACCTAACCTCCAACAAGATAACTACTCTGTCAAACTATCTCAGTGAGCTGGTTTGTGTGGTTGGTTAACTCTTACGTCATAGTTTGGAATACACTTCGAGGAATACTGACAGGTTAACTTATTGCTAACCCGGTTTGTATGGTTAAGTTCGAGGAAAAATCCATAGAATTGTAATTATAATATACTGACTAGAATGCGTTTCAAGCTGCGCGAAATATCCCATGCATGGTGGCCGCCATTGTTGTTTATGTCCTCCTCGCAGTAGCGGAACAATTCCAGTGGCATTGCTTGTAATGGAAAATAAGGTATATCATAATTATCTTTTTTTTTTATAATGATGCATCAAAGGTACAGAGAATTGTGATATAAATGTTATATACCTATGTAAAAAATGTTTACTCTTCCACCCATCTATTATATGAAGATATATGAGACATGTTTTACATATCCTTATAATTGAATAGTTATTTCTATCAAGATTTTTTATTGCACTATTACATCAATATTTGAAAAATGAGTAAGTTATAAGGTCACATTTGATGTGGGTGCCAGATCATAGGGGGTTCAGAGATAACAAAGAAACAGATTGCCTCGCCAAAGAATAACAAACACACAATTTCCTGACTCAGAAACCTTCTGTGGAATCTCTCAAGTCCATAAGAGAGAAGAGTTTCGAGGCTGGGAAACATGAAATGAAATCTCACTGGAATAAAGTGCCAGGATAAAGACAATAAGCGAAAAGGCTAGTGAGCCTATCGCCAAAGAAAGTTGAACAGCTTCTCGAGTTGGACAAGAAATACTTGAAATTGGTAACGGGACTCTCACTGGACACTGCCCTCTGGAGTATATTTTTAACATTGTATTTATCCATTTTTCAACCGACGAAACCAAAAAGGAGGAGGTTGTCTAGTATGTATGACCACGCATAACTTTTTACAGAGGAGTCCGATTCCGATGATTCTTTTTTTATTGAATAGGGCATACCCCGAAGTTGCTCCCATTTGAATTTGAAAAAAAAAAACACTCCTAAGGGTTGCAAAATGGAAAATATTTATCGTTCACCCTCTGAATTTTGATCCGTTAACCGATTCTATCAGGCATAACTTTGTACTGGGTTTTCCGATTTGGATGATTTTTTTTATTTCCCAGGGTATACCTCATAGCTGATCATATTTGGGTTCGGAATGAATCCACCCCTATGGGTAGAAAAATGGGGAATGATTGATTTTTCACTTGTGAACATTGGCACACATATGTAGTTGACATTGACAGATCGCTATTGTCATTATTTTTGTTCTCCTACATCCGTCACAATAATAACATTCTATGGAAGGATGTAATTATTTACAAAGTGATAAAAGGAACTAACCGTAACTATCAAAAATAATTTATATTATATAACAATAAATAGTTGAACTAGATAATCGTATTATTTAACTGTTATTAGTTGAAGTAAGGTGGGTAAGTATTTTGGAATTAATCAAAAGTTAAGTAGGTAGTAATTAGTATATTTCAGCCACAAAAAATTGAAAAATAAAAACTTTTTAACAAAAAATTAAACTGACGGAAAACGGAACTGAAAATCAAAAAATAAAATAAACTTCCTTTGTCTTGATAACTAAGCTCCTAAACTAATGTAAGTAACTAATTACGAGTCGGCGCCAAACGAATCATCAACGAAGATCATTAAATTACTTCAAAAAAATTATCAGAATGTCACCGTGCATCTCGATGCCATCATTTTACGCTTTACCTAGCTTGTTTGTTTGGCGCCGACTCAAAATTAGTTACTTACATTAGTTTAGGAGCTTAGTTATTAGGACTGAAGAGGTTTATTTTATTCTTTGCTTTTCAGTTCCGTTTTTCATCGGTTTAATTATTTGTTAAAAAGTTTTTATATTAGTGATCTTTGCCTCTCGACTATAGGTACCGTATATTTTCATTGTTTGAGAATATTTTTTGCCATTTGTTTAATTCTGTATTGTTGACGCTTCAAAATGTATCATATTAAAACTGTTTTTTGAAAATGCCTTCATCTGAAAGGGAAAGGATTGAAATTTTAATTATGATTGGTGTTGGCGATATGATGCGGACTCAACAAGAGGTATGCAGATTATTCCATGAAATGCACCCAGATAGTGAACCTATTTCACAATCTACTGTAAGCAGAATAGAGCGAAAATACAGAGAATTAGGACACGTGAGGGATGCACCAAACCAAGGTAGACCTACAGTTAATGAAAATAATCAACAAGACGAGACGTAATTTTGTCGGCATCTGGATTTCTTACAAAATACATTTATTCCTGATTTGACCCAGCTTTTTCCTGATATTCAAATAGCCAATAGTTTAGACCGCAGAAGGCGCACCGCAACATTTTGATGCAACTTTGGTAGTGTATCCAGTAGCTGCATAACTACGTAATTCCATATAATAATTCTTAATACGTTCATTCTTCATTTAATTTTTTGTAAAAATACAGTATCGTATAACTTTTTAATAAAATTTTGAAAACACCCTTTGTATTGTTGCCCACCTCTACCAATTTGACGCAGCTTGTGATATATTTTTGGAATCAGCTCAGCAAGTTAACTCATAAATAAAAAAAAATAGGGTGTTCATTTAATAAAACCACCGTTGATGACGTCATCACTCGAAGGTAGATCACCCTGTATTTTGGATTAATATTTAAAAAAACAGTAAATTAAAATTAAAAATCGACCTGTTTCGGGAATTTTTAATGATATTGTTTATAATGAATGTATGCGTTACTTTATGGACACACTGAAAAGGCGATATGTATAAATAAGCATGGCCACATATCATTACCTACTACTACAAACTAATGTTACACTTCATTATATATAACAGTTTTTAATTTATCCACTATGATCACTATAACAAAAAAGACAACAAAGTACAAAGACACATCCAAAGAACACAAAGAAATTAAAGAAAATTGGAATGATTTGGCAACGCTTATAAGTGCCCACCGACAACGCCGTTATGCTTTACAAATAGATGATATAAATACTACCGTCATACGTTCAGTTGATTATCTTCGTCGCACGCATGTAATATGCTTATGAAGTCGTTCTCTTCTTCATTGTTTGGTGTCCTCCTTGCCTATCGCATAAGGGTGCCACGAAATTCGGGTGCGCAGTAGACTAAGCGCGTTCTAGTCAGTATATCATAATTACAATTCTATGGAAAAATCACTATAGGTTTTTCCAATGTAATGCCCACAGAACTATAACATAACCTGTTATAGTTCTGTGGAACAAATTTGTATCTTCTGCCTTGTCGTATTTCTATCCTTCACAACATCTCTCTCTCATATATAGTCCGCCAGGAACTGTGTGTTAAAGTTACGTGACGGCCAGTCCAGTCCATCAGTTATAAGGTCTATGACTCTACATCACCGTGTGTTTACTTCTCTACGGTGCATATTTTATATTTTGATTCATAATTCATATGGTTAGGAGACGTGTTAAGTATTTTTTTGTATGTGCAGCCTATATTTTGTAAGAATATACTCTTCCGATGATGACTGAAAAAAAAGTTATTTTGGTAACCGGTGGTACAGGACTTGTAGGAAAAGCCATTCAACAGATTGTTGAAACTGAAAGGAGATCAGATGAAAACTGGATTTTTCTGAGCAGTACAGATGGAGATCTAAGGTATGTACTTCAGAAGACACTTCAATTTAATAGTTATTTTATTAATCAATTTCAGTAATTATGATGCAACCAGGAAAATTTTCGAACAACATTGCCCAACTCATGTTATTCATTTAGCTGCCATGGTTGGAGGCCTATTCCACAACATGTCTCATAATTTAGATTTCTTGGTGGGTACTATAAATATATGTTATACATGATTTGTAACAATTTTTCTCATTTCAGAGGAAAAACTTGCATATGAATGATAATGTCTTACAGATCAGTTTTGAAACTGGTGTCAAAAAAGTTGTCTCCTGCCTTTCGACTTGTATATTCCCTGACAAAACTGAGTATCCTATCGATGAAACTATGGTTAGTTTTTTTATCATCAGTTTTGTGAAATAATTGGCATAGGTACAATTCTTATTTTATTATTTCGAATCCTTTTGCCTGTATTGCCTCATTCGAGATTTTTTTTCAGGTCCATAATGGCCCCCCTCATCCCTCAAACTTCGGGTACAGTTATGCCAAAAGATTGATTGATATTCAAAATAAGGCATACCACCAGCAACATCAATGTATGTTCACATCAGTCATTCCTTGTAATGTTTTTGGGCCACATGATAATTATAATTTGAAATCTAGTCATGTTATACCAGGACTTATAAGAAAATTGCATGACCTCGTAGAGAAAGGTTGAACTGAAAGAATATGTTATGGTTGTTAAATGTTCTCATGTCATATTTTCAGGAGGAGAAATTTTCACAGTAATGGGAACTGGAAAACCATTGAGACAATTCATTTATTCATTGGATTTAGCGAGACTTTTTCTATGGGTCCTGAGGGAGTACCCAGAAATTGAGCCAATTATTTTATCAGGTGAACACAATAAATACATCTAGTATAGTAATCTAATACCTAAGATTTTCTCTCTGTTACACAAAAACTTGTGGACGTGCTGAATGAAAATACATTCAAAATTCAGAGGTAGTTAGTTAGTTTTAAAAATTGAAATCATCTTTCTGAATTCATATTTTCTGCAATTATCTGCTTATTAAAAAATTAAGGGAATTGAATAATCTAGAATGAATCTTTTTGTTATTATAAACAAAACAGTGTTGAGAGGCTATCCACTCAATCATTTCAAAAGGTGATCTCTCTTCAGTAGAATGATTTAATGCATGTTTGTTATTATAGGTAACTGAATATTATTTGACTTCAACCCAATAAAAACTTCCTGCATGCTTTTCATGGTAATTTTTTTGTTCTTTTCAATGGATAAAAGAACAAAGAAAGTTCGGAAATTTGGTAATTTAATTACCAAATTTCTAGACACGGTTCAACCTGAACTTTCGATATTCTGAACAAATATGAACCTATCCGAACATATCTATATACCTATATATTTATTTATTTATATTGCATTTTTTTTTCAGTTGATGAAAAATCTGAGGTGTCCATTAAAGAATTAGCGGAAGAAATAGTAAAGGCTTATGGTTTCAATGGAAACATCGCTTTTGATATTACAATGGCAGATGGACAATTCAAAAAGACTGCTAGTAATGCTAAATTAAGGAAATACCTTTCAGATTTTAAATTCACTCCATTTTCGGTAGCTATCAAAGAAAGTGTAGATTGGTATAAAGCAATTATAAAAATGCAAGGAATTAATTAAATTATTTGCTGGTAACTCTTGAGTATTCAATTATCAAAATTCTGGATTAAAAGGAAAAACTTAAAGGAATTTACTAAATAAATTTGGCTGACATTTTGATATTGTATAGTTCATGACATCTTTATAAAAAATGTTCATGGGCCAACTTCCCAACTCTAGTGGGTTGACCTACTAGTAGAGTATCACAAAACATTGATAGAACAGAATGAATCAACAGAAACTTGCTTACATATCTCTGTTGGTTGAATCATTTAATCAATCTCTATAGGTCATTGATTATTAAATTAATGTTGATCCAAAATATTGTGAGTTGGGTAGTGCATAGGACTACAAAATTTTGACACCCACTGTAAGTTTCAGAATGTTCTGCCTTATATACAAGTGGAAGCCAAGATCTATTAAATTCGGCAAAAATCTGAAAATTAATTTTATCAGTTATTATTCGATTGAATTTGGATTTTTCACATGTAAGTCTGAGTTAGGCTTGTGACAGACCACCTCAAGAGTCCTGAACTCCATCAAGACCAGATTGAAACAGGCCCAGAAAATGCAGAGGTCCTCGAGAACTTGGAATTAAGGAATCGAGTTACGCTTATGTAGATCCCGAGCCATACAGTGGGTGATGGTTAGCCAATAAAGAGCCAGATGGCCAAATTATGGATCAGAGCCTCTATTGGTCATAATATGGAGATGAGTGGACTGTCGATGTACTAGGAAAACAAAGGAGAGAAAAATATAGCTGCAGAAAAGCAAAGCTTATATCAAGGGGCTGAAAAACGAAGAATGGTCGAGATACCAAGCTAAATGGCAATAACTTTAGTTTGATTAGTTAACCTCAAAAAACATCTAAATATTATGAGAGTTGAAGAAGCTACAGCATGAAATATGGGCATGGCTGGGCGAATGCAGAATATTGGTAGATTAAGGCAAAATGTCTTTGGAACCACCATGTTCCAGGAGGAGGACTTGCACTC
The DNA here is from genome assembly GCA_018342105.1 of Gonioctena quinquepunctata. NCBI lineage: Eukaryota > Metazoa > Arthropoda > Insecta > Coleoptera > Chrysomelidae > Gonioctena > Gonioctena quinquepunctata. Next base: position 22,665 of record JAFIRS010001653.1, read on the forward strand.
CCTGCAATGAAGGGACATCTTGACCTCCATGAAGAGGGCAAGAAAATGCCAGTAGAAAGTGAATAGGATGGATCTATAGTACATACCTGTAGGAAACCAGGAAATTTGATTGATCGATGAATGCCATTAATGAAGTCAAAAAATGTATTCAATTATCTATCAGTTTCTACGAAGCAACATGGGATGTCGGCTACATATCCATACCAGTATAAGAAGTTTTTTATCAATGGGTTGTTATGAATTTCACTTTTGAGATTATTATATATTAACTATTATAAATACTTAAATCAATCCAATATGTTCTTAACGACTATGAAAAATAAGATGCACTATTATAAACCCTCAAATTCCAAAACTTATAAAACTTCATACAGAAAATTATTCCATCTTTCATTACACTACCTTCAGTGAAAATCTCTGAAAAATTAATAGATCTGAACAAGAGTAATTGTGAACTAGTTTCTAAATTTATCTCGAGCAATTCATATGAAATAATTAATAAAATTGAGAACATGAATCTTCCTAAAAATTCCAAACTCATTTCTTTCTTCAAAAATGAAAAATATCCTATTCCTCGGGACAGCTGACTACAAAAACCTATACAATTGGTGTATGGTGGTCGCATATCCATAAAAAAATAATTACTTCCCTGGCTAATGCCTCGACGGACGTTGAATGACATCCAATGGATAAACGTGCAAAGTCCTAGAAGGTACTTTGCAAATGTTTGTTATAAACCACTTAACTCAGGCTAAACACCTGTAGACCGGTTTCGGGGTGTTTGCCCCTCATCAGTACAGGGTGGGCCAAGCAGCCCAAGTAGCACAGAGTCATAAAAGTAACATAATGACTTCTTATACCGTCTTAAAGACCACGTATTTAGTTACTGTTGCTAGCTGTCCCTTACCAATACTAAGTTGGGGCAGTTTTAATAACGGTACCCCAATTACTATTAGGGGCAGTTTTCTTGAAGTTCATTTTTATATATTACTGCTCAGCATTAAGTTGAATTCAGCTTTATTAAAATATACTGGAAAGGGGAAATACTTTGGCTCCCCCAGTTTTACTTTGAAAGTAAGGTATTTATACCCTTTCAATCAGAAATTCACCAAATCTATTTTTTTGTTGTGTATAAATTGAATCCGGAACTTTGATGTCCCCTCTAGGTTGAATTAATGAGTTCAATGAATTTTGTCTCAAGGCTTCTTTGATGTGAGTGGTGTTTTATTCATAGGCCAATCATTAGAGATTTTTTCGTGACAAAAATAGTACCAGGAAACAGACTGTGCCATCATACGATAGACGATCCGTAGTCGGAGTCCAGTTTCAGATATTCCTAATAAAATTGGAGTATCTACTTGCAAATATTACAAGAAAAGTGTCACCAATAAAGTTATGTGTGTTAAGTGCAAAGAAGTCTTCCACCCAAGTTGTTTTAAACAGTACTGTCAAGGAAAAAATGTAATCTGCGAGCATATAACTACTGATGACAGGAACCAATCCTACAAACCAAGTAATGAATGTAGTCTTGAAAAAGAAAATAATCTTCTCAAGCGTATAATCGAAGAGATGGAGAGTAAGAATTCCATTCTGTATGAAAATTGTAATTTATTAAAAGATAAAATTTCATTTACAAAAACAAATTGATTATAATCATCCAAATAAAAACAAGCAATTGTGGGACACCTGGCAGGCAAAAAAGGCAATGCCAGATCCACCACAAAAACTTTGTCTGATATCAACTGTTTACAAACAGAAGAAAGTGGAGTAAAAACTGGTTCAGCTGATATTATCTCCCCAGTTCTTGTAAAAGGAAACTCCAAGGGGAACTCCCAACAGATAATAAATAACCTGTCAAGGACATTACTGGAAGAGACCACCAGAAACAAATTAAATGAAATTATCCATTTGGCTGAAAATCCACGACAAACAACTCCCACCTCGACTGTTTCTGAGGACAATACATGGAAAACCATCACTTGCCGTAAACGAACGTCAATTCTGGAAATGCTGGAGCAGTAAAAGGAGTGCCTAAATTTGTAGATCTCCATGTCTACAGAGTGGCTCCTGATACCACTAAGGATAGTATGGAATCCCTACTCAAACCGAGTTTTCCTGAGGTTAGTTGCGAACCTCTGAAATCACGGCATCCTCAGCTCTATGCCTTATTCAAGGTAAAAATATATTATCATCATTTCAACGAAGCTATGAATCCAACCTTATGGCCTGAAAATGCATGCATCAGTCGTTTTTTATACCTCAGAAGAATGGAACGGCAAGACAAGACCTAACAACAGTTTTTGATCCCCAGCTGTTACTTCTCAATGTACAGAGTGTCTCACCTGATAAAATTGATAATATTCCAATGGATATAAATTCCTTCAAAAATATAAATTTTATTTGTCTGGCAGAGTTATGGGAAACTACTGACTCAATCAAACAAGTTCATATTAAAAACTTCCATCTCATTGACTGCTACTGTAGAACCTCATTCAGAGGTGGTGGTGTAGGAATCTGGGTTAGAAATAATGTTGAAGTAAAATGTATTGACATCAAGAAATTCTGTTGTGAAAAAGATTTTGAAATCTCAGCTCTCTCATATAAATCTAAAACAAGTAACCTCCTCATTTTAAATTGCTATAGATCTCCATCCTAGGATCTGCAAACATTCCTAGAAAAACTTGACGATGTACTGAATTATACAAACCAAATGTTCAGATCATGATCTGCGGCGACTTTAACATCGATGCAAAAACATCAAATAATGACTACCAAAAATTAATGAATATCTTAGCACCATTTAAAATTGATAATAATTTAGTCAGATGGCCAACCAGTGTCACAATCAACACTATAACTATCATAGATCATGTTCTCACAAATTTTACTAACGACTGCATTACCTGCATTCTCGACAATACCATATCAGACCATAGAAGCGTTTATGTGGACTTCAATATTGAAACTCCAAAACTGAAGCCACAATCTCATTATAAAAGAAATTTTAATGATATATCAACTGCCAACTTCTCAAGTGATCTATTGAATGAAGACTGGTCTGGTATCTATGCGAATATTGAAGTAAATCTGGCATTCCAGTCTTTCATGGATATATTTTTATACTACTTCAATATTCATTTTCCTTTGAGGAAAAAATATATAACAAATATCAAGTAGCAAATGGGTGAATAATGAAGTACAAAAAAAAATCTTCATTTCCTTTCCCAGTCTGTCCCTGAAATGAAACCACTTTATATTCAACAGAAAAAAATCCATGTCAGTTTAGTGAAATCCATCAAAAAAAAGTATTTCCAAGGTAAAATCACCAACTCTGATAATCCCACTAAATCAGCATGGCATATTATATCGGAACTCTCAAACAAAGAAAAGGTGCATAATAACATATCAATAAGGAATGAAAACGATGAATTGATAGAAGATTCAACTTCAATTGTAAAGAGTTTTAATAATTTTTTCAGAGATGTTCCACTGAATATTATAAAAAATCCCAGAATTCCACAAACTTGTCCAATTCAATAAAAAAAAAGTTTTTACTGCTACCTTATAACCAAGATGAATTATATAAGCTCTTACTGTCAAAACTAAAAAACACCTACTCATCTAGATTTGATAAAGTTCCAGGGTTTCTATAAAAAAAAAAATTTAGCCACGATAATCTCACCTTCAACATATCTGATAAATATTTCATTCTGTACAGGAATCTTCCCGAATTTCATTAAAACTGGCAAAGTCATTCCCATACATAAAAAAGGCGGTCCGAATAACATGACAAATTTCCGACCAATCACAGTGCCATCTGTCTTCTCTAAGATCTTTGAATATTCATATTTGAACAGACTGAACGTTTATTTGAATGAGAACAACATCATATCCAAAAACCAATATGGTTTCCAGAATTCAAAGTCAACCATGCGATTCATTCTTTATATTCGAACGTTTTGAATTCAATTACCAGGGGCGAATGCCCTATTGGGGTCTTTTGTGACCTTAGTAAGGCATTCGACTGTGTTGATCACGAAAATCTTTATGAAAAACTCCATAATATTGGCATACAAGGAATTGTACTAAATTGGCTGAAAACATTTGTCTCAACGCGGAAGCAATATGTCAGTATCATCAATGTTAACAACAATGTGAAAAAGCTATATACATCCAATTATGTAGAGATTAATGTTGGTGTCCCACAGGGCTCAGTGTTGGGCCCAATACTTTTTTTATTATAATAATAATAATAATCTTTATTGATTTCCAAGACCTACATGGTAAGTATAAAACAAGTCAAAATAGAACATTCAAAATAAGTAAAACCAACAAGTACATATAATTTAAATTTAAATAAATAAAAGAGTATAAATAATAGAGTATGAGGAACAAAGAGAGCCTATTATGACGAAAGGAACTCACCCATTGTATAAAACATGTTGTTCAATAAATATATCTTCAAGCGAAATTTGACGAATATGCTTCTTTTTTTAATAATTGGGAAATAAGTGGTTGTATACCTAATCCCATTAGTTATGGGGCCATTCAGGCATATATTTAAATGATTTTGAGGTGCTTTTGGGGGATGGCTAAATCTCATGGGTAATTGTAAATGTTGCTATGGCAGGGAATGATGTTTCTGTTTTTATGTATGTAAAAGGAAATTTCCAATATATATATGCAGCATAAGGAAGTATTTTTTAAATTTTTTGAAAAGAGGTCTACATGATTCTCTTTGATTTTTTTTCTCAACATTGCACGTATGCATTTTTTCTGAACAGCAATAGTTTTTGAGCTGAAGAAGACATGCCCCACAACAATATACCGTATGATAGTCGGACTGTATTTCAGCAAAGTAAAAGTTTTTTAACACATTCAGGTTGAGCACTCTCTGAAGGCATCTTATTTGATACAACTTACAGTTCAGATTTTTTATTGTATCACTTATATGTGATTCCCAGTCCAGTGTATCACTCATAGTTATACCTAGAAATTTTATAGTGTGGCATTTCTCTAGAATCATTTCCCCTAAATGTATTTCTATGTTATGTGAATAATATCGAATCCATTTCTACAGATGCTCATTTCACACTATATGCTGATGATACATCACTGGTTATATCAGATTAAATGGATCATATCTACAAATCAAAGGTAACTTAATCGTACAAAATCTGAACAACTGGTTTAAGGAAAATTCCCTATATTTAAATAATCAAAAAACACACCTAATAAGATTTCATGCTAGACAAAAAGAACTTGCCAGTTTCAACTTGAAAATTGGAGATTGATGAAATTTCTCCGTGTTCTACGGTGAAGTTTTTGGGTGTTCACTTGGGTGAATTTCTCAGCTGGAAAAGTCATTGTGGAACAATTTTATCAAAACTGAACTCTATGAATTATCTTCTCAGAAACCTTCGCCACATTCTAGACCAGAAACAGCTAATTATGCTGTATCATGCCCAAGCCGAATCCCGTCTTCGGTATGGTATTACTTTCTGGGGAGCATCCTCCTCATGCAAAGATGTTTTTTGTTGCCCAGAAAAAGATTATAAGATGTTGCAGGAGACAATCATTCATTATTAAATTTTTGACTTTACACTCAAGTCCTTCCTTCTGGAAAATAATTATTACTCCCCTCAGGAAATGATAGAATAATAAAATAATGAATGTGTTACTCTTAGTGAACTGTCTATTTATTTTAAGTTCTATTTTTAAGCCTTTTTATGACTAGTCCTACACAATGTACCTTTTGATTATCTTACAGGATAATAACATTTTTATTTATTTATGTCCTGTTATGTGTCCGACTCACAACTATCATTGCTCAATTTAAGAGCAATTTTTTTTTTCGTTTTTTGCTTGTAACATGAAAACAATTAAGCAATCTCGATGCTCTCAATGGACAAATTGTAGAAAATCAAAATGCAAAAAAATGAGCCCTGGCACGACTCGATCGGATTATTAGTAACGGAGAAACACCGAAAAAATGAGTGTTTTTTTTTTAAATTAATAACACTGTTATATTTGAAGTTGTAGTGCAGGCTCCCGGCGACTTAGTAGTGATTGATATGTACTTCTTGTCTAGAAAACTCAGGCGCTGTCAGATGCACTTTGCCAGTTCTTTGGACCTTTGGCTGGTTGACTACTCCGTACTGATGAGGGCCAAGAAGCCTGAAACCGGTATGCGGATTGTTAGGTGAACACGAACATAAATTAAACATTGATCGAGCTTATCAGAAAGAAACATTTGCATTCAATGTCCATTGATATTATATGGAAGTATGCATGGATTTTCAGGTGAATATCATTCAACGTTCTGTGTGGTATTTGCCAGGAAAGTAGTTGTTTTTCACCTGAGATCTACCAATTTTATATTGAATCCTTTATGTGAAGAAAACCGTTTAATTCGATTTTTCTAGAAATATAGTATTACATTTTGCATTAAAATGCTGCGAAAAAGGTGAGAAATACTTGCAAACATGACTGAAAACGCGCGAGCATGTGGAAGCGGATGAGTAGAGTGGGTAAAGCAGGAGATTCATAACTTGCAGGCAGAGCGCTTGTATTATTATATACGCTTCCCCGCGTCTGCTGCCCTACCCCACTACTCAGTCGCTTTCACACGCTCGCCCGTATTCGATCATGTTTGCAAGTATTTCTCACCTATTTCGCAGTATTTTAACCCAAAATGGGAATAGACGTTTTTTAGTACTATATTTCTACTTGCAATATTTTATTACAAAATTGAAATCAGACCACCTATGACGCATCCAGGCATGCTCCGATAAAGTTCATTGAAAAATTCAAATTGCAATTATGCAAAAACTAATGATCCTACAGCGCCTGAGTTTTCTAGACATGAAGTACATATCAATCACTACTATGTCGCTGAGAGCCTGCACTACAACTTCAAAAATTAGTGTTATTAATTTTTGAAAAAAACCCAGATTTTTTCGGTTTTTCTCCGTTACTAATGATCCGATTGAGTTGGGCCAGGGCTCATTCCTTTTGCATCGAAATTGCTTCATGTTACTAACAAAAAACGAAAAAAAAAAACAACAGGATATAACTATGGATCATCTTTCGATGATGGCACAGTCGGTTTCCTGGTACTATTTTTGTCACAGAATCAATAGAGTAGAAAATCTCTATTGCTAAAGGGCATGAAAGAATATTGTTGATACTTTTCATATGTGGTGTAATAATTGTATAAAACTGAACCTTGGCAAAACAGTTTAGATGCATTTCAGATGTAAAAAAGGTGAGTCTGCTATCTGCATACCTGGTATAGCATGGGTGTCAGAGGTGTGGTTTCTAAGTGTTATCGAGGACCAATTTATATGCTGCGATGCCCACATAGAGCACTTGGGTAAGAATCTCAACTCAGCATACTACGCTATTGTACAATTTAAAAACGTTAAATTTGAACGATCTTATTAAGATTTACTACTTGCTAGTTTACAGTCACCTTACTTACAATGTTTGTTTATGGGGTAACTCTGTAAATGCCAAAAAAATACTCGGTAAACAAAAGTGTATAATAAGACTAGTATTTGATATTCCATTTGGTGGTACTTGCAGGAAGGTGTTTGCGGACAACTGCATCCTACCACTACCGTCTATCTATATCTCAAAGACTCTTTTGCACACAAAGCACAACCTGAATAGACTATCATGATTACTTCACAAGAAATGCCATTAACCTCATGATATCTAAACATAGCTTGTCCAAGTTCGGAAAATCTGCAAACTATACTGGAACCAAACTTTATAACCATCTACCTCAAGTAATCAGATTCCAACAGGTAAATTTAAAAATGTCCTGAAACGATTGCTTGGTAAAGAGGCATATTATAGCATCGATGAGTCCTATGCATCGAGCTTGCTATGAACTGTGATGATTTTTTCTTATGTTATTGTATTGTAAATTTGAATTTGTTACTGACATGTATTGTACCTATATTTGATGTGTATATCAACCTATGGTGGTAGCTCTGGCAGTACGAATAAATTCTATTTTATTCTATCTCAAGAAGTTCAGGGCATATGACAAGGCCATTGATAAGTTTAAATATAATAATAATATGTTTATTGTTTAAGAATAGAATTCTTGTTACAAACACAATAACATAAATTATATTACTAATATAAACATGAAATATAAAATGTAATAATAATTGAATTAAAATATAAGATATATACATACATATACAAAGGTTACAGGACAATATTAGGACTACGATTAAAATTTATATTTTTCACACAGTACAATCGCAAATACTACACATTTTAAATTACAGGGCATCATCAAAATATTCTTGTAGGTCATAATAGGCTTTATCACTTGATAGTTTTTTACATTTTTTTCTGAATATGATAGAAGAAGTCTCTTTGATTTCAGTGGGAAGTTTATTGTACATCCTGATTCCATTATATATCAACGAGTTTTGAACAAAACATGTTTTTGGAATTGGTAGATTCAGTTCATTTGACCGCCTTGTGTGGTGTAGATTCATAGTTCTTCCTATTTTTATGTATAATTGATACGGTTTCCAATATTAATATTGAAATAACCGTAAAGATTCTATGTTCTCGAAAAAGGGGTTTACATGAATCCCGCCATTTCTATTATAAATGAACTGAAAGGTAAATCCAAACCCAAATCTAACATTAAGCTGATACATGAAAATGAGGAGATCACTTCACCTGTAAATGTAGCAAACACCTTTAATAATTTCTTTATTGATGGACCAAAGAAAGTTATACATAATATACCAGATGTAAATGGGAATGTTGCCCCTACTCAGAGAAATATCATGACTTCAATGGTGGTACTCCCATATACAGAATTAGAAATCAAATATATTTTTACCAGACTTAAAAACAAGCGTTCATCTGGTCGCAATGATCTGCCTAATAATATCATTAAAGAATTTAAGGAAGACTTAGTTAAACCATTTTGTCAAATCATAAACTCTTCGATAGAAACAGGAATTTTTCCCGAATCTTTAAAAGTAGCGAAGGTAATCCTTTTATATAAAAAAAATGCGAAAAATCTATCAGATAATTATAGACCATTGTCCCTTACATCAGTGTTTGCAAAACTATTTGAGTATTGTATGTTAGAGAGGTTAACCTCTTTCATTATAAGATTTAATCTGATACCAGATGAACAACATGGATTTAGAAAATCCAAATCAACCACAACAGAAACATATATAGACATATTATCGGAATTAGATAAAAAAAGATGTCCAATTGGAATTTACTGCGACCTGAGCAAAGCGTTTGATTGTGTTCCACACGATCAATTATTGGAAAAGCTTTGGATTTATGGGATCAGAGGAAATACACATCAATGGTTTCCATCTTATCTTGATGGCAGAAAGCAATATGTACAGATATCTCACATTGAGGTCGATGGTCAAAGCAGCATGCACTGCTCAGATCTGAAATCTGTAAATGTAGGGGTACCGCAGGGAAGTGTCCTTGCCCCTATATTATCTTTATATATATAGCAGATATTGTTAAATACTTAGATGAATACAAGCTAACACTTTACGCAGATGATCTGTCCATCTTGGTAGCAAAAGACTCCTTAGAAGCCATCCAACAAAACTGTGATGACTTAATGACAAGATTTATACTTTGGTTCTCAACAAATAAACTATATGTCAATTCTGGTAAAACAAATTTTTTAATATTTCACTCTAGACAAAAGAGGATTGAAAACATACAAATTAAAATGGGAGAAGTGAATCTAAAATAACGGGAAAATAAAAAATGTTTAGGCATAACTATGAATGATACATTAGATTGGGAAATCTATATCAGAGAAACAATGTCCAAACTAAACAGCAAAATATACCAACTGAAATGCCTACGAAGTGTTCTCAACTTGTCCTGTGCTGAAAATATTTTATTATGCTGAAATTCAGTCGCGACTCACATATGGGATCTTATTATGGGGTTCAGCATCAGCAGCTCAGAAATTATTTGTACTGCAGAAAAAATGCCTTAGAACATTATTAAATAAAAGTCAGAGAGAATCATGTAGACCATTATTTGCCAAACTGAAAATACTTCCTCTCTCTTGCCTGTATATTCTAGAAATATCGTGTTACATATTTAAAAATAAAAAAAGCGGCATTCATAGCAATGATCACAGTTATTCAACGAGATTTAACTACCATCTAAAAACACCTCGAAATAATTTGAATGTAACTCTCAGGGGACCCATCTCCAAAGGTGTAACGATTTACAATAAGCTCCCGGAGACAATTAAAAAGGAAGTTACTGATTTCAAATTCAGAAAACATTTTAAAACTTTTCTGTTGTCAAAAATGTTTTATAGTATCCAAGAATTTTATGTCAGCTAGATAGATACTTTCATTCTATAATGTAGATTTTCTATTACATAATTTACACTATTTTTTTAAATTGTCAATTTTAATGTGAACTAACTATGTAACCTATGACGTATTTTATATCATTTTATTGTGGTCCTTGAAGATCAATAAATTTGTACTTACTTTACTTACATTTCGCTTTACATAAGTACCTAATAGCCCTTTTCTGCAAGACAAAAACCGACTGCATAAGTTGTTTACTGCAAACACCCCAAAAGGGTATACCATACCTTAGATGAGAGTCTATTAAGGCATAGTACACCACCTTCGCTGCAGCAAACCCCAGTTCCTTAGAGACGTTTCTCAGTGCGTAACAGCCTGATGCTAATTTTTTGTTGATGTGTGCAATATGCTGAGAGAATTTTAAATTTTCGTCTAAATAAACTCCCAAGAATTTGAAAGTGGAGTTATTTTTTATTATGTTATTGTCGAGGGGGATATCAGGTATATTACACTTGAATGGTAATATATTTGTTTTGCTGGTATTCAATGATAAAAGATTTGAGTCACACCAATTCTTCACTTTTTTATGTCTTGGCACATTCTGTTATGCAATCTGTTTTTGTCCTTGTCATGCCACAATAATGTGGTGTCGTCAGCAAATAAGGTAAAGCTTTCTGTAATCGATATGTTGGTCAAGTCATTAATATATAATAGAAACAGAATAGGACCTAATACAGAGCCTTGAGGTACTCCACAATTTATCTCTCCAACGTCCGAGTTAGACGACATTCTTACAATGTTTTCATCAGAAAGGTATGATCTAATCCAATTTTGACTGTTGTCCCTAAAACCATATCTGTGAGTTTCGAGCAAAATACTGTGATTGACACAGTCAAAAGCTTTGGCTAAGTCACAAAGCACTGCTGCAGTGGCTTCCCCGCTGTTGATTTCATTATACACCGATTGCAATACACTTGATATAGCATCGCTTGTACTCTTAAAACTTTGAAAACCATACTGATGTGCACTCAATATCCCGTTACTGTTCAAAAGTTCCATCATTCTTTTTTTTACCAGTTTCTCAATTATTTTTGCTAAGGTTGGAATGAATGATATGGGCCTAAAGTTTGCTGGATCTTCATTGTTGCCGCCTTTATGGAGAGGAATAAAAACCGAGGTTTTGAGAAATGATGGAAATGTTCCTTGTGCGAAGGAGTTGTTAATCAGTTTAACAAGAATATTGAGCGCAGTCTCAGGAAGACTGTTGAAAATTTTGATAGATATTTTATCATTGCCAGATGCTTTCTTATTTTTTATGTTTCCAATCACTTCTTTCAATTCATTTATACTGGTGTTGTGTAATGAAAAAGTATTGTCTACATAGATATCAATACAATACAATACAATAGTTTATTCATCCTGTAAGATCACGTGTGATATAGGACAAGTCAATAAAAACAGTAAAAAGTCAATAAAAACAGTAAAAAGTCAATAAAAGCAGTAAAAAAGGTCTAACACTTACAAATATTATAAGTCATAGAAACATACAAACATGCAAATAAAACTCTATATGATAATCTGTTAAATGTTGTATAACTAAATTAAAGCTAAATTGCTACTGAATTCTTGTGTTGTATAAGGACATAGATCAACAAGAAGATTTTTTTAGTTTTCGTTTAAAAATATGTGTTGATAAACTCTTCAACTTCTGTGGAAGTAAATTGTACAAGTACAAACCAAAAGTATTCGGTGATTTTTTGGATAGTTCCAGGTGCCTGAAAGGTACCTGAAAGTTCTCTTTTTTCCTAGTATCGTGAGTATGCTTGTCACAGTTCCTTTTGTAGGTATTTTGATTACAATGTACATATGTCAACAGTTCAAGAATTAATATGCTACTGACTGTTAATATTTTATGTTCTTTAAAAATGTTTCGACATGAGTGGTCAGGTGGACAGCCTACGAGACATCTTAAGATACGCTTCTGACATAGGAAGACACTATGTGCAGCTGGAGTGTTTCACTGAGATATTCTAGGGGATCGTGAGGAGGTACAATGTTTTGACTTGAGTTTTTTAGAGATGGAGCAGAAATAGCTGTTTAGAAGGTCCGGATTCAAGGATCTATCTGTTGTGTTTGCGTACATATTTTTTCCTCTGAGTTCGTTGATTATTGACCAGCTTTCTTTAGCTTTGTTGTCAGCTTCAGTGATTCTGTTTCTATAGTACACGTTCTTTGCAGCCCTGATTACCTTTCTATAGACTATCCTATAATTATTGAAATAATAGTCAAAAAATAAACTAATAGTAAACTTTCTGATTTGATGAAGAGATCTTATATTTTTAGAAGTTTGTATTCCCTTAGTGGTCCAAGGTTTCTGTTTCTTTTTGTTAATTTTTTGTTTGGGAAACGTGGTCTCAAAATGTTCAACAAGAATTTTATAGAATACTTCAAACGGCTTCTCTACTAACAACACACTCTCCCAATCAGTACATGTGCATAAGTGATGAAACCTATATGTAATTTTTTGTAGAGTTAAATTCTACCAAAGTGAGATTTTTTTCTTGATTTCTGCAGATTGAGTTTTATTTTACTGTATACAGCCTCATGGTCAGATAAATTTGAGGGCATGATTGAACAAGAGACACAGGAATGTTCGAGATTTGTGCAGAAGTAGTCGATCATCGTTGCTGAGTATTGGGATATACGAGTTGGTGAATTGACATGATTGAATAGGCCAAAAGAGTCAACGATATTTTTTAGTCTTTGAGTACAGATTGTGGATTCATCTTTGTAGTCGATATTAAAATCCCCAGCTAGAATAATATTAGCGTTCAATTGAAATTTTGATAGATGTTCTAATTTATCTAGAAATATACTGTATCGGAAAGTATTTATCTTGGGTACGGTGGTTTCATGAGAGCGTAAAGAATAGCTTGCTTTATGTTGAGAGGGCATTACAATTTCTCCTCGACTCGCTCGAGGAAGGGATATTTACGTCACGACACAGACATAGGAGAATCAGGGCGGTCCCGGTGGTCAGCTCAGGACGTCAGTATCATACCAGCAGCAGTCGGAGAATGTGCAATGAAGAAGAATTATTGACGACAATTTCACTTCAGATAATTTGAACAAATTAAACTGAATCATTGATTCAATTTAATCTGTCGGACCAGGTAGATCAAAATATCTTTGGTAGGCGTGGTCACGAAAACAAAAGAAAATTCTCAAACATAAGCAAAAGCAAAAGATATTTCTGTAAGACAATAAAAACAAAAAACTTATTTCTAACAGAAAAACAATTATTTCTTGAATGGAGAGGAAAAAAATATTTACAAGAAAAAATAAACCAAATTAAATATTTTGTGTACGGAATTATTTTATTAAATGTTCGAACAAACCACGATTTAGGGCCAAACAATAGCCGAATCAATTGTGCTTTCTCTGCGGTTGTGTAAATAGGCAGCATGTTTCAAAAGGTAATAATTGTCACGATCTTGTGTTTTGCAACCATGGCTCGGCAAGCTTGTGCACTGTGTCGCATTGCCACGTTGGTCAGTTAATGCGTCGGGTGGGGTAACAGGAGGGGCGCACAGCAGTGCGTCTCTCTTGTTTATGTGGTATTATCATATCATTGCGTTCCTTGTTGCTCGTGTAGATTTCTGTCTATACCCCAGATAAAATGTTTCCGATACTGTATGGATATCTGACACTGGTGATCTGTAAATACAAGCAATTACTAAATTTAGTTTTTTTGATAGTACTAGTATGTTGAGAGAAAACATTGTTATTATGATGTTATCTTTAGAAATCTGGCTTTCAATAAAAAATCTTCACTTTCATTATTATCACTATCATCCAAACTATGGTTGGAGTAAAAGTCTATTGTTGTGTCGGTCATGTTCCCCTCTTGGTTCATGTTTTTCAGATTACTATCAGGTACACTTCTATTGACAAGCTGTATTCCCTCTTTCAGATTACTGGTAGTAATTTCTTGGTTTAACTTGAAATTGTTCTTGATAAAGTTTAGAATTGATTTACTCAAAAACCATTTACCTATGTTGTTTAAATGATATCCATTTTTTCCATAGTTTGTCTTCCTTAAGACGTTGCATTGCATAGATTTTTAAATTTTTGAGTTTTCTTCGGAATAAGTCCCAATACAATGCTAAATTGTTTTCATAAATCACTTCATTTATTTGTTTGTTGTCATATCGGTATGGTTCAGTGATTATTATAAAGTTTGTGTTCTTTTGTGAAGAGAGTTTATCCACTATTCCGTGATTAGTTCTGTTTGCCCATAATATAACTATGTCTTTTTAGTGAAACCTTTTGAGTTCTCAATGGCAGTGTCTACCAAAATGTCGTCAGTACATTCGGTCTTTAACAGGGATTTTAACTTGAAACGATCATCTTTTTGTCTCGACATATATGTAATGAGATTTTTTCCATGAGCTCCTGATATCAATAGATTGATTCTTATTTACGATGTCAGGTGTATCTCTTGTAAATGGTTGTCTAAGTTGCGTGTCAACCTTTCCTAATTTTGATACCGAATTTGTTTCAGTTTCAATTATTTTATTTGTCTGAACTGATTTTTCTCCTCAGTTAGTTGTCTGAGTAACCATTTCTCAAATAAACTTCAGTTTGGGTGAACTTGTATTTGTTTTCTTTTTTTCCAAAATTTTTTGGAAATTTCAAGTTTAGCATTCCTGATTATTTCTTCTTGTTGCGTGATTGTTTCATTCATTTCAACCTCTCTTTGTGATTCTTCGTATAGAAAAGTTTCACGTGTTCTGATGATCTTTTCTAAATGTGCATCTTTCATTTAGTGGCTTTTTTCTAGTTCACTCAGAGACTGTTCCAAAATACTTTTTTCATCATCATGATACTCGCCAACACTCTCACAGCAAGTGATTTGGAAGTCTTTTATAAAATTGAAACGTTTTTTGTTCCGTTGAGCACAGCTTTGGTGATAAATTTTGAAGCATTTGATACAAATATAATAAGTAGATGGAAACTATCTTGTTTTGCAACATTCAAAGTTTGCCATTTGCAATATTTTCAAATTTTAATATCAGCACGCCACTGGAGAGTATAAATTCAGACGCTTTATTCTTTATGTTTTGCGAGACTTTTTGTTATCTTTGGTTTTTATGTACTTTTTCCTCCTGGACAATTAATTTTTTTGGTCTTTCAATTTGTACTGTTTCATTTAAATTCGCAATATATCGAATCCGTTGTTATAGTAATTTTTCAAAACATACATGGTTTTGAAGAGTAAGATTTTAACTACTCATGGTGCAAAATTCCAGATTTAAATTTACTCAAAATGCACCAACAGTGCTAAACTGGGATAATGTAGTAGATTGCACAGATGTAAATATAGCTTGATAAATATGAGGTCAGCATTCTCTCTTCTTCTGCTCAACAAGTTAAGTTTGAGACTGTTCAAAAGAAACATATAGTCGTGATTATCAATGTGTATATTCATTTTATAGGCACAGAATCTCAGAAATTTATGTTTGACTCTTTCTATGATTTTCGTAAAATGGTGACCAAATAACTGAGCCATATTCTATGCAGGAGACTATTAAAGCTGAATACAGTTCTCACTGATTTAACTGATAGTTGTTTGCAGTTTTGCAATATAAAACCCAGTAGCTTTGATGTGTTTAAGGCAATATGATTTAAATGATCCACAAATCGTAATTGTTCATCATAGATAACTCCAGATCCTCATTGAAGTGACGTGTGTTAGCAGATTTCCATTGATGGTGTATGAGGTCAGGAATTTTCTATTCTGTTTGTAAAAGCTAATATAGCTACATTTGCTGATGTTCATATGTAAATTATTTTCAATACACCACCTATCTAGGTTATTTAAAACATGTTGTATCATAGTAACATCTTCTAATGACCTATTGGTCTAAATATTTAAAGATTATCTGCAAACATTGAAAAGTTTGAGTTTTCAAAACATTCACTAATGTCATTGACAAAAATGTTGATCAGAAGAGGTCCACAATGAGACCCTTGAGATACTCCCGATGGTATATGAATGATAGTTGACCTAGCATTCCCCACCCTAACTTGCTGAGTTGCAAAGAAACTTTCAAACCATGAAAGAGACCAATCCGTGAAACCAAACCGTCTCATCTTATGTAATAAGATGTTGGGATCCACAGGATCAAATGCCTTGGAGACGTCAGTATAGACTGCATCTATCTGGCCTTTTTTCGCCAAGACATCTAGAATATTTTGTTCGAACACCATAGGTTAGGTTAGGTTAGATAAGTTCTTACATAATGCTCTTAGTTCTGAAAAAGCGTTGGATATTCCGGGTTGTCATATAGTGTTTATGGGCGATTTTCTTTTGTATGATATAGTATCTTAAATCTGCACTGAACCATTTTGGGAAGCTAGAGATCCTAAATCGTTTCAGCAGTACAAACAGCTGGATTCCCATATTCACTATGTGATTGAAACCTGTTACAGCTTCATTGATGTTTGGCAATGATGAGTGTGACAGAGTCAATACCAGAAAAATAATTATTGATACCAGTAGAGTCAGCATTTTTAAAATCATAATAATATTCATCATATGTTAAAGTTGTTTGTGGTTCAGAAACTGTAATATTAAAAGTATAGCTAATATGATGGTAACTATTTTGGCACACGTTATCGTTTGCTGGTGAAGTTCGGCACTTTTGTAAAACATAACTCTAAAAATTTCTGTCTGTTAGTATTCTGCTAGATACAGAGCTTTAGAACTGTTTGGGCAGTTTACTGTTACACCTAATTCATTATTTTCCCCTACTGCTTCGGGAACATTAAAATCCCCAAAAATATATATGTTGTGTTGCTGATAACCCTGAGCACTGTTTTCCAATGTCAAACAATGTTCGTCATAAACGAAAATTATTTTACCAATAGTACATTTCAAAAATAATTGTTCAACAGTTTTATATAAAGGGTTTATCACCGTTACCTTAATTGAGTCCTTAACAATGATTAATATTCCTTCCCCTCTAGATTTATCACTTGTTTCAGATTTTCTGTCATATCGGAAAATATTGTAGGAAAGTATTCTTAATCCTAGATCTGAGATATCTTCTGACAATCACCTCTCCACCAAAATTTATATGTCATAATTAGAACATAGTACAGAGTTTATAATATCTTGTATCAGTCCAGCGTTTTGGCAGTAAATATTTGATGTTCACATCATTTTCTGACCTTTGGTTTGTTTTGTTTTTAACAATACGGGGGATTCCAAACTGATATTGCTCGCCATTATTTCTCCGTTGTTTAAGTTCTTGATACAGGTTTCTAATGAATTCACGTTGAGGAGTCAGATCTGCACTCAAGCGAATGTGAGATTGTTCGGCCAATAGTTTTATTTTATTTTTCAAACATTCCAAGCAATCTTTTCATCTAGAAAATATATTTTCATAGGACGGGGCTTGTTACTAGGACGACCTAATCAAAATGCTTTGAATTCAGTAGTTTGTACACTTAATGAATTCAGGATCTCTTGATATCGTTGAGAACGAGATTCTTGAACATTATATATAATTCTTTTTAGCTCTGTTTGCCCTATCTTGAATCTCCATGTGTAAAGCTTCACCATCTAGTTGTACCTGTTGGTTCGACCCAATATGTTTTTTAATTTCATTTTCCAAGTACTTATTCCTCTCGGTATGTTTTCTCAAGATTCATTATCCTTTGTTCGAGACGTTTATTCGACTCCAATATTTTCTCTATCTTCGAAATTCTTTGTTACAATGTGATGACTTTCCGATTGAAATTGGATGAATAATCTTGGATTTCCTCTTGAATTTTATTCAGTTTTTGAGCTAGCGAAGTGATGCTATTTAGTCTGCATGGTGGGCAATAGAAAGGCATTACCCTAGTAGGAATCACTACTGCTCTCTCATCTCTGATGCTGATAGTCCTGCACAGTTTTTACATATTAATCTTTTACACTGATACACAGTATTACATTCAAGCATTTTCTTGACATGAGAATTATTTGTTCCCCAATGGTCACAATAAATTCAGGTGCACTTTTTTTAATAAGTTCCAGGTTTTTTGTAGTTTTTAATTTGGTCCGTTTTTATTTTGAAGTGTTTTTGTGACTTCTTTATTCCACTTGCACTTAAGTTTTAGGTGGTTTGCACCCAAAATTAATCATATTTTTACATAGATTTTATAACAGATTGTAGAATAATCAAATCTGCACAATCTAGTATAAAATTCAACTATATTGTTCGAGTTTAAACCACTAAACTATCCTTAAAACTAGGAGCAAATTGAAGTACAACTTGTTCACACAACTTTCGAAACACTTGATTTCCGCAGTAAACCCCCAAACAATGCATTTAAATATATTTGACTCTCACGCTATGGGCACCATTTTGATTTTCAACTACCTATATTCACTTCCCGCAGTGAAAGGATTAAAGGTCTTTTAAGTTTTAGGTTTTGAGCAGCATTGAACAGTTTTGGGGGTTTTCTTCTCATTGGACTGGTCAAAACTGGCGAAAAGTGCTTTTATCAACCCATGAACTACTATCAGTATATCGATTTTCATCAATTTTTAATTTGTCCAAATGAAGGTTGCAATCAAAACGTCTTACAGCAAATGCGAAAATGCTTAAATATATAGGTTTGAATTTTAAATCCATGGCATTTCCAAGTTATCCTAGTTTTCCAGGGAAAGTACAGAACTAAAAAAATAGACTTGACAAATAAAGGAAACAGGTACATGGTTTTTTTTATCAGTAAGGTTACTAATCTGGTCAGAATATATAGATGGAACCTAGAATGTATCCATGCTGAATAGTAGAGAACCTATAAAAATATGCAAAAACGAAATGACTGGATAGGAAGTGGTTGCTTCAGGCTAGGCATTTAACAAAAGGGAGGATGTGGCAAGGAAAGTACTGAATATCAATCTGAAAACAAAAATGACCAAAAAAAGTGCCTTATCAAATCATTTTTTTTCTATCTTTCCAGATAGTAAACAGATATGTGTTACATTAACTTGCAAAATAAATGAGGAATAGAAATAGATGGCAAATTTATCGAAAACACACCGGAAGTGGTAAATGAATGCTAACCCTAACCAATTCCTTTGTCTGTGAAAATCAGTTTGAATTTGATTTAAACAAAACTAAGCGACCCAACTCGGATTCGTTCTATTTCCACCCTTTAATTGAGAGTGACATGGAAGAAATTGTAAAAAACTCGAAGAATAAACAGAGCATCGGTTATGACAAATTACCAATCTTCCTTTTCAAAGATAACATAGCAAATCTGAAAAAACCACTAACTTTCCTATCGAATTTATCATTACCAAGGGAACAATTTCCAGATATATTCAAATTGGCAAAAGTTATTCCCGTTTTTAAGAAAGGAAACAAAAAATCAACCAATTTCACTACTGTTCGTACGTACGTAAATATTGCGAGGAAAAAAATAGACTTTTAGAATTGCAATTCGTCTTTTGTGGAGAACTAAATACCTCCGATGCAATACAATCTCTCATATGGAATATAAATGAAACCTTAGAGTCTAAACCACATCCACTTCCCATTTTTTGCAACCTCACGGAAGCATTCCATATTATTCTTGGAAAACTCTATTTTTACAGGTTCAGGGGAATCTCATATGAATGGTTCCTATCATATCTACAAGTGATAAAACTATATGTAGAACTGAAAGAGATCTTCTCACAGGAAATTGGAACAGTGAAAACCCTACCTGCCAATGTAAATTGTGGTGTGCCACAGGGCTCAATTCTCGGACCAGTTACTGTTTCTTATATTCGTAAATTATCTAGTGCAAAGTTACCCTGAATTAAGTTTCACATGTTTTGCAGCTGACACCAATGTTATCATCAAAACACAAACTATATGTCAAAAATCATGCCAGGAAATAGATGACAACTTATCTGACTGGTTTTCTGTGAATAAATTGATTCTGAATCACGACAAAACTTTCAATATGCTATTTCAACTGAGTTCTACATTAACTGTTTTTGATATATCATCAACTAATGGTGATATTAAATATGTCAGTCATACAAAATTTCTTGGATTGGTAATTGATAGTGGACTCAAGTGGAATATATAGAAGATTTGAATAGAAAACTGTAAAAGGCTATATTTGCTATACTCACCATTAGAAAAAACCTGGGACAAAAAGCGGCAAAATGTGTCTACCATGCCTACTTCCACAGCATCATGCAATATGGTTTAGAGTTCGGAGGGAATTCAAGCTATGCTGGAAGAACCTTTATCATTCAAAAAAAGCTCTGAGGGTGCTTTGCAGGATAAATAGACAAAACTCATGCAGAAGAATTATATGAATTTGGTAACCTTACCAAGTGTATGTGACCAAATTCAAACCAAATGTTTTAGTAATCGTTTATTTACATCGTGTTTTGTCAAATGATTAATTAACCAACTTGGTTCTGGTTTGGTATTTATTAACCGAAGAAACCAAAAAGGAGGAGGTTCTCTATTCGACCCGTATATTTTATGTTTTTCCATCATATTTTTTTATGTATGATCACGCATAACTTTTTACTGAGGCATCCGATTCCGATAATTCTTTTTTCAGTGGATAGGGTGTACTTCGACTTTGGTCCCATTTGAATTTAAAAATGAAATCAACCCCTAAGGGTAGCGAAATGAAGGATATTGATCACTCACCCTCTGAATTCTGGTCCGTTAACCGATTCTATCAGGCATAACTTTGTACTGGGTTCTTCGATTTGGATGATTCTTTTTTTAATAGATAGGGTATACCTTATATTTGGATTTCGAAAGGAATTAGCCACCCTTACGGGTAGAAAAATAGGGGATAATTGATTTTTCACTAGTGAACATTAGCACACACATACGTAGTTGACAATGACAGATCGCTACTGACATTATTCTTGTTCCGTCAAAATCAGTATAAATCAGTATATTACGAAAATAATTTATATTACAACAAATAGTAAAAGTAGATAATCATATTATTAAACTGGTAATAGTTGAAGTAAGGTGGGTAAGTAAGTATTTTGGAAGTAATCAAAAAACAAGTAGGTAGTAATTGGTAGATTTTACCCACAAAAAATTGAAAAATACAAACTTTTTTACAAAAAATTAAACCGACAAAATACGGAACTGAAAAGTAAAAAATAAAAACTTTTTAACAAAATTGAACCGACGAAAATTAACTGAAAGAAAATAAAATAAACCTTAGTCTAAATGATATTGAGCTCCTAAACTGATGTAAGTAACTGATTTTGAGTCGGCGCCAAACAAACTAGCAATTGAATTAGGTGAAGCTGTAAAATGATGGCAGCGAGATGCACGGCTGCGTTTTGATGACTTCTTTCATAGATAATGATCTTCGATAATTGTTTGTTTGGCGCCGACTCAAAATCAGTTACTTACATTAGTTTAGGAGCTCAATTATCATTTAGACTAAGGTTTATTTTATTTTTTGCTTTTCAGTTGATTTTTTCGTCGGTTTAATTTTTTTTAAAAAGTTTTTATTTAGTCATGTAACCAAGAGAAAGGTTTGAAACTCTGCTATCTAATTCGGAATTGTGTCATCTGTGAATGACAATGTCTGGATGTCAGTGAGTGAGTGAGTCATTTTTAATTTTATTTGTACAGCAGTTTTTTTAAATTTTTTGCCATCTAAAATTGATATAATTTTTTTGTCCAAAAATATTTGGAGAAACGCACTGGTTTCTTCATCTATCCAATTAATACCTTTGGACTTTTTTATAGGAGGTTCTGAACTACAGCAACCCCTTTTAATATAAAAAATACTAACAAAAATATATAAAACAATTTCCGAGGTAATGACGCGAAAACTAAGGTTAGGAATCACAAAACATATGTTTCACTAACTCTCTCTCGCTCTCTTTTTTATGGCTATTGTTTCCATTCGGTTCATTCAGCCAGTGCGATAACCACACCACAACAGAACGCTTAGCAATCTTTCAAACTAAAATTTACAGTCACGGTCGGTAAAACTTATCATACTGTTTACACCATCTTAGTCAACTTAGTATTATAGTCTGGTACACAACAAATTTCGGTACCAAACCAAGCTAGTTAGTTGAAGTGCACAGTTTATACTACACTGACTAACAGAATTTGGTTGGAATATAATCATTAGTCAGCATACCAAGACACGGTATAAACGTGGCCTCTAATTCGAAAAATTGAAGATTATGACCCTAACTAATGTATACATTTACAAGATTTCTGTAGAAATCTTCAAAGGGAAAAAAAACTTAATAATCCACTCTGACCTTCACAATCATAATACACGTCATAAAAACCACTTTCTTCTCCCAAATTTTTATCTCAGTATGAGTAGAAATAATATATTTTACAAGGGCACAAGAATTTATAAATGTTGGCCACTTCATATATCAAGCATAAGTTAAAACATTGGCTTTCAAATTCTGTATTTTACAACTTAGATGAGTTTTTCCAAATGTTCAGGATAGTACAATAATAATTTATTCAGTATTAGTAGTATTTAGTTACATTTATCTATAGCATTCAATATAATTAGTTTTGCACTACACCCACTCATATTTTCTGCACACATGTATATATGCTAATGGGAATAAAACTCATTCTTTCATTAGAAAGTTAATTTTTCTCCCTTGATTTGAACTTAATATGTGGGGGTATGAAAAAATGTCCTCTTATATTAAAGAATATTGTATGGGTATCCCTTTACATTTGACTCTTGTTGATTTTGAAAATAAAAGCAACCCATTATCATTTGTCTCATCTTGAATAGTTTAAGGTAGTTCCGCCACAAGACAGTTGAATTAGGAAATTATTTTCGACGGAATGGAAAAATTTCAAAGGACTTTTCAATTTGAAACGCGAAAAAAAAAATTTTTCTGAAGGGGGACACTTGCCCCCCCCAATCGACTCTAGAAAATTTCTTTGTTATTGAAAATCGGCGACTACAAACATTGATGTCCCCGAAAAGCGCAGCAAAAAAAAAATGTCAGATCCCGGGCCCCACCCCCCCTCACTAGAAATCATATGTCATGGGAAAAAATTATCGTTTTTCGGTAAAACTTCAATGTACTTTTTTGTAGTACTCTTTTTGAACTTTTTTGGGGGGGGTTATCGTTGAAATCGATGGGGTCAACTAGGAGTTTTTTTTCGCGTTCAAATGGTCCACCGTCCTTCTTTAAAAAGTCCCCTGGCACAATCCGCATTTCTCTACAACCCCCCTTCAGGCAGTGCGCTTCACCGTGGACTATTTTAAATAACGAGAGGAGTTTTGATTATATCTGTCAAACTAGATGGTCAATCACTTTGATTTGTTTTCACAATATCTGTGATATCCTGCTCTAGCTCCTCGTTTTTCATAAACTTCTTAATTTTAGTACTAACGGTAGAATTAATAATGTGCTGTTTGCCTATGCATGGTCCACATGTTACGTGTTAATTGAGTCAACTTCAATTATAGATATCTCGGGTTCGGGATGGTGAAACTTGTTAAAATTTCATAGTTCATAGGTGTTGATTTTCATTTCATTTGATTTCATAGGTGTTGATCACAGTTAAATAATACGTATGCCAAATTTTAATAATTTCCAAATTTAACTGTCTCTTGGCGGAACTACCTTAATGGTCATAACACATACATTTTTCATTTGGATTGTTATTGACATAAAAATATAAAACGGTATTCCGAATGTGCTTTGATTTTTATCAAACAATATCTTTAACCCTTTCACTGCGGAAGCGAATAAAGTTGAAAATTAAGATGGTGCCCATAGTGCGGGAGTCAAATATATTTAAATGCATTGTTTGGGGGTTTACTGCGGAAATCAATTATATTCAACTGCTAATATAGACAACTGTATACACAGAGAGGTGTTTGGTAGGTTGCAGGAACCGAATGATACACATGAACTAAACGGGTTTCTACACTGCGGGAATCAACTATATTTATGCAGTGTTGGCGGCGCTCTCCACTTTAGTTTCTGTTTACGTTTTGTGATTGTGGTGGCTGTCCTGTTTGTGAAGTATTAAGGTGATTTTTGAAGTTTAATAATTGAAATGGCTCCTGGAAGCAAAATGGGGCCAACAGAAGATGAACTATATGATTTGTTGATGATCAGTGATGCAGAGGAGAATTTTAATATTAATATTGAAGGCGAATATTCTTGTTTTATGATTATTTCTCATGGTATGTATAAATAATATAATGTTTTCTGTGTTATTTTAATTTTTCTTATAACAATTTAAGAAAGAAAATTCTGAAAAATGTTAAAATTTTGTTGTTCTCCAAAGATTTTTTATTTATATGCAAAGAGGTTTTATTTGTGTTGTAATTACTTTTCACAATATGTATGAATAATAAAAATGTTTTGTGTTAGTTTGAATTTATTTTATAACAATTTGAGGAAGGAACAATAAGTAAATTAACTGTATATATTACTTCATACAATTTCAAACATCAAATAAATTGCCAATTCCGAAATATTCGCGCACATACAGCTATTCCCACTCCACATTCCTTCCATTTTATAACAATTGGCAACACTGTACGCGTTGTTCTGCAGTTAGCATATATATTTGCGCACACGCAACTGCGGGAAATCAAATATAGTTCACAGCGCTTCCCACAGCCGCAGTGACGGTACTCCTAATAGAAACGGTGGCCGCAGCGAAAGGGTTAAAAAAGGCCTGTTTTATTATTGCAATGAAGCATTAAAAATATGTCATGGGTTTAACCCATTAGCGCCTGGCGGGCCTGCATGGACCCACCTGACCCCTGCCTAATTATTAGGTACAGACATAGACAAAACAATCTGATTCAATACAGATTGCGTATGTTAATTAAAGTGCTAAAAAGTACACCGAAGCAGTGTTTGTGCATATTTTGAGATTCGGCTGGTTGGGGCAGGAGTTTGTCTTTACTGCAGTTGTGCAATGAATAAAAATTGTGGGTTCCAATTACCGTAAGTAGTTTTTGGAATATTCTAGGAATTATCACCCATTTATAATTATTGTTGAAACTTTCTAGAGAGTATATATTTTTGATATTACTTTCGAAATAACTAAATTGAACCGCTAGGCGCTCAACAAAAATTGATTTCGATTTTTGCTATTTTAGGGGAATCACACTTCAAGGTGCACAAGATATAGCATAAGCTTCAGACAACCCAAGTAGCATTTTAAGTGGACGGAACGTAGCGGCCACGATTCTGGAAAACTTTGAAGTGTTTGGTCACAACCACTGCCACGTAATATTCACGGTTCTATCACGCGGCGGCTACCAAAATGGGGAAAACTTTTTTGGTGGCTGCATCGTTTCGATCTACGTTCCTGGATCTCAGATAGCCACATTCCAACCACGTTGTTGTCACCTGGCAAAAACGTGGATATGTAGTGGCCGACACTAGACACGTTAAACAACTGACTGATATGTAGCTCGATCTCTGTTCAGCAACATATTTTTGTGATAAATGTTCCTCATTCTTCCATTTTGCCTGATTCATTTCTAACACTCGATCAACTTCAACATATAAACATACAAACGCGTAAGTAAGTATATTGAATTTGGATACTTCTGATCGGGATAAAATTAAAACGATTGAAAGTTTTATGTGAAATATGGGTGTTGTAGCTCGATTGTGAGCACGCGACATCTGAATACTCTTTATTTGAAGAAAACAAAATTTTGGAAATAACTCGCCTCTGAAATTATGTACTCAAATCCCTCAAACATTGTTTTATCAATCTTGGTTAGTTGAAACAAATACTTACGTAATAAATTACTACGTTTGATGCAGTGCTGACGACAAATAAATCTTTATTGAATATTTCGATCATTTCTCTAATAATGGTGACCCAGCATATTCCTGTAAATATGGCGGCTTTTGTAAAATATAACTTTAAAGTGGCAGAAAGTGTAAATATACCACTCCAAAGCTCCTCCCATCATAAAGTGCCCAGTGGAACTAAATTATTAACTTTTCCACCACTGGAAAGTGGCACCCATGTCGCAGGCCTATGACTCACCACTTCAAAGTTATAACCTTAAAATTACAATAGATTCGCCCCTTTCAAGGGTGTAATTGAAAGGGGCGAACACGTCGGGCTATTATAACCTGCCACTTCAAAGTTTCAACCTCGAAATTGCGGGTACATATTCATTAATTCTTAAAAAAGGACATGTAGCAAGTATAGTGGATTTATGCAGCTCCAATCAACAATTATCAATTAACAAGTAATGAAAACATGGCATTTATGCAAACAGAATTAACAATTAAAGTATAAATATTAAGCAGGAGCACAAGTCAGAGATCCGATCTATTTAAATTAACCTTTTTATACATAATCAAGGAAAATTGTCTATTGAAAACGCATAACCCATTTCATATTGAATGTATATATCATTAAAATTTCACGTAACAGATAAAACGAACTTTTTGTAAGCCACAATAAAATAATTTGAGAAAAGTTAGGTTAGTTTTCGTCATCGCACGGACCAATCCACGGTCACTTCAGAATCAAGGAAAATTGTCTATTGAAAACGCATAACCCATTTCATATGATGAAATCATTCATGTTTCACGTAACAGGTAAACAAACTTTTTTAACGCGGAATGGCGAATTTTGAAGGTTATCGCTTATGGAGATAGCAAGAACGTGGCAACCATCACCACATATCACAATCAAGTGCCTGCCACATTGAAGGCTTTATGGAAGTTACCAAAACGTCACCGAAACTATCATACTCTCTTGAAAGTGACTGTGACTTCTATAAAATTTTAGTTATTCTTACTGTAAAGTGGAAGATTTAGTGGTGATTACGTGATAACCACCGAGTCGAAGTTGCACTATAATGCTGCTTGGGAATGAAGGCGAAGTGACAGATTTAACAGAGCCCATATCCTGATTGGCTCCATTTATTTATTACAATTTCTGTCATATCATATCTGGCAAGATTCAAGAATCCTCCGAGTCAGGGTGGTAGACCATCTACTCCTGTGGGTGAAAGGCTACGAGACAGGATAGGTTTGATCATTGCGTAATTCCAATCCCAGAAGGCAAAAAAAGCGATGTGTTGCCGCAAATTGTTGCGAAAAAGGGGGAACAATGTATGTATACAAGTTGTTTTGAAGATTTTCATTGCAAATAGATAGTGATTATTATCATAGTTGGTGATTAATACTAAAATAAAAACATTTATTTTAAACCATAAAATAATTAAACCAGAAAAGTGCGTAGCGGGACCATATAGACCCATAATATTTTTTTTTATTCGTGTATTTTTTTTAAATGTTTTTTTGGTATCCACTGAGTTGAACTAAACAATAAAAACAACTAACAACATTTCAAAGTCAAATTGTGTTAATGGGTTAAATAAACCGTTTGAGGGTTTTTTATGACATAAGTTAAAACCGGTAACACAATTTTCTGTAATACCACAAGAGAGTGAGAATAAAGTGAAAATAATTCGACAGATTTCGAAAACTTGTTGCCAGGCAATAGACACTAGAGCCCGACGGGCTCGAGTGGCTAATGCCAAATGGCAACAAGTCTGAGAAAGAAATCTGGGGGATTATTTTCTACTTTATCGAAATCTCGTGTGGTATTCTGTAGATTATTTCTTGACGTTACGATCATAAACACATTTCCTCGCAAAATGTATTATAATGTACTGAACTGGTTTTGATTCATTTCTCACTTTTCATGCGAATTGATGACAGACGTCAAATTAAAAATATACGTTGTCAGACAATAAAAACAAAAAACCTCAAATTATTCCCGCAGCAATTTTCTATAATAATATTTTGATTGGCCAACGTACATGAATGATTTGAATTGGAAGTTTCCATGGGTTTCTAGAAATGTCAAAAAATAATCACTGCTTATGTTAGGGCAAAATTACTGCTTATGTTAGGGCAATATATTGCAAACTTTGAGGTATGATTTTGAAATTTTATTTACATATATTATTTTGTAATACATAAATGAAATTTCTAGTGATGAATATTGCAAAATATTATCGTAAAATCGATCATTAACAAAAAAATAATAATATCCAACACACGCAAAACATTTTTTGTGATGAAACATATCACTATGGTCCTTAAAACAAATTTCCTTATGCATGTAACAAAAATTATAAATAAAAGTAACAGTCACAATGTACATTTTGGGTTTTCTCACACATACAGTATAAAAAAATATATTATGAAACGTGTAGAAGTTCACAAAAAAAAATGATGAGCTACTAGTCTTAAATTTATATTTACAAAAAACTAGATATTTCTCGAAAGCATAGCAACATTATTATTTTTAATAAATATCTTCCGATGAGTTGTGAAGTTGAATAAAATTTGGTCAATTCGCTATTGTATCAACTAACATTTTGTTCCATAATTTAAATTCATCTAATCTATATTTATTGTTTTGACTTTGACTCGAAAATTGCTTTCATGTCCTTGATGCAGTAGGTAGGTGATGCTTTTTCTTTCCTGAAAAAAAAATACTAATATTGAAATTATTGCTTGAGAGAGTAATTAATAATGGGAATGTTTACAAATAATTAATAATGGGAATGATCAACATGTCATGTAATTAAGAAAAATCAAAACTACCAAATGATAATGTAATTACAGAGAGCGAATATTTCAGGGTATAAACCAACTTGTTGCACTACCACTGACAGTTGATAGTACATTGAAAAATACAAAGATTTTTACCATAACAAAAAAATATGTTATAACTGAAAACAAAAATATTTGGTTTGCTGAATCACTGAACCGAAATGACATTACCCTGACTGCTAACCGGCGCTAATATATGGTATTAGTAAACTTCGACTGACTAACTCAGTGACCAATACCTAATCTTTGAGTGTGAAATAGTTGCAGTAATGTTGTTCTTTCTCTGAATATTTTGATTCGTGTATAATGCTAGAATTGTGTTAATTGATTTTATCTACACCGCTTGGACAACCTATAAGGTATGTAAATGTCAGAAATTTTTTTTTTTTAAAATTTTAGCCTTTATTTTATCATAATTCTCATTCATTACTAATAACTGTCAGTCATACATTGACAATTATCTCCACTGAAGGTTTAAATATGTTTTGCTGGTCTCCTGCCACTTTATCGAATGTTATAAACATGAACCCATCTATCATAACTTCAACACTTCCACTACTTCCCTTAACTTCATTAATTATGTATATAACTTAGAGCAGAGTGTGGTACGTTGTGTTTTAGATACAGGAATTGTTAGTGTTTTCTTAAGATCTACCTATCCCGTGCGGCTCTGACTAGCGGGTTATAAAAAAATGCTTGCAATCAACCTAAGAATATTGATTTTCTTTGAATTTTTATCCACTGTACTTCATTATAAAATCAGATCTTACATCTGTGATTCAATGGAATACAAGAATATATAAGTTTTGGAGTTAATTTATTTAAGTTAAATCTTGAACATATTTGATTTGTTTTAAAATATGAACAGGATGTTTATAAAATCAGATGTGGAATCATCTGCGCCCGAAAGATTTTCTGTGTTAGATAGGGAGACTAACCGAACATAACAACTTCACTTATATTGATATATCCATTGCTTTCAGGGTATTCAACTGAATCTGATTTGAATATCAAATAGGACAAATTTGTTGATGACGTCACTAAGGATACCATATAATTAGTGTTGAAGCAGTTTTTTGAAGAGCCTCAATTGCATACGTTCAATCATGTCTGCATATCGTAGGCCCCATATAGAAATCCCAAATGACATAGAAAATAGCATAATAGATTCGTACAGCTCCATCCTTGAAGGCCATGAGTTCATTTTGGAGCTTCCCATTATGTCCATAACAGTTCCTATTGCTTGGCTAGCTTTACACACTGTTTTTAGTCATACTGAGAAATGACAAAGGCGAAGAGTATTCAACCCCCCAAGTAGTTGAAACCTTTGTTTACTTTAATTTGTTGACTGTCATAACAAAAAACTTGTCGATAATTATAACTGTAACTCCCCCTACAGAAAATCATTATTTTAGTTTTTGCCATACTTACTAAGAATTTGTTTTCATTTAAGTACATTTCAAGAGTTTAAAGTTTTCGTGATAAATCAATCTGTAAGTCACCAAGGATGACTATATCTCCTGCTTATGCCAGCATGATGACATCATTAATACCGTCAATGTTAAGCCCCATCAGACCTTCTACTCGAAAATATTGTTTGATAACTGATATGTACAAAGAGAAGAAAAGAGGACTTAATGACTCCTCCTGTAGCACACCCTCGGAAATCTCGTATTTTTGCTATACATATTATTTTGCCTGGTAGTGAAGTTTCGCTTCATCATAAATATTTTTCATGATCCTAATGAATTTCGCACTCGGACCTACATTATATAGTTTCATCCAAAATTGTTTATGATCAGTGCTATCGAAAGCACGACAGAAATCAACAAACACCGCAAAAACTTTCCTTCTGCGTAGTCTGCTATGGATCTGTAGAATGGAATTCAAGACAAAAAACTGTCTATACAATCCCCATTCTTTCTGAAACCACACTGAGATTCTGGTAAGATAGACATTTCCTCAGACCAGAATGATGATAATCTATTAAGTAAAAGGGTAAAAAGTTTTGCTGGGCAATTCCTTAGCACGATGCTGCGATAATTATTTGGGTTATCCAGGGAACCTTTTCTATGAAATAACGTGAATGAGTAGAAAACCTAGGGAAATATAATGAATACCTAACTCAAATTTAAGCTTTCAACGTCTTTCATTGAAACAGATGAAGGTTTTCTCTGGTGACCTGTGAAAGTCAAATGCCAAAAACGGTGTCACAGGGAGATTGTTAATATTTTGTGAATGCTTATAATATTAATTATCATATTAAAATTAAATGTCTGACTTTTAATACAAGAAAAATTTTTTTTTTAAATAATAAGAATAAAGCCATTGATCAAAAGATTAACTTTATTGTAAAGAAATGTGTGGGGTGCTCGATATCAGTTGACTCGAGTTTTTATTGCTGGCTATTCGTAAAGGTAGAGTCATTATAAAAAGTAAGTAGAGAGCACCCCACATTTTTTTACACACACTTTATTAGTTTCATCTGTATGTACGTAACAGAATCTTCGAAATTAATGTTCACCCACTTCTCTGAATCATTTGAAATTCCGCACACGTATTAAGAACCGATAACAATACAATAACTTCATAGTTATGACCTGGTATTCTTGCCAAGATCGTAGGGAGGGGCTGAAGAGCCAAGACACACTTTTGCAGCAATATGAACAAAAGTTAAAAATAATAAGAATGAAGTCATTGACCAAAAAATTAACATTAATGTAAAAAAAAACGTGGGGAGCTTTCTACTTACTTTTTATAATTACTCTACCTTAACGATTTTTTTTAAGACAACTGATATCAAGCACCCCACACTTTTTTACAATCAAGTCAATTTTTTGGTCAATGACTTTATTCTTATTATTTTAAACTTTTTAGTTCATATTGCTACAAAAGCGGGTTTTTTTAATCTATAATTTTTTACATTGAAGTTATTAAGCAGAAATTATTAACTACCACTTACCTTGGGCTTCTGCTTTCTAAGCTGATCCTCCTCAATCTTTCAGCTTCAGATTCCCTTTCCCTAGTATCAAAGGTGTGCCTCCTTCTGTCTTCTTTCAAAAAATCTTCCCTCTTATTCCTTATGAAATCCAATTCTTTCAAGTCATCAGGGCTTTCTTTTCTATCTATCCTACCATAAATTTTCTCATGAGTATCTTGAAAAGTTTTGGCATACGATTCAGTCGGTTTGATGGAGTCTCTGAATGAAGACCTATTTTTGTTGATTATTAGAGTGGTTGGAGGTTGGGGTTTCTGGCTATTTTGTTCGAAAATTGCTGCACGAGACTTCAAACTTTCCTTCATGGGTTTTATCTCTTTTTTCAAGTTTTCAGTGATGTTGGGATCATCTTTGGTTATTACGGGATTTGTAGTTGGCTTTGAGATTGTAGGCTCTTCTTTCGAAGTAGAATCCTGATTGTCACCATCTTCACTACGTGAACTTCGTCTGCGACTTCTTGGCGGTCGTTCCATTTCAGTTGGCTTCGAAATTTCAATATTATTTTCATCCTTTTGTTTGAAAATTCTCAACCTCGTGAGAAGCACTTCCTTGTCCTCTTTAAAAGATTCAGATCTATAAATAGAAACAACTCTAATGAATGAGCTACTGAAAATGTCTTCATAATTTGATTTATGAAGTTGTGCAAAAAAACTAAGGACCTATTATTCCTTTCAAATGATCAGATCTCTTCATCTATACATATATATTTACATGTCCTGGCTGACTGACTTACGATCAATGCCCAGACCAAACCACTAGACCTAAATAACTGAAATTTTGACAGTGCATTCCTATGATGACAGAGATAACCACTTACAAGAACAGTAGGTTCCTTCAACAAGGAACCTATTGTTCTTATAAGTATCCAGTTGTTTTCTACATAATTTTAATTTTTGTTTTCTACATAATTTTTGTTCCAATATTTTATAAAATGTTTTATCAACTCTAATTGTGCTTTCTAACATAATTAAATTTTTCACTGTATTACTCTATTAATTATGTCAAGTAATAATTACAATTGTAGTATTGTAGTGCCCTGAAGATGATGTCGGCAATAAATCGATAGTGGTCTAGTTATTTCGACCTTCGCCCAACCAAATCTAAATTACAATTTTCAGACTAACCTCATATGTATGTATATATATGTTGAGTTAGTTTCTATTGGTGTTCTGTGTTCTTGGTCCTCAAAACGTCCGATTTCACGACATTTCGACAAATTCACATTTTCCATCTTCAGGTGATGTCTCATTCATTCGATGGTTTCGAATATGGAATGAATGAGACATCACCTGAAGATGGCAAATGTGAATTTGCCGAAACGTCGTGAAATCGGACCAACACATTAATTATACCGGCGAAAATCTACGAAGATATATATATATAGTACCCTACTTGAAATCCATGGAAATATAAAAAATTTCACAATGCAATCGGATGTACATAATTACTCGACAAGATCTGCTAACCTGATAAGAACACCCAGATTTCGTTTGACAAAATCGTCCAAAAACTCTCTGGATATCAGACTGTATAACATCCTACCTGAAAATTGGAAAACCCTCCAGTCTCACACATTCAAATCCACAGTAAAAGAATATCTATTATACCACTGCTTTTACTCTATAGAGGAATATTTGGAAACTCCATTTGCCTCCCCATGTCTTTTCTCGCCACACTTAACTATATGATTTTATTACGTTCTCTTTCACTTGAGTGATTGTTTTAATGATTTAATTTATGATTGTTTTAATGTTCTAACTTATGTGTGTCCTTGATTTAGTAAATCTAAGTACCTCTGTGTCAGTAACAATGTTTTATTATTTTATATACTGATGTTTTATAATTTCTATAATTTTGACAATTATCTGACCTGCTACAAACACTTGTAAAAATGTGTAACGTTGTCAATAAATCTATCTATCTATATATTCAGGGTGGCCCATCGAAAACTTGACATGGGGGTTTTGGGTAAGGAAAAACGCTTGGACAGGACGATTTTAGTTTCAAGGATATTTTGTTTTCCTACCTGCAGTCACTCCAACCTTCGAGCAGTGGGGTGAACAACCCCTAAAATTTGAATAGGGAATAAGGGTCGAGGGGTACATCGTTTGAAAGCCTGTTAAATTCTCTAAGCAATGTTGTACAGTTTTTTCAATTGGGATGAACCATATTAAGTGTAGATTTAAATTAACTTACATCAGTCACATCGTAAGAATTGCTCGAAATGTGCACCTCCAACTTCCATGCAATAATATAGATTCTGCTGAAAACGTTCTCGTACATTTTGGAGCTTTCCTGGGGTGATTTGGCGACATTCATTTGTGATTCGTTGCCGTAAATCTTCGAGTGATTCAGGTGGAGTAGCATAAATTCTGATTTTCAAATGACCCCACAGACAGAAATCTAGGGGAGTCAAGTCTGCTGATCGTGGGGGACATTCGATAGAACCTCGCCTACCAATCCAGTGACCCGGAAAGTGTTGATCTAAATACTGTTGAACAGGCCGAGCAAAGTGCGGAGGAGCACCATCTTGTTGAAATATCAGCTGACCCTCCAGATAATTTTGGTCATTTTCAATAATGTTTGTTAACATGGGTTCAATGGGGCTTTTCAAGCAGTTCCAGACACATTTCCCCTGTTAAATTGTTTTCTAAGAACAAAGGGCCAATGATCCGATCACCAAAAATACCAGCCCATAATTTTTGGGGATGTTGCGTATGAACCTCATGAAATATGTGGAAATTAGAATCAGTCCAATATCGACAATAAAAAAAAACATTCATCACTAAAACAGATGTTGAAAATAAACTGAAAATAAACAATAGATTTGCAATGGCCTGCTCACTTACTACCTCACACAATTGTCAAAGCATATCATAATCATCTTCATTCAGTTCTTGTGTTAATTTAATTTTGTGAGGATGAAATTTGTGGAGTTTCAGAATACGCTGAATGATGATTCGTGAAACACCTAAAACAGTTGCTAGCCCAAAATTGCAACTGTCGCTAGCCCAAAATGGCCACTGGCGGTTTGATTTGTGTTTTTTATTATATATATATACATACATATATATATATATATATATAAATACGAGTTTCTAACTTGGAATAAATTCAGTGACTCAAAGACAGTTGTTTTGTTAGAAATATGCCCGGACAGGTCGATTTTTATTTTGGATTGTGCTCGTTTTTATGTAAGAAAATGTTAGTAGTAGTAGACATACAGGTGGAACTGCAATATTGACTGAAAAAAGTTTAACGATAGTTGAAGTGTTCAAGGAGTGCATTGATAAAGTGTTTTGGTTAACAAGAGTATCGGTTTTATTAAAAAAAAAACCTTATATTGTCTTTGTTTTATACAGGTCTTCCAGTAGTAGCATAGCACAATTTTTGCAATTGTTTGAAGATTGGTGCGAAGAAAATGTAACTGAAAGAAATTCTAGAATAATAATTTGTGGTGATTTTAATTTGAATTGTTTAGAATCAAATACAAATACTATAAGACTAAAGAACTTTATGGATGACATGGGTTTTTCGAACTTAGTTGATGAGATCACACATTTAACTGCTACAGGAGGGTCAATGATAGATCTAGTTTTCACGAATACTGACTTAGATGTTACTGTATTTGATTCACCAAAAATAAGTACACACCGTAATATAAAAATATCATTACCAAATATTCTACCAAAAGACACAAAAACATTCAAAATTGAAACTAGGGGAAAAATATTGATTATGAACAGATTGAGTCAAAACTAAAACTTATAAAATGGAACTACACAGAGAGGGATTTAAATCATAGATATGAACAATTTTTGGACACTGTATTGTCAGTTTTGAATGAAGTCGCTCCAAAAAAACTGGTCAAGATCTTTGGACATTATAAGGAATTCTGGAATGAGAAGGTGAGGTAAGCTACAAAAGAAAGGGATATGAGTTACAAACATTATGCAGTCAATAAAACAACGGATAATTGGGAGAAGTATAAACAAAAAAGAAATATAGCAGTGAAAACAATTAGACAGGAGAAGAAGAACTATTTAGAGACAAAGATTGACTCAAATAAGAACAATCCTACTGAAATGTGGAAAACACTGAAGACATTAGTACTGAATAATAACAAAGAATACAATCTTACAACTATTGATTTTGGCAATGGTGAAATAATTTCTGATATGACTTTGATACCAGATGGCTTGAACACATTTTATATCAAAAGTATAATAAATATAACTGATGGAATTGACAACAAATTTTCTCATAGCTTACCTATATCTAAAAGAATAACTCATAATAAATTGTCCAACTTTAGTCTTATCAATATGGTAGATCTAGAAAGAATTGTTGGTTCTTTGAAAAATAAAAGTAGCCCCGATGAAATTTGTGTAGAACTTCTGAAGAAGTGTTTCAGTGCCATTTGTAATCCATTGTTGAACATTATCAACAGTTCTTCAGAGAGAGGTGTAGTACGAACTGAAGCAAAATTATCTACTATTATACCTATACCAAAAGTGCCAAATACAAACCAAGCTATTCAATTGAGACCAATAAATATGATTAATGCTACAGCTAAAGTATTGGAGAAGGCTGTATATGAGTAGATAGTGGATTATTTGGAAAGTAATAGGGTCCTATGTGAGTATCAATCGGGTTTTCGGAGCAAACATAGTTATGAAACTGCGTTACAATGTGTTTTAACAGATTGGAAGAAAAGTAAGGAAAACGATCAGTATACTATGGCAGTATTTCTTGGCCTTCAAAGGGCATTTGAAACTGTAGATAGATGCAGACTGATTAGAAAGATTGAAAGCGTAGGTATTGATGGAATAGCACTAAACTGGATCATGAATTAGCTAAGCAATAGACAGCAAAGGGTCGATGATATCATAGCTCTACTAATGGATTGGGTTTGGATAATTTGAATATTGTTTTGATTGTTGGCAAACTTCTGGGATAATTTTTTCAGTCTCTCGACGATTGGTTGTACATTAGTGCGTTGGTAAAGGAGATTGTTTGGAGGATAATGTAGGGGGTTTTGCGGGTGTCGCATTTTGGTGATTGTTAGCAGGCTGGATCTTTCCGCAACTTCCAAGTTCTTCAGAGGTGGATTTCTGACGTTGAGGTATATTGGGTGAGCATATTCCAGGATTGGACGGCATATGGTTTTATAGATGTGTGCAGCTGTTTTACTGCTGATTCCTCTGTTCTTATAGGTAAGGGTCCGGAAATGTTTAGCTCTTGTAATGCACTTTTTTTTCATCAGCTGAGTATGATGATTAAAGTCCATTTTTGGCCGAAGACTAGAATTTTGTGAAAATATGGAAACTAAAATTAACCAACAGCCAGACTATGTCAAAACAATTTGTTTTAGTGACGAAAGTACTTTTTATCTAAATGGAAATGTGAATACACAGAATGTGAGGTATTGGAGTGACGCAAATCCTCACCTGTTTCGTGAAACACATACCCAATTTTCCCAAAAGATGGATGTTTGGGCAGGTATCCTGGGAAACCACATCGTTGGGCCCCTTTTTTTAAATACTAATTCAACTGGTGAGATTTATCTGGAGCTGTTGCAAAACGCAATAGAACCGTTAATCCTTGAAAATTTGGAAGATAATCCAGATGAATTCGGCAATTTGGAAATAACATTCCAACAGGATGGTGCTCCTCCACACTATTACGGTGCAGTAAGACAGTATTTGGATGAGGAGTATCGTGGTAGATGGATTGGACGACGAGGTTCAACGGAATGGCCAGCTCGATCACCGGACCTCACACCTTTGGATTTTTTTCTGTGGGGGTACCTTACATCGGAGGTTCACGCCACTGAACCTGACAATATTGACGTTTTAAAACAACGTATTGTTGCAGAATGTGAGGCTGTTTCCGCAGACACATTTGCAAAAGTACGAGAAGAGTTTAAAAATGGGATATTTCACTGTCAGGAAGTAAATGGAGGTCACTTCGAGCAATTTCTTCAAGTAGATACTGATTCTTAAATCTGTAATTAATATCATACTGAATGGAATTTAAATTTTAATGTTTACTAATGAGCCATTAAAACTGCCATAAACACAAACAAAATTAGTATCATTGAATAGGTTTTTTCAATACCTTTTAAAAGAGGTGTCGCTTGCCGTAGGGTTCCAGTTAAAATTATTGGTCACAATGGCCTTGTGACGTCATCTTTGACGATTTCGTCATCTATCATCACTAGTAGGGAAGTTTACAACCTTAAATATTCAGTTTCCAAATTTCACTTGTTTATGTATAACGTTCCAAAAATAAGAGGGGGGGAGGGGACTTTTGAGAAGCACTGTATATATAAATCCTTTGTTTAGCAAACTGCCAATACATAAATGTATATAAGCACTGTTTCAAAATATTTAAAAAATAAAAAACATAAATAAATAAAGTCAACACAATATAAGACTATTCCAAATAAAATAATGAGGCTTGTCAAATGCAGTCAAGGTTCTATTCGTTCTGACAGCAAGTGATCTCTCAATTCCTTTTTGAATACATTTAACGAAGTACATTCCTTGAGGTTGTTGTCCAGATTGTTGAAAGCTAACATTCCTGCATGGTAGATAGATTTTTCTGTCCTTTTTTTATTTTTGACTCCAATATGTAAGTACATAATGTCTTGTCCTGGTATTGTATTGGTGCTAGTTTTCTTTAATTTAAATTTTTTTAACTCAGGTAATCCGGTGATAGATTGTGATACATTTTGTAAATGAGTATCATTGTATGATAGTATACATAATCTTTCACAGACATCCATCTCAATTCTTTGAGCATATTATTAATTGGTGTATGTCTTGGTACCTTCAGTATACATCTCATAGCTCTGTTTTGCTGTTTCTGTAGTCGGTCCAGCTCATTCTTATTAGCAGTAAATATTATTGATGCGCAAAATGTAAGATGTGGTAATACTACTGTGTTGTAAATTCTAAGTTTTGACCATCTTGATAAGTTTGGTGATACTCTCATCATGAAATTGATGTTTAGAGTTACTCTTTTTATAACTTGAAGTACATGAGCTTTGAATGTTAGCTCTTCCACTACATTGACATTTTCAATCTTTATCTGTAGATTTCTATTTCACGGTACACCGCTCTATTACCCAACATTAGTAATTTAGATCTCTCACTATTATTACACATACTGCCGTGACACAGTCCTTCCATATTGTTGATTGATCCGTTCAGCAGCCCTTTTTGCACATCTATTGTTTTCATTTAATCAATTAATTAATTACATTACATTTATAATTATGATTACATCAATCGTTTCCATTTCATATATTATTTCATTGCTTTTTAGATATACACCTAGGTGTCAGCACACCTGTATGTGTATTTTTCTATTCTACTTATTCACTAATATAATACGTTATACCTACAGTATATACTAACATATATCATTATTATATATACATACATACTAAGTTAATATCTCTTGTATGAAATCAGATTACTAGTTTTGGTATTATAAGATATTCATATATTCTATAATGTTGTTTGTAATATAATGTTTGCATTTTTTTGAAAATAGTTTAGAGTTTTTTATGTTCCTAATATCCAGCGGTAGAGTATTGAAAATTTTTGGTGCAATGGTTGTTGTGAACCTGTAGCTTGCATCTTTATGACAGTTTGGTGTCGTCAGTAGTTTGTTTGTAATTTGCCGAGTATTATATGAGTGGGCAGGGTAGTTTTTAAGCTGAGGGTTCTTGGTTATGAAAACACAATTTGCATGAAAGTATAGCATTCTAACATTTAGAATTTCGCTACTGTATAATTGAGTTGTTGGATACTGTCTATGATGATACACTTAGTTAATGTTTACATTTGTTCATATTGTTAATTTTGTTCAAACTTCTTAATGTTTTTGTGAAAGTATTTAATTAAGTCTCACCATTTGTTTTTATATTTGTTTTTATCCTGTGACGTGGTTATCAATTTTTGACAGTGACTTATGTTCATTCGTATACTGTGAATTTTTATTTATGTATTTGTCAACAAGATTTTTTCTTATGTACAATAAACATATATTCTCTCTCTCTCTCTCTCTTTATGTGAAATGACTCGTAGTATGAAATTTTGAACAACATTCAACGGGTTTAATGCGTTGTTATAAAGTCCTCCCCATACTAGAATTCCATATTTTATTATTGATTCAACTAATGTCTTGTATATTATCAGAAGTGTCTTTTTATTCATGAATTTTCTTAGTTCAAAAAATTTGTGAATCAATCTGTGTACTCGATTTGTGAGGTAATTTACATGGTCTGTCCATTTAAGATTTTTGTCGATTATTATACCCAAGTATTTAACTTTTTCAGTTTCCATTATTTCTAGTGTAGTGTTCGGGATCTTTAGTGTATTAAAGTTTGGTCGATTTGCATCTGTGAGTGAGAATGCTATATAAGAAGTTTTGTTTATATTTAAGGACAGCTTGTTGTGTTCTAACCAATGTTTAACTATAGCTACGCCTGCTTCGCTTTTTACGTAGTTGATTCCAAGTACTATCCTCAAAAATGAGGACTGTGTCATCAGCATATGATATTACTGTGCCGTCTTTTATTTTTGTTTTCTGCTGTCTGTTGAACAGATAATTTTGAAAAACTCTCAGTTTAGAAGTACACACGAATGGAAACCACTTGTAGTGATCAACTAAGACACCCATGTTTTATCTGTTAAAGTATTTTTGGAACGAAGTTCCTTTACGAGGCTTGCGGTAGGTGTTGACTGCTAGAAATTGTAACGTAAGAAGAAAGCGTTATGCCCCCTCCATGCGACTTTCTCTCTCTCTGTCTTTTTCTATTATATACGAGTCTGTGTGACAACCATCCAGCTCTGGTTCATACGATTCCGAAGGTGTATAAAACCATCCGAACGGCAGTTCTGCTTGCGGGAAATTTAAAATTACTATTTCCCTCATTATTTTTGAGCCAATCAAATGGCCGAAATTTCAAACAGAGAACCAATCAGATCAGTTTTATAGTGATAAAACGTCTTCTTGCTGTTTTATACTGACAATTCAACTCATGTATAAAAAATCGCATATGCCACAGTGCAATATTGAGTTTGACAGCGGCAAAAGTTAGCTGCAACTTTTACAGCGACAAATGCACTAGTGGTTTTTTCACTTATTTATTTGTTTATCAATTATCGCGGTGTTGGTTGCCAAAATAAATAAAGTTTGCATTGATATGTTTTTAAATTTCTTATTCATTAAATTGTCCTGCCGAATTACACTCGATGTTTGTATTGATATCGGGTAAATTTGTGTTGTTCAAATTCTAAACTGTTTCCTTTAGCAATTTGACTCGAAAAACTATCAACCTAAAAACAGTTGACAGTTTTTCTCGTCTAATTGCAATTATAAGTGGTAAAACCACCAGTTGATTCGTTATTGTTTTGAGATAAAATTATATGTCAACGCATTCAATTCCTATTTAGGGAATACGTGACGATTTCTACACATACCGCAAGCCACGTAAAGGAACTTCGTTCCTGACGGGGGTCCCCCGACCGCACACGATTTTATCGATACAGAGGAAAAACTGAGCAGAAATATTCACAGTATCGTAGCAAACAAATGATAGATTGCAAAACATTGCAACTGAGTTGTACAGTGACGTACAACAATATGTAGCTCTTAAATATCATACAGGTTTATAAAAAAAAAATACAAAAGGTTCATCTTAACTTGAAAAATTGTAAACCTTTCTTCAGAGAATTTAACGGGCTTTCAAACGATGTGCCACTCGTGTGCCCCTATTCCCTATTCAGATAGGGATAGGACAGACATTTATGCCACTGGGGCTACTAACGAATCCACTAACTGATCCATTTTCAATTTGATGATAACATTAACCAGATTAGGGAAAAAGAAACAACCAAAAAAGAATAATATTCAAACATTTTTTCAAACAAGTGGACTAATATTTCTTAGGGATGTTGGTAATTTGTTGAATTCTTGAAAACCTCTAAAAATAATGAATTCATTGTACTCCTATTCACTCTTACAATATGAAAATCATTCAGATTTATAGTTTCATGCTGATAAACCAAATACTTCTGAAAATATAAAGGAGCTAAGTTGTTTGAAATTTTAAATATGAATACCATTGTAAGATAATGAAGACGTTGGTAACGAAAACCACTACAAAGTTGTTTGCATAAAATTGATAGAGGTATATCGATTTGATTTCAAAATAATTTGCATGCCACAATTTTGGAATTTTTGTAATTGTTTTTTTTTGTTAAGATCTAGCATAAATAATATGGAAGCACAGTAATCAACATGTGGCTGGATTATAGTGTTATACACAGTGATTTTAGAATGAGTTGAAAGAGATTGAGCAATTCTGGAGAAAAAATATAGTTTTTTTGTTTACAAATTCAAAATGACTATCAAAAGAAAGGGTATTATCTAACATGAAACCCAAGTACTTCATTGTTGGGACAATTTCTATTTGATCATTATTTATATTATTGATATTTAGCTTACCATATTTATATTTAGTCGTGATTATCATCCCTTTTGTTTTGGAGACATTCAATTTGAGTTTATTCGCCCCCAAATACTTGGTAATATCTTTCAAAACTGTGTTCATTTTATTTACAGCTATGTCTAAGTTACAATCACTACAAGCTATCAGGGTGTCATCTGCAAACAGTCTACAAATAAATCTATATCGTTCAAATAAAGAATAAACAGTAGCGGTCCTAAGACACTTCCTTGAGGAACACCCATATCATTACTGATTTCAGATGATAGGCAATTATTAAAACGTACTCTTTA
This sequence comes from Gonioctena quinquepunctata, assembly GCA_018342105.1. Lineage (NCBI taxonomy): Eukaryota > Metazoa > Arthropoda > Insecta > Coleoptera > Chrysomelidae > Gonioctena > Gonioctena quinquepunctata. The sequence continues at coordinate 65,512 of JAFIRS010001653.1, forward strand.
TTTACGATCCTTGAGAAAGTCCTCAATCCAATCATAAACAATGCCAGGAATACCATATTGAGATAATTTAGCCAACAGAATTCTTCTGTCGATGGTTTCAAAAGCTCATTTTCAAATCACGGAACACATTTATGACATATTTATTACTGTCTACATCTTCTTTAAATTTACATAGTGTGAGTTGTAGTGACGATTCACAAGAGTATTTTTTTCAAAATCCAGTTTGGTTGTTCAATAATAAGTCATTGTTTTCAATGTGATTCAATAATTGTTCATATACGGCTAATTCTAAAACTTTTTCCATAGGGGGTCGTGTAATCACAGGTCTAAATTCAGATGCTTCAATGGGATTTGAAATTTTTTGGATTGGAATGATAATACTAGTCTTAAGTAATGTGGGAATTTTGCCAGCGCTGAGTGAAGTGTTAACCAAATTCAACATAACGTGACCAATTGTTTCAAATATTAATTTTTCAATATTTTAGCGTTGAGTATTTCATTTACTGTATTTACTATTACTCGTAACTCATTTAGTGATAATAATTTGAATAGTCCAATTGGTGGTACATATTGCAATTTATATTACACCATTCTTCAGGAGAGCCAATACTTCCAGTGATTTAACACGTTGACGGACAGCGACGTCTATGGACGTTTAGGCCACTGTGCCTGCTGTGGCACTTCAATTTTACGGCGTCTATAGCCGCCCTGAAAATACTCGCGTTTTGTAGCCACAATGTACACAGACGTTGAATTAACATGGAATTCTGTTTATGTGTGTCACATCATGCGCAATAATTTGAAGCTGTGTAGTTGATAGACGTTGATGTCATGGTGGGGAGTCGGAAAACAAACGATAGTTACCGATTCACTAACAACCCCATTCCTACAACTTTTATAATATTATAATAGTGTCTCTCTGTCATCAAAGTTGCTCACATATAAAACCCACTCTACTGGAACATTAAGAGCAAACCGAAAAGGTAATCCTGCGGTTGTTATCACGAAAAAACTCCGAAAAGGTGAACATATATGGAGGAAAAAAAAACAATTAGCTTGTATGTTACTAAGTGGAAAGATAAGCGGGATATATATGCAATAACAACTGCGTATCAACCAAATCTGATAGCTGTTAGAAATAAGTATGGTGTAGACAAACAAAAACCCTGCGATAGATGGATACAACCAGCGCATGTCTGGAATCAACAGGAGCGATCAAATGCCGAGTTACTACAGCTGTCCACGTAAGACCATCCGATGGTACAAGAAAGTCTCATTTCATCTTTTGGATAAAACAATATGGAACTCTTACTTTCTGTACACAAAAAGAGTAAAAAAAATAAATTCATTGAGTTCAGGGAAGCTGTAGTACGATCACTTATAGGGATTGAAAAAAATGTTGATGGCAGACATTTTATGAAATTTTAGGCTTCAATAAAAACACCAAAAACAGCAGCTGAGCAGCAACATTTCCTAGAGGAGATTCCCCTGCCGGAAAATTATAGAAAATCACATGTATTCCTCAAATGTAGGCAGTGTAAGAGGGAAAAGAAGAGAAAAGAAACAAGATACAAATGTAAAAGCTGTCCAGAAAAACCCGCGTTATGTCCCGCGCCTTGTTTTAAGCTATGGCATCAATAACTGAATAAATCTATATATAGTTTTATTTGTTTTATTCATATAATTGGACGTAAGTGTCACAAATTGTATAGAAAAATGTTTATAAAGTGACACTGGCGTCTATGGCCGTGAGTTATTTTCTTCCATAATCAGCTTATTTATGACTCTAGGAATCCGCAGATATAAATTTTTATTTTTTATCTTCAATATTAGTGAAAATACATCTGTGACGTAACAGGCACAACCACTAATGACAGGGTGTCCGTCAACGTGTTAACAACGTACACTTTCAATGAAATAAAAATTAAACTTTTCCGCTATTACCAAACTCTCCCTTGAGTGTCGTTTTCGAATTGAATAGCGTTGGGACAATCGTTTATATTTGTATTAACTAATTTCTTTAGTTTTCCACATTGTGTAACGATATATCTGTTACATTTCTTATTGATGTGCTCAGAAATTCATTCATTCACTTCAATCGACAATCCCTATTGAAAATCTTAGCGACATCTAACCGTGGGCAATGGAACAGTCATTACGGCTGAGAAGAATGTGAGCGAACGCAGTCATTCTGACAGCACCATTATGTTAAAAAGGAATGAACATGCCATTCTCGTCCCTTTATCGAGCTTGCTGTAATTAAGATAACTTGGTTCTGAAACTTGTCGGCCATGATTCAATGTAGTAGAATATGTTCATGTTGAACTATAAATGAGTTAAGAGCATTTTTCCTTTCTTCTACGAAAGTAATTTCAAATCAGTGAAATATAGTGACATCAGGCAAGGTATGTAGAGTTATTTTTGATCAATTCAGATATAAGCCATCTTGGAATATAATAATATTTAATAATATAGAACACCAAACAATATTACATTATTATGTTACATTATGTTCTATATCCAATGAGCTGCACGATAGAATATAACAAACTGTGTGTGCAGTAACTCCTAACTTAATGAATATATTATCTATATAGGTATATTGAAAATGATGACGTACTTTGAGAGATATTCTCCAGTATGTACAAAAATCTCTCAAGCATTATATATTTAAATTTAAATTGTGCTTACCTTAAGCTAACTATAAATTATAAATTTGAAAAATTGTTATACTAAGTCTAAATCCGAATTAGAAGGAAATTAAAGCTATATTTGATCAAATTAAACTCAGCGAAAATTAAACTTAAACCCGCTTTCTTTAATCCACATATCAATCTTGAGCTTATTTCTTTTGTATGTTTGTGTTTTCAATTGCAGGGGCAAGGCATTAAAAGCCTTTGGACCAGTAAAATGTATGTGCTTTTGCATGGCTAAGTGCTTGACAGAGGGGAGTAGTACATTTTGTTGAGATGCATTTCTCGTGTTTAATTGATGCTTCAATTCTAATTTATAGTAAGGCCTTTTGAGCATAAACCTGATTATTGATTTAACATGTAGTTGTTCCAATGTAAGAAAATTATAGTATTTAAACAAGATTTCGGTTGAAAATCGCTTTTTTTTTAAATACATGACTTTAATCACATATTTCTGTACTACAAACAAAGGTTCTAATACTGTCTTACAGGCACTTCCCCAGACCACTAGGCCATAGTTTATCACCGACTCAACAAGAGAGTAATAAACCATTCTAAGAATCTTTCCTTGTAGCACATTTCTTAGTTCATAAAATTTATATATGAGTTTTCTTATTTTACCTACTACATACAAAACATGTGTTTTCCAAGTTAAATTTTCATCAACAAATACTCTTAAATATTTAAGAGATTGCGTTCTTTCTATCTTGTGTTTGCATTTACAGTCCTAGTACAACCTGAGTCATGAATTTTTAAGTTTGTGAACATTGGCAAATTTACCCGAGTAAAGCCGAAGGCTATAAACTTTGTTTTTTGCACATTTAGTGACAATAGACTGTAGTCCAACCATTCTTTTATTTTTGTTATCGCCGTTTCTGCTTCACTCAGAGTAGCTTCCCAAGTTTCTCCACTCACAATTACTGCAGTGTCGTCTGCAAAACAGAAAACGCTCCCTGTGTCAAGTAGAGACAGTATATCATTAATATACAGGTTGAACAAAAAGGGACCAAGTACTGTACCCTGTGGCACACCATATCCCAACTCTAGAGGATCGCTTAGACTACTGTTTATTCTTACACGTTGGGTTATATTCGTCAGGTATGATTTAAACAAATCATTTGCTACTCCTCTATATATATTTTTGATGAGAACGTCAGATAATTCTTCACAAAGAAAATGATATCACAAGTCATCTATGTAATTTGTTCAGTAAACAGCGATTAGATTTATTTAGGTCAATCTGATAATCGATGACAGTGCCGTTCACTATTTATTTTTTAAGGAGTTCAGTTAGAATCATGGAGGCCGCATGTGATATATCAGATTGAATAAGATATCTGTGTTCAATCTTATCTGATTAGATTGCTTCCTCTGACAAGGCTTTATTGGGATTTAAAGAGGGTTTCACAAATATATGATATCACTTACACTGTATTTGGTATGATATAGTTGAATAATATATATTTTTCATGATTTTATATTTGAATATATCTTTGGTATGGTTCCATATTTGGTGATAATTATCACCGAGCTGTGATTTTGATGCAGGTGAAGCGATCATGCATATATATTTATGTATATATTTAATTCTTGGAATTTGGAATATTGTTTGATTTTATAGAAAACTTTCTGAAGAGGTATTTGACGATCGGTCAAACATAGTTCTCATATGCTTCCTCTTGAAGTCATTTTCGTATAATTCTGATTTTTTTAATTTTTTGTAAAGTAAAGTCTTGGCTGCTCTAGATCACAATAATTTATCTATTCTTTATATAGAACAAAGATCAATTTTAATCAAATCATAAAATAATTCTTCATTTTCAGTATTGGATATTACTGACAAATCTCAGCACAAGCTGATTTGTATGCTCAATTAATTTTAAGCAATAATCTCTTGATGAGATCACACTCATTTGTAACAACTATGAGTTGAGGAGTGCATTCAAAAATTCCAAATTTCAAGAAGTTGAATTCTTGTATATCAAATTCTGACACAGACAACATTGTTTTTCATGTTATATTGCTGAGAACACATTCAATGGACCAGAAGCTGATGCTTGTGTCCACCTGATCGGTCGCCCAGCAGCTATAAGTACCCCCTGATTGCGAGCCAAACAACTACGTGAAGTCTAGCTACGAGCTACACAAACTACAATCAGAGATACATCGTCATCGGTAACCCGAAAGGTTCAGCAAACAAAAACAATATTGCTTTTCTTATTTTGGAAACTAAATAAATTTTTCATTCAACAAATATTTGATATATATGCATATATTTAATACATATTTGTTAATAACTGGTAAATGATGTATATTTGATACATATTTGTTAATAAGTGTCAAAAATTATGTATATTTGTAAATAGATTAATATAAGTTTGATACTTGTTTTATTGTTGTTGTTATTTACAGAAGGAAACGTTATTTGATTTGCAATTATCATTGAATAGGGAATTTGAATTTTTATCCCAATTTAACTAAAAATTCTGGGGTCCATTCAAATTTACAATTTCTTAAAACTTTGCTTGAAACATAAATAAATTTGAAACTAGCAAGGCGGTCCAAAGAACTCCACACCGCTCTTCGCTGAATAGTCTGGGCATTCTATTACAACAATTAACTTGTTTAACATTACATTGGCGCCCAACGTGGGCTTTGGGGTTATTTCTAAATCTATCAATATTATTATAATGTTACTGCTGTTTCTTTAGTTTCAAGATATTCACTACATCGTTTCTGTGTTTTTCGAAAATTTCCCAATTTTTTTGAAGTTCCTCCTCCTCACTACTGGCTTTGAACAACTTGTAAGTTTCATCGCGGTCCTTAATTTTATCATCTACTTCATTATTGAACCATGGCAGGTTAGATTTATATCTACAACTCTGTATAGGGGCTACATTATTAATAACAGATTCACACTTTTGTAAAATTTCATGGTTCAGAGTTCCAAATTCCAATTATATGTTATTAAGCTGGTTTTTATAGTCATCAAATTTTCAGAACATAAGTTTCTGTATCCTTTGGTAGCATTAATGTCTACATTATTACTGATATTATACAAATTTATTGAGAGTTGTCCGTGTTTTCCACACCTACGATATTAATACCCAAACCCCCCATGTCAAGTTATTAATGGGCCATCCTGTATATATATATATATATATATATATATATATATATAAATATATATAATTTTTTTCTTTAGTTTCTTGACCACATATATATTTTCTTCAATTTCTCGGAATAAAGGTCTGATTCAGTCAATTCATATAATTTCGCTTAACTACGTTTCGACATGGTATTTGTCATCATCAGGTTAAAACACTAAAATACAAATTATGTAGTTTGAGACATATTCAACTTAACACAATATTGAAATGTATGCACTAAATAATTCTTTAAAAACATATGGTTCGAAATATAACAAGTTATTTAACTCAATATAAAAATATCTGTAACATTTATGAGTATTCACTTACAAATTATTATCTCATCGTACGAACGTTATTGTAAGGTGTGACTGCGGCAGAGTTATCAGGAATGGTTTGTTTATCTTTCATGCATTTTTACCCTCTTCATAAGTACACCGGATTGTTTATATTGAGTTCTAGTATATGAGCCCGACTGTATTTTTTTGGCAGCATGTAAAGATCAGTTTTCATTATTATTACTATATACAAAGTTAAAAAAGGTTGTTATAAATCTGGCTTAAGTTTTTGATATCATTTCTATTGTTAATGCTATTGGGGTCTTTTTTAATATGTATCATTTCAAGGAATGTTCTTACTCTTGGATTCCTTTCTTTGGTCAAAATTTCAACATTGTTAGTGTCAAATCCAAGAGTAAGAACATTCTTAAATAAAACATATTATAAAATTAAAAAAAAAAAATTAATTTACTTTGTATATAGTAATAATAATAAAACTGATCTTTACATGCTGCCAAAGAAATACAGTAGAACTCAATATAAAGAATCCGGTGTACTTATGAAGAGGGTAAAAATGCATGAAAGATAAACAAACCATTCCCGATAACTCTGCCGCAGTCACACCTACAATAACGTTCGTACGATGCGATAATAATTTGTAAGTGAATACTCATAAATGTTACAGATATTTTTATATTGAGTTAAATAACTTTTTATATTTCGACCATATGTATTTAAAGAATTATTTTAGTGCATACATATTGTGTTAAGTTAAATATCAAACTCCATATTTTTTATTTTAGTGTTTTAACCTGATGATGACAAATACCATGTCGAAACGTAGTTAAGCGAAATTATATGAATTGTCTGAATCAGACCTTTATTCCGAGAAATTGAAGAAAATATATATATATATATATATATATATATATATATTTGTGTGTGTATCTTCGGATAGGTTTCCACACTCATGATTATTTTGAAAGCGTTGCATTGCATTGGAAAGCGTTGAACAGCTTTCAGAAATTCGAGGATTGTGGCCCCCAATTTGGGAGTAGGTCAAACTTTTGATATTCATATCTGAATAATGAAAGTACACAAATTCATGCAAGACACACTTACCTGTATTTATCTTGTAATATCCTTCGTCTCTCCTCTTTGTACCTCTCTATCCGTTCTCTTTTTTTCTGCTCTTCTTCCTCGGTCAAATCGTTTCGAATATTTTCCGTACTATGCGCCAGATGAATGGAGCTCATTCTTCCATCGTCATCTGGCAAACTTTTCGGTTGATTCAAGGTCTTTGGTAGAGAATTTGTTTTATGACCCAAAGTCTCATCGTAGGGTGTTCTATGTCGATTCATGTTGCCTCCAAATTCCTTTTCGAATTCTTCTTCATCGAGGGAACGAGTTTTCAATTGATGCTTGAGATTCCTGGCTCTCAAGCAAGGCGGCAAACTGTCTTTTTCGTAAAATTTTCTCAACTTAGTGCTATTATTCTTATTTGTACTATTCTCAGTTTCACTCAAGTCTTTTTTTTCTACATCTACAGGTAATACTGGTTTCTCACTAGGCACAAGAACTACATCTTCCTGTTTCTCATTAGCTACCAATTCCACCTTCTCACTTATTCCATCTTCCTGACAATTTTCAACTGTGACATCACCGGATACATCAACTTTTTGTATAGGAGATTCAGTCTTTTCTTCAGGTATTTGTACATTTTCGTATATCATCCCACTACGTAAATTTTCAGCATCAATATTTTCATAGACGTGAGGTCCCTGCTTTCCAGAGAATCATAATTTTCCTCAAATGTTTCTTTCTCAATACTAGTCTCACTGCCTTTATTTTCCTCGATGTCTGAACTCACTGCAGCATCATTATTCAGTTTAATGTTGCTGTTCTCCACCAAAACATCTTCGTAAACATTCTCACTACATTCATTCTCTTCCCCGGATGTTATACCGTTTTCCAGATCGAGCAGAGCATTCACTTCATGTATAGATCTCCTAAAATATTTCACTTGCTGATAAATAGCAGAGTCGTCTGAGCATTCTGTTTCCTCGGATTTTCTTTTATCATTGTTGATGGATTTACTAGGGCTTGGCACAGACTCGACATTTGATTGCAGAGGGCTGAAATCTATGAGATTTTCATTGACTGGTTGATCGTTTAACCAACAGTCCGATTCATTCTGTATATTTTCAAGATTCTCTGTACTCAGACCTTCACTGGTATTCTTGGTTTCCGTGCGACTGATTGGAGTTAAACCTTCCTGTGAAGAACACTCATATACTTGTGTTGGGCTAACATTAGGACTAAGACTGTTCTTAGAGGGGCTCATCGGAAAACTAATGGATGTATGACTAGTTAGATTTTCAGTTGGGCTCTCTACTACCTCGCTCAGACTCAGATCTGAAGGACTCAACTGTTCAGAGTTTTCGATGAAGTGGTACGGCGCAGAGCTGATGCTTGCCGTATACTGAATATTCGAGCTAGAGGACTGGTTGGAGCTCAGAGTTTTTTGATCGTTGAAGCTATCAATAGAAAACTGTTCACTTGTATTACATATTGCGCTGCTACTGAGATTAGCCTTGATTGTTGAATCTTTACTGGATGCCAGGTCTTCCAAGGCGCTGAGACTCTTGGGTCGTTCTCCAGGTTGAGATTCAGAAAATTCGCTGTTGATGGTTAAATTCGGTTGACTAGCTTCTTGAATTGGCAGAGACGCTCGTAGATGTCGGTATACTGACCCTCTCAGGGTTCAAAATTATGTTTTCGTAAATATTAGTAACTGGGCTCTTAACGGGTGACGTAGCTAAGCTTTGAGGTGGAGACTTGTATGTTATGTTTATTGTCGTTAATATATTTTCATAGTTTGGAGTTTTCCGTGGGCTTGTTTTGTGGGGAGAGTCAACTTCATTAACATGATGGAAAACGCTTTCAGTAGGGGAATTAATGTAAGTGGGGGAAGCACCTGGGGTAGTGTTGGCACTGCTCTCACCCAATTGTTTATATCCTGGGGACACAGGAGTTGGTGTTGTAGTGAGACTAGTCCTCAAACTTTTTTGACTAATGTCAGTCTCTGTGAACGATTTTGGAATGATCGTTTTAGCAGATGATTCCAAATGAAGTGATTGCCTTTTGTCTAAATTTTCAGAGTTCCTTGGGGATTTGTTCTTAGGCTGGTACGATTCGAATAACTGTTTATTTTTTTGAACAGGGCTTTCAGGAAAAGAATGTATCACAGCTGTTGTTGACACTACATTGTCAGGAGTACTGCAGTCAATGTATTGGATATCAGATAGTTGATCTTCGAGTCTGGTTCTCTTTCTGGACTGGGATTCGGGAGACATAATGACACGTGGTTGCTTTTTAGGTGATGGATTACCAGAGTTTGCAGCACTGCTGTATTCCTCAGGTCTAGCTCGACTAAATATTCTCCTTTGAGCCTGAAACAAAAAGCTTGCTGATGATTAATAATCATAGGAATATCAATTATTAACCTCTTTATGTATCCTGGGAGAGCTGACCAAACTCTCGTCCTCTGAAAATATTCTCATTTCCGACTCTTCCAATTCGAAGTTGAGTTGTATCTCACTCAAATCCAGTAGAGAACCTTCTGAATTGTTCTGAGAATTTTGAAGCACATCAAAATAGGAATCGTGTGAGACTGACCTGAAAAAAATCATGTCATTAGAAATAGAAACAAAACAAAACTCCACGACCATTAGTAAATGTAATAATTCTGAAATAATTTTTAATAATAGAATGTAAAAATTCTTACTCTTAGTTAGAATATTTATTTTGAAACACTTGCTTCTTATGTGTTTTGCATGTATTCTATAACAAGGTACAGAATGAATATTCCGTAATCGAACTAAACAACATAGATGGCGGCGTAGTAATAATAATTTTCTCTACAAGTTTAATTTAAATGAAATAATGAGTGAAAAATCGGGTGAATCAGATATGGAATTTCATAATACACCACCTGAAATTACAAATTATGCAAATAATATAAACGAGAACCTACTGCCGCAAAAATCGAGACATGAATATGAAAAGTATTAACACTGTTATATTACGGAAAATATTTCCAATGCACCAGTTTTTAATTTCAGTAATTGTACCAACACTATAAATATTAATACAATGTAATACACATGTCTCAATAAATAACTTGTTTTGTTCAAATTTAATTTAATTGTTTTTGATTCATACTGTCTGGTCCTGGAGAAAATATAGTCTGTTAGAATGAAAAAATTCGATACTCTTGATTCCACTCGTATCGAATTTTTTCATTCTAGCCTTGTTCCATACCTATTATGCCCTGCAGGTTTAATGAGCGAGTGCAAAGGTCCTAAAATATCTTCTGTACTTGCTGGTTCTGAATGACCTGATGTTAGACTTTCAGCAGATTTGACGCTCCGAAGTTTACGTTTCATATCAGTCAAATCAGATTCAGTGATTGATTTCTCCTGAAAAAAAAATCAATGAAAAATAGGTCCACTGAAAAGAAGGACAACTTGAGAACATACATTGATGGTGATAGGAGCAGAAGCATTTCTGGTTTTTGGTATGTTACTCTGTGAAGTATTCCTTGATTTTGAGAAGAACAATCGCCATCCTAAAGGTGACGACCTCTTAGTATGAGCCCTTTTCCTTGCACCTGGAAATACAAAAATAATAATAATATATACATACAGGGTGATATTTTATAGCAACATAAGAAAAATAAAATTGTGTTCTGTCTCCCATGTGGGAATTACTCTGCAAAATTTTAGAGCAATCTTAGGTAAGTTATTATTTTTTTTGCATCAAAACCTCCAGTGATACTCTACTGAGTAGTGTCATAGAGGTTTACCAAACGTTATGAGTCAGCATTCCCAATGCAGCATGTGTAACCAAATCGGAGATCAGAAAACAAGATATTCATTTTTCATATTCATCCAGGAGAATTTACAGAGAAACAGGGTTATTTCTTTCAATGGTCTCCGAAGGAACCCAACTCATTTTAATGAGCTATTTACCAGTTTATTTCTGGTCACAGATGCAAGAAATCTTAAATGGTTTTACCAAAACAGGTGGTTGGTTAGTACAGTAAAAATAGGAAATAGAATTCACGAAGAGTTTGATTAGGTTCACTGGCAGAAATGAGGGAATAAGTTGTTTTATCATCATGAAATGCCATTTCTGGTATGCAAATTATGGTTTACAAAAGATCTTCCTGAGAGAATAATTAGAAAAAAGAATAATTGTTATGCATAAGGAATTAGATAAGAGAGTGAGGCTTTTTTCCCAAATTGGTTTTTTCAAACTCCGACACCCGTAAATACTAAAATATTGTATTTTTCGACAAATGAAGATATTCTGTGGTTAGAGGAACAAATTGTCAATTATTTATTATAGATAGGCATTATCCATAATGACCAGACCAATTTGTACATCTTTGAAAATGACCTGACCCTTTTTGTATTGAGAAAGCTAGGAATGACTTGACACATATCTGCAGCTGTGGGTGAATTTACGGCAAGAAAGAATAACAATAGGGTTCGAAATGCAGTCGTGTACAGAAACTCTTAAAAGTAACATCTCTCTTGTTCTAATTTTACAAACAGGTTTTGCCAACCTAAAATATCTTTTTTTCTCCTCGAATGCTAGTCTCGTCGCCAGCTGCACCTCAGCCTCTTGGGCTTTTTGTGCCTTCCGGTTTTTGTTTTACAGCACCCACTCCGTAACTCTAGTCCCCTGTACCAGTCTGGACAGGTTCTTCACAGGTTGGCAACTGTATTCTTCGGGGGTTATCCTTGGCTGTCCGAATATTGCTCGTCAAGTGCCTTGCATTCTGACAATATATGTTTGTCCGTTTCTGTGCCTTTGCACGATGTCTGCAGGAAAGTTCTCCGTTGTACAGCCCCATTTTGTGCAAATGTCCTCTCATTGGGCTGTCACCAGTGAGAAGGCCCGTTATTGATCTGACTTGGTTCCTACTCATCTTGAGTAGTTATTCGTTTCGACGGTTCCATAATATATGTTTTTCCGTGGTGCATGAGAGGGGCTTCCTTCCAGTGCTCTCTTTGTTTTCGTTTGACCCAGGATGGACGATTTTGTCACTCCAAGTGCAGGCTCAGGACCAATATATGGAGTTGATGAGCCCGCCCTAGCTAGTTCAACAGCTTTTTCATTGCCTTCAATACCACGGTGTCCTGGAATCCACATCAAAGTTATTTTGTTGTAATCTGCGAGGGCACTGAGTTCTTCTCGGCATTGCCATACCAGTTTTGATGTCACTTTTGGGTTCGTGAGAGCCTTCAGTGATGCCCGGCTGTCTGTGCATATTTTGATCTGTGTGTTGCGCACTTCCCTCATGTTGTTTTCTCTCACGCATTGCAAGATTGCGTACATTTCCGCTTGGAATACGGAAGTATTTTTTCCAGTGGAGTGCTCATTTGGGAGTTCTTCCCTCTTCCCTCACTGTATATACCAGCACCAGTTCCTTCCTTGGTCTTGGATCCGTCTGTGTCCATTCCCTTCGGTCTTGTATGATCTCCTAGAAGTTCTTGTCAAAAAAGTATCTAGGAGTTGTGTGGTCCGTTGGTTTCATTTCGAGAATGTTGCCTCCCACTATTTTCTTCATCTTGTTGTGATCCGATCTGTTACTCGTATATTGTAGCCTTAGAAGTCCCATAGATGCCTCACCCATGACTGTTATGTCAATCGGTGGAAGGTCCAGTAGTGCTTTCATGGCTGCTGTTGGTGTTGTTTTCATAGCCTCCGTTATGCTGAGGCAGGCAAGTCTTTGTACCTTGCTCAACTCAGCCGCGGCTATTTTTTGGGTTATCTTTCTCCACCATACTGAAGATGCATAGGTGGTCATGGGTTTCACCACAGTATTGTATGTCCAATACACCATTTTGGGAATTAGCCCCCATATTTTTCCGTGTGCTCGTCTGGCTACCATTACTGTCACCTCAGCTTTCTTCTTTACTTTTGCCAGTTGCTGGTTCCATGTTAATTTCGAGTCTAGGACTACTCCGAGATATTTAACTTCCCCGATAGCTGGATGTTCGTCCCTTGGAGGGTTAGAGGTCCCAGGCCCTCTAGTTTCCTTCTTCGGGTAAAAGCTACTATGGTTGATTTAGAGGGGCTGATATTTGAACCTTCTTCATTTATCCATGTACTGACCAGATTTAGGGGCCTTTGCATCCCCTCCCTAACTGTGGTGTTGAATTTTCCTTGGACTATGGCGACTATGTCATCTGTGTACCCAAGTGTTTTTTGTCCATTCCTTTCTAGTGTGATTAGCAGGTCTTCCAGAGCACTGGGGACAGTACACTCCCCTGCGGACACCCCCTGGTGACCTTAGCTTGCAGTGTTTCTCCCACTAGAAATGAGTAAATTATTTCTCTTAGCATGCAGTCTATCCACTGCAGCAGGTTTCATTGATGCCTTTTCTTCTCAATGCCTTCGAAATTAAGTTTAGATATGTATTGTTGAATACTCCTTCGATATCAAGAAATGCACCTAGCAAGACCTCTTTGTTTTCCAGAGCAGTTTCCACCTTCTCTACGAGTTGGTGTAAAGCTATTTCTGTAGATTTGCCTGAGTTCTCTTAGTAATTAATATTACTTATCATTCAATCAAGTATTAGTACATAATACTTTCAATTTTGATTTAGTTGCATTACAATTTAAGAATTATCACATGAATATTCATTTTTCTTCTATTTTATTAGTTATATTAGGAACCTAAAGCCACACAATAATTCATTGAACTGAGCTGATAAAGTTAATATGTTTCAAAGCTCAAAGGCATGTGTTTTTCTTTATAATTGAATGAGAGAATAAATACTAAAATGAATTATGAGTATAAAAGTTACAAATCTCAAAATAGTTAATAAGTCTTTTAGTAACTGAGATCCAAAAAGTATAGAATCAGTAAAGTGCCATCAGTAGCCAGATTTCTTCCAGTCACGAGATGGTCCAGAGACTTCAGAGTCAGCAATATCTGGTAAGTGAATAATATCTATGGGATTCTTTGGCAAAAATCATCTGCCTGCATTTCTGAATCCACGCAACACAATAAAAAAGTAATTTAGTTGTTATAAACTATATTTTTCCTAAGTACGTAATTACTAAAAAAGGCCAGTGGAACATTAAAGTACCATCTGGCACATTTTGTAGGTCAATAGGTGAATAGAATGAAAATTGTGAATTGATACTGCTCAATATGTGAGTTTATGCATCAAAGGAATACTATATCATTATGAGATATGGAGAAATAAATGGAACTCTTGCAGTATGCTTTGTAGAAGTGTGACTGTATCTGATAAAGGAAAGTGAAAGTAAGATTAATTTATTGGTCATTTCATTTCTATTTAACACGTTCGCGGACAGTTGACAAAAATGGTAGTTCCCAAAAACGCAGTTTGGATCTTTTGTGAATAAATAGCATTATACTTCGACAGCATATCATGTCTTATCCCTAGACGTCGAACGGCATATGCCGTCTTGTCTGCGAAATTGTTAATTTGTAATTTTTTTACTCATTTTGGTGAAGATGATCTACTGGCAAATTTTTCGCATGTTGGTTTAAATCACACATGTATATATATAATACTGTTACAAATTCAATGATGATTGTTGAATGAGAATTGAATTATATTTTCAACAATGTGCCACTTGACCCACCATGATATGTAAAATTTTCAAGTTGATGTGTCCCCCATCGCCATCTATCGAGCAATCACAATGTCTTTAATTTCAAAAAGTAGTATCGGTGATAATATGCAAAACAGTTTTGTATGTCGAACCGTTCAAAAATTAACAGGGGGGGGCTATAACAAGCCGCACTGTATACTAGAGAACATTAATCTTAATTATTTTTTCGAGATAATTTAAAAGTTTAATGACTGATCCTATGAAATTGAACTATGTATTTATTTTATTGCAAACCCAATATCACTTCAAACCATGCACAACACTGATACCGAGTGTATAGGCTATTGTAATACTAATTTAAAATGATACTTCCGGCATTCGTTTTAACAAAGAACCTTCGACTGTTACTAATGCAACAACACTCAACAGATTATATACAATATATAAAAAATATTAGTTCTGGTTACTAGCCCATTTGCCAAATTTTACCTGATGGCAGTTCCAGGATAGTATGGTACTTTTTCGGCAGATTCTTTGGACCTCCACCAACTTCTATATAACTACATTCCTCAGCTTTATTCAGCAAATGTTTGCTCCTTGCTTCCTCCAGAGTGATGAGTTTCGTCGGTGTTGAGATGGCTAGGCTGTTGGGTCGGCATTTTTTCATCAACAAGTTCTCAGTAGCCAAAGGATGATCCAAACTTGGTAAGTGATCGCAGAAAATGAGGTCGGCATAGCAAATCAGAAACTCTGTTACGACAGCCTGGAAATAAAATTGAGAATTATTCAAGGCAATCCCAAGATCATTAGCCAGACCACTACACTCAGTAATACTTCTAAAGGAATATGTAAAATTATGATTAAAATTAACTTGTAGTTAAACAACTGTTTATTTCTTTTGAAACAAGTGAAAGATTGTATTGAATGAAATTGATATACAACCGAATTGAGTAATGAATCTACTAAAGAATATTAATGAAATAGAATTTGATTAATAGACCTATTTTGAAATTACCTGAACGCCCACTCCTTGAAGTGCAGCAACTCCTCCCACTTCAAGAGCTTCGCATCTCAGCAAATTCGGTGCCCATACAATGGCAACATTCCTAGTTGTCATACCAGTGCTAGACCCATGCTTAGCCACACGAGCCAGGTGCCTCATGAGGTACTCTAGGGTTCTGAGAAATATAAATTTGGACTGGTCATTTGTGAGATTTGATCAACTATTAACACTAATTTTTGTTTTGTACATTGGATGATAAATAGCCACAAATTTTTAAACACAACCTTTGATGAACCAAAGGGGCAAAAAGAAAAATGTATTTACTTCCTCTCATTCGGTATTCACAAAAATTATGACCCATATGAATCCCTTCTATTTGGTTTCATTATTCAATGCTAAGTTTTCAAGGAATTATTTATGGTTAAATTCTGTCATTTGATAAAAATGATGACTGAAGTTGATCTCTTGTGAATATGCGTATGAGTTGAATTTGGTTTAATCTTTGTAAATTCAATGGAATCATCAAAAATTGGTTTAAAAACAATTTTTGAAATTTTAAAATGAGTTTTAAAATTGAATACTATGTTAAGTGATGTTTTTTTTTTAATTTCCCAGTTGACTGGGAATAAATTTATTATTATTATTGAAAACATTACTCATTACTGCAATTGCAAAGGAACTTTGAAGTATTTTTGGTTTTATATCTCTTGAGATATTTTGAATTTCTCAATTCAAACCATATGTAAACACAAAGCAACAGATTAGTGAATATGTCAGTATTGTTTATTATCAATTCAAAATGTAAACTGCTTTTACTAAGAAAACATGATAAACTAGAAAAATTAGCATATTATAGGTACTTATTCATATGAGGCCAGAGAAGCATTTTTGGTAATTTAAAAAATCAGTACAAATATTGGATTGTAGAAAGCAAACTTAATATCAGTATGGTATTCACCTTATTATTTTTTTACAGATGATTCAATAAATTGTTTCCCTCTGAAATTGCATATGTGGTTATGAATATGAACAAAAACTGGTATTGATTTTGTTGTTAAGTTTTCCTTACCATGGTTGTTACAGAGATGAATATATATTTTAACTTATGCTCATGAAAATTGCATCAAAAAAAAAAGTTGAAGACAGGTCAATTACCTGTAATGTGGTGGTGGTAATTTTTGCACAGCTTCCCTCATTTTCAGTAACCTCTCATGGTCCGTTTCCGAATTTCTAATTGCTGTGCTGCCTTGAACAGCATTAACAAAGTTCTGATACAGTTGGTATGTACACAATGGATTTGGGAGTTCTCTGTAATATAGAAATAACAATCTATTAATTAAATTTTTTGAATGCAATAAATCAATGCATGTGAAGGAGTACCATATATTGGGAAGATTTATACCCGTTACAAATTGTTATGATACACCTGTGTTCAATATATTTTCAGTTAGATCAATGTGATCGCCAGATCTCTACTCACCATTTAACTTCACAATTATCAATAAATTTTATTTTGCAAATGGCAGACACGTGTGTCTTCACCCAATAGTTTTGATTCACTTATCTTGATGATTGTGTTAACTTCAGTGAATACCAATGGCCTAAAAAACTATTATTTTATGAGATTTCAGTGTAACATAAAATTTTGACATTTAGTTTTTCCTGAATGAATCTCTAGAGGAATTGATAATCCAATTGTTTAGGAGTAAAAATTCAATTGAAAACACATTAAATCCAACGGTTTCCTGTTTGTCGTGGCTGGAAATAATTCAGGTGAGTATTGAAGATACATGTTAGTTATTCGATTGAATTTGAATGTGTGTATTTTATCTCATCTGAACTCATTTTCTTTGACAAAAATGCTGTTGGACAAAGTGTCAATAAATTGGTTAATTAAAAAGGAAATGTATTTGCTTTTTTTAATATATTTAGCTTTATTTTTGGTTCATGTTTTATCATCTCTTGGGGAAAGGAATATATTTGGAATTTGGCTATATTTTCTTTATATGAAAGTTTTGTCAAGAAGTATCTGGCAATCTGTCAGAATTCTTCAAGTCCGCATCTTGAAGTTTATTCAGAATCTAATGATATAATTAGATACAATATTTATTCACCTTCAAAACTACATAAACGATTTATGACAAATGGTATAAATTAAGTATATATCATTGCTGAAAATTGTATGTCAAAGTAACTATTGACATAATTAAAAACATATATGAGGTATATATACCAAAAAATCATGATAAAATAAGAGTACACACAAAAAATGGTATGTAACAAGATAACAATTACTCCCAGGCATTGGAAAAGATGTCACTGATATCATATGTAAGATATGTCAACAATGATTGTTTCAACATGTATTTCAGTTTTTTGAGGGAATAATTCTTCCAATCCAATGGTATAAGGTAGTTTCAAGCGCGAAAATTCAGTCTACTTCATGGTTTTATTATAATTTACTAGAGGTGATCCGAACAGGTTCTTAGTTCTGGTGTTGTGGTTTTGGATTTGTGACCTAGTGGTATTTATGTTTTTGTTGTGTAGGATTGCCACTATTATATGAGGGTAGTCCCAGAAGTACCCGATACTTCTGGGACTACCTAACAAAGAAAACACAAAAAATTTGGGAAAAATATTTTTATTTCTCTACATAGTCTCCTCTTAGCTTGATACACTTCTCAGTAATGTTCAATAGCTTGGATACCCTGTTTATAGTCGAGCTCTTCAAAATAGCCATCAACAGCAGACTTCACCTCTTCATCGTTGGCAAATCTTTTACAACTGAGCCATTTTTTTGAGTTTGGAAACAGAAAATAATCCGAGGGGGCTGGTGAATAGGGTGCCCGAGGAAGCAATTAGAACTTAAACTTGTTGATTTTGGCCATCGCAATAATGGATGTGTGAACTGGTGCATTGTCTTGATGAAAAAAACTTTCTTTTTCTCCAAATGCGACCATGTTTTCTTGATCATTCAAACGCTGGAATAAGTTTGCATGATACTCGCCCTTGATTGTTTTTCCTTCTGAGATAATCAATGAAAATTATCTCACGCACATCCAAAAAAACTGACCCCATGACTTTGCCTGCTGATGGAACTGTCTTCGCCTTCTTTAGAGCCGATTCTCGACTTTCGGTCCATTGTTTTGACTATGCCTTCGTCTCAGGTGTAAAGTGATGGCCCCATGTTTCATGTGAAACCACTCAATTAAAACACCCTCACGGCACTGTTTTTGTGAGTAATCGCAGCACCCATCTTGCTCACAGCTTTCTCATGTCTGAATTATCAGTCAATATGCAATGTACAGTACTTTTAAAATGCCTACCATGTCTGCTGGCTCTCGCACTTTCAGTCGACGGTCATCTAATACCATTATGTTGATTTTTTTCATCCTTCTGGTGTAGTCGACCTCATTTGGTCGACCACTGCCTTGTATGTCTTGGCCGCTCGTACGGCCTCATTTTAACTCTGCACCCAATATTTTACTGTTGTAAACAAAGAAGTAGACTCCCCAGAGTGGAATCTAGCTCCACTTTGATATTGGTTGGATAACGTCTTTCAAATGAAAGTATTGTATCATATAGCAATAACAAATTTGTTCCATTTTTAGAAATTCACTGAGAGCATTCACTATTGATGGCTGCCAAACAAATGCTAAACAACAGAGTGTCGTCAAACTTCAAATTTGAGCATTATAATCAATCAATCAATCAAAATTGTGGTTTATCATCTAAGAAATATTATTCCTATTGACAAAGAGTTGTGAGGGAGTAACAGGAAGTGAAGGGAACCACTGTGTTCAATTCAAAAGTAACCAATATAAAGATGATTAAAAAAAAAGACAAGCATTTATACAAATGCACTAAAGAGGAAAAAATAATGTCTTCAATTGTTTGTACCTAGGTTATTCTGTGAGTAGCAGATTCAAAATCTTGCCGCGAAAATTTATTTCACGTGAACTAGATTTTCGTCGACAAAAATGTATTGAAGAACTAGCGAATGCGATGCCTCTCTTGCATCAATGTTACAAATAATTTCTGGTGAGTACTCTTTTTTGGAAAACATTTTTCTTTGCCTCATTCATCTATGAGTCCTTAATAAAGACTGGAATAGAAAATCAAATAACAATCTGAATGAAATGTTTTTCTTTTGAGTTGGTCCTTTCTCAATATCTATCAGATGTAGTTCAATGTCCAGCGTGACTTTAGCCGGGGAAGTACTTGTTTTCTGTTATATATTCACAAAAAATAACTTCATTTTTATCGTGGATTTTTCAATTCGCAGAAAAATATTTCTATTCAATATTCAATTGAGAATGTTTCCATTTTCAATATGAATACCCCACAAGAGGTTATCTTGAACAATGGAAGATAGTGACTAAAGTTTATCTTTCAGTCGCATATGATTCCACATCTGATTTTATGAACATCCTGTTCATATTTACAAACAAATCAATACATGGTAGTGTTGAGATGTTCAAATCAATAAAGAGTGGCTTAACGTGTACCCTTGATCCAGTGTAAGCTATGATTCCTTTTTTTTTGGCTCACCAATAACTTGGGGTATGCCGAGCTTGTTCCCCATAGCAAAATTCCATAGGTCAAGTGACAGTCAATATACCATAGAAAACTATCTTCAGTATTTCAAGAGATAGTATCTCCTTCAGATTTCTTATAGTTTCAATATAATCTGTGAATCTATAGAATAAATTCAATTTTCTCATAAATTTTGTTTATCTCTACACTGAGAATTTTTTTAAACCTAGTTGATGAACAACTATAGTTGTGAATTCAAGTGTTCAGCACGTGTTGAAAGGTATTTAATTCTTTTTGATTCTGGCAAACTGCATTCGTAGAGTTTGATTTTATATTTTTGAAAATATTACATGTTCGCTCATCTGTTTCAACCTATGATTTTCCTCTCATAAATTGTACATCATATATCACCTATAAGCTGTACAACCAAGAAACTTGGACAAAAATCTAATTGTCACAAATATTTTCATGTGCTGAACTGCGAATGACACCTAACAGATGAGACGCTTAGATCGTGGAGTCTGATTGGTCAACCCAGCGTATACTGACATATACAGGTCTACTCTGATCAGTTTAAGTAACGAGATTCAACACACTAGGAATACCCCAGATGTATATTTAAAACTGCAATAAAACAACTAGGTTCAGCAAGTAAAAGTTTCATGATCTTTGAAATAACTGGAAAATTTACATTTGTTTGGGGGAACTATGTTTGTAGATACTTTTTAATACACGAGTAAATTGAATGTATTTTAACACGTTGGCTGCCACGGCAATTTTCAGAATTCCGGTCTAAAAAGCCAATTTCATTTAATTATTTTATATTATTAAAAACTCTAATTATATTACATAGTAATTATCAAGAAGCATATAAAATGTATTTAAAAAAAAAAAAGGTCTTACGAATTACCTCGTAGTTGGCTTATGTAACAGAAATCTCTTCGCCGAAGCCAAATACGATTCAATTCGTACTCAGACACGTTTAGACCTGTCGCTTCGCTAAAGCTGAATCAGATATATGCGTCCATATTAGCTCAGTAGTATATCAGATATTGTCCAGTGCTTCACATTTACGTCTTTCTTGAGAGTGTTGTTTTATAATTATTGTTATAAATTAAGAAACCAATATGGATAAGAAAAGACCAATGACTGAAAATGAACTTGAGTACTACGCTAATCTAAGTGATTCAGAATTTGACGCGATTTTCGGCGAGGATGGTAACGACAGTAGCTATTATGAACATGGTAACGACAGTAGCGATTATGAACCTTCTGTGAATTCAAGTGATAGTGACGATGAAGTCGTCTCCGAACCTGAAGATGAAGTCGTCTCCGAACCTGAAGATGAAGTCGTCTCCGAACCTGAAGATGAAGTTGTTCCCGATCCAGATGATAATGATGATGAACCCCAAGCAACAACATCAAATCCGAATGATAATTTGTGGACAGACATTGAACAAAATCCTGAACTATTTATTTTCCAAGAAAATGTTGGTTTGAAATTGGATACGTCAAATTTTACAGTGCAAACGCTGGTTGACTTATTTTTTTCGGAAGAGTTTCTTGCATTACTGGTCGAACAAACTAATTTATATGCTGCGCAAGAAATTGCAAAACGCACAGCAATAAAAAACTACGAACTATGTGAGTCCGACGGTCTTGTAATGAAAATCAAAATTTACAGAGGAAAATCAGAGGAAACTGACCATAATTTAGGTCACACTACTGATGTTGTGTTACATTTACTCGAGGACTATCTCGATAAGGGATACACGCTTTATATGGACAATTTTTATAATTCTGTTACTCTAACTAACTTACTAAATACAAGAAAAACTTACGTGTGTGGAACTCTACGAAATAAAAGAAAGGGAAACCCCAGAGATGTGGTACATCGTAAACTTAAAAAAGGAGAGTGTATTTGGCAGCAAAATGGACCTGTTACTGTGTGCAAATGGAAGGACAAACGAGATGTCCTTACCATTTCAAACATGCATGTTGTTGAAATGGTAGAGGTGTCCAATCGCAATAGAAAACTTTCTATGAAACCGAATATAATTCGAGATTACAATAAAGGAATGTCTGGAATTGACCGATCAGATCAAATGCTGTCGTACTACACATCTCTAAGAAAGACTATTAGATGGCCTAAAAAGGTTTCACTACATATTATAGAGATATATTTACACAATGCGCACAAAATTTTTCAAAAAGTAACTTTTTCTAAAATAAAACTGATAAAGTTTAGAGAAGAATTCGTTGTCGCGTTGATTGGAGAAGAGATTCAACCAGTTTCGAAAAAGATAAGATTGCAAGAGCTTCATTATTTAGAGAGTCTGCCACCTACCGAAAAAAAACAACGTCCGACAAAGCCATGTCGTATATGTACCCAAGCAAAAAAACGCCGAGAAACGCGTTATTTTTGTCCGACCTGTGAAGAAAAGCCAGCCCTTCATGTGAAAGATTGTTTTAAAAAGTTTCACAAACAATAAAAATATTTTTTTACTTCTTGATTTATTATTAATAAAATTTCTGTTCATGTAGCCAGCATTGATTTTTTGTTCTCTTTCCAGAAGCCATCTATCCATATTAGCACTGATATGCTACGAGTTTCATCGTAGCTGCGCAAAAATGGTAAGTAAACATAGTATGAGATAACTCGTAGTCGGCGTCCTAGCAAAGAACGCAATCTACGAGTTATCTCGTAGTTGGCAGTCAACGTGTTAAGGAACTTTGGATTTTTATCCTATAATTGAACAAAAAATTCTAGAGTCCAGTTCAAAATTCAATTTTTAAAACGTTGTTTGGAAACTAGGAAGGCAGTCCAAAGAACTCCACACCACTGTTCTGAATAGCTTGGGTAATCCAAGTGTTACTTTAGTCGTTACAAAATGAATAACAGGATAAACATGCACTTTCTGATGATTTTTTTTTCAAACTTTCAGCCAATTTAAAAATCAACTTGAGTGACACTTTTCTGAGACTGAAAAGTACTGAAGTTTATCTTTTGCAGATGATTCCACATCTGATTTTATGAACATCCTGTTCATATTTTCGAACAAACCAATTCAATTTATACCATTATTTATTCCATAACTTATAGTGATTGTCTGCTCCGTATAACCTGTATTGAATACTTGTATCATATGAAAATAAATATAAATATATTTTAAATAAATATTATATTCAGAGAATGACACGACAAAGAAGAAATTCAATTAACAGGGACTGTATCAAAGTGACAATGTGCTTGCAACTGAATACACACCTATGAGATATTTCTACTACTATGTTTGAGAATTCATGGCTGAATAAACAATAGAAAATGCCGAACTTGTAAAATTACTACTTGACAATCTAGTTGAACAGTTGATTGATCTTGTTTGAGAAAGTACTTATTTTATTTTCTAAGTGGGTCAATAGGTGGTATAGACTTGGAGCATGGGGGAGGACGTGTAGCGCCGCAGTGGCGGAATCGGACGAACTCGTCCGTATAGTGTCACTTATTCTCATTTACCGATTTGATAAAAAGGGTGTTTACAAAGTTCTATAGTTAAAATTTGTTGGTCGCAAACGTCAAAACGGCGAATAAAACCTTCGAGTTGAAGAGAGACCCAGTGTTGAAAGTGAGCGTATAATAAATGAACGAGTCAGCAGATGGTTTTCCCCATTTTTGTTCTAAACTCATTTTGGACGTCACTTGGTGAGTTTTTATGTATGAAAATACTGCGTAATGTGTTTACAGTCGCCACGAGCATTCGCGCATGCAGGAAGTTTTTATAACTTATCTGTTACAATCAATCTATGAAAGGAAAAAAGGTCAATTGGCATATTTTTCAAATTTTGTAATAAATTTCCACAATGATATAAACAATTAAATTTTGTTGAACCAATAATTACAGTAATCTAAAAAACATAAATAAAACATATTTTTATTCCTTCAATACACATTCAAAATTATTTTTTTAGTAAAATTCTGACAGTAATCGAACAGTACGAAAAAAAATGTATGTATGTAGGAAAGAAAACCATTATTCCTTTCATATTTATTCATATTCCTTTCATATTTATTCATATTCCTTTAATATTTTTTTATTCGTGTAATTTACTGCAACATTAGACATCTAAGTTTTTATTAAATTTTATCAATTGTTTGTGAAAATATTTATTCACCTCTAATTCGATAGAGTACCTACTGATTTGTTGTCGCTGCTTGGCTAATCAGCTACGAATGTATGCTGGAATATTTTTTTTACTTCCCGCACCTGCCACATGTGACCTGATCGCACTAATGCTGCTCTTTGACTGATTCTCAAAAACAATGTGGCTTGCAATGGGTAAAAACCCAGTTGCAAGCACTTATTGCTTCATTACAAATATAAGACACTTTTCAATTTGACCTTAACCTTACATGTAAATACTACGAAGATGGGTAAATCATGTGTTCGTGGTGCACATGTTCAGTCCTTTAATGCAGCCCTAAGTGTTTAGCAGATGACTCGTCGCAACCTGCTTAATTTTTATTCATTACTAGTGCGATTTCCGAAACCAAGGCTCTATTTAATTCAAAGTTTATACACGCCAAATCACAACACAACCGCAGTTTTCACGTTTGTAACAAAATAATGTAAACTGTCTAACGCTAAAAACACTCTACCAAAGCAAATACGGATAAATTGCACTATACGGACGAATTCGCCAGATTCGGCCACTCCGGCGCCACTTACAAAGTGTTCCAAGTCTACAGGCGATAAAGAGCACTAGACTGCCACCCTGAGGATCTAGGTTGAATCCTGGAAGATACCACATTTTTTTCTGTGGTTATCTTGATTAGTTGTCACCTCTGATCTGAAAAAAGTGTCACTTTTCATTTTTTACTGATTTTTCAAGAAAATTACGTGGGAACTTTTTTGTACGTCTGCATTTTCCCATAAAAATGCATTTTTCAAGAATTATTCGCAAAAATTATAAAAAAAGACCGGAAATATTTTCCAGACATATTGGCTGGCCTGTGCTAGGCGACCCAGTAGCAATTAGTTCAACTATATTGATGATAAAACTATTCCGATAACAACTTTTGGTGTACCTGATGACAAATAATATCCTTTGGTCCCAGCTGTATTGTATATCAGATATCTCATAGTTTGTTGACTGATATATTCCATATGGTGCCGACATTTTTAAACAAATTATTTTTATTCAACGTCCTCCACATATCATTTGAAAATATCTCTTAATCAACAAAACATTTCCAGGAACATGAATATAATATATTTTATTATATAAATAATCTATTAATGCAAATGTAAATAATGATTTATTGTTTCTTAAAAAGTCAAGGAAAAATCCTATTGCCTGATGATATGAATGGATGTTCCTTTTAATCTTTTCATGGGAACTGAGATGATAAAACTTCAAAAACATGTGATCGGCAAATATAAGTATATAAATGAAAATGCAGACTTCGAGGGTTCAGTATTTGACTTGCTTTTGGTAGACTTACTATTTTCAGTAAGTGACCAAAACAATCAGTTATCTCAAGAAAAAGGAGATATTTAAATTATTGATATATTTTGAAAATAGTACAATAATGAGAAAAGTGATCCTGCTGGCTACTTTTGTAAGCATTATTATCCCAAACATAGGTAAGAAATATTTAGAAAACAGTTTAGCACAGCATCTACATTGACATATTGAAGCAGAAAATGAAAAATTTGTCTGCACGATAATCTTAGTATTTATTATGTTAACATTAGCTTGACACATTGCATTAAACATTTGCAACCCCTGCTTGTGTTTTGGTGTTTGTTGGCTTACATCAATTTGATTAGTATTATTATTATTTTTTCCGAATATTTATATTTTTTTTCCAGGAGCTAAAACTGCCAAGGAATGCTGGATAGAAAATGAGAACCTTCCCCATGAAACGATTGTAATCAGTATTATAGGTGTATATATGGCACTAAAGTTCTGAAAGTATGCTCTGACAACAAATTATTCAGCCCAGAACTAAGAAACTGTGATGACAATTATAATGTGGATTGTGGGTCACTGGAATCCAACCACAATGAAAAAATAAATGACATACATTATATTCAGTTAGATGAGCATACAAATATGGATAGTTTGCACTGGAAACTAGAAAATTCAGAGAGATCTCTTGATAGTGATTCAGATGCAATTGTTTCATACGTGGACTTGGATGTTACTACTTTTCCAAGTGAGTGTCCGGAAAATGCAGATCCCTATGAGGAAGCTACTCTCTTACCACATGAGAAGATGTGCAATGCTTTCTACAAATGCTTCAAAGGCAAAAAATATTCCATGTCTTGCCCAGGTGGGCTACAATTTAACCCAAGAGTACTAAGTTGTGACTGGCCAGTACGTGTGAAATGCTTCACAAAAAGACAATCCACAACTACTACATGGCCAATCCTTTGAAAAACTGCCCACAAAAGTAATGTCAATGTACAATGTACTTGCCACACTTTTCAGAACCTAAGAAATTTATAATGAAGTTACTGTGAAATATATGAAATGTGAAGAAGACTGATTAAAATATGAGTATATTTTTTCATTATTTTTTCTTGGGGTTGTAGGAATAAATAAGTACGTATCTTTTATGGGTTCACTATCTTTATTAAAAATTCAATTAAATTTCAAATATAAAAACAAGAAAAAATATTCATGTTAGACGAGCTCCAGTGATGAAATTCTGATATGGTTTATGATGTACACCAACTCAGATGATCAAAATTGACGCAGTGATCTATATCAGAATTTCATTGCTGAAAACAAAACATGACTGAACCCCAACAAATGAAAGATCATTATATACCTACAAAGTGAAATATTGAAATATGTGAACATTTTCCCATTTGGGAAAATAAAAATTAATGATAGTTGTAGAGTAATGAAAAAAGTCTTATTATGATTTTGTTGACATAGTCCCTAAGTAAATCCAAATTTCTGTGAGGAACTATGTTCCAACATACTGTCAATTACAAAGTTAGAAAAGGTAAAATGCAACAAATGATAAAAAAGCAGATCAGTGAAGAATTTATTAATTTCCATTTCCTGTTTTTTTTCTACGGCTGGAACTAAAGAATAACAATATGATTTGTCAAAGAAAAATCTGTATTATTCTCCTAATTTCTTAATTTCTGAAGAATTGAAAAAAAAAGGAAAGATTTCCAAAATATCATCAAAGAGGTATATTTTTTAATTATTATTTTGAAATATCTTGGTCAATTAATTATCCAAACTGGAAAGTTTTTCATATCCTTAATTCTAAAATGCAGAAACATCGGTATTAGTAAATAGATAGCCTATATTTTTCAATTCCAGAGGGAGAGAAAACCAAGAAAATTTAAAGAAATGGTGACTGAAGGACTTTGATCGATGGCCTTTTGGTATTTTCCATTATATTATTGGAAAAAATTTATTAATTCATGCTCATTTACACAAATGTTCATATACAATAAGATAAGATGGAATATTTTCAGATATGCCCAATATCCAAAAAATGCATTTATTTGAATATTGTACTACCTATTACAGATGTCACACTACTGCACTATAATAAAAAAATGTTGGTATATCATCACTGATCATGATCCTCAGAACCCAAAATACCATCATTATATATATATATATATATATATATCTGTGGCTTGGTTCTAAAAGGGCCAATGTCACTATTTTCTTAATTTGAGGTTGCAATACCAGCGAACTAGATATTTTTAGATCTCCTTTACCTAAAAAGGCCAATATCAAGGCTTGTGAAGTGAACGTAAAATTAAAGTGGCAAGGGCCAAAGAACGTTTGTGAAAAATAATTCAGTTGAAATGCTAAAAGGGCCAATGCTGACTTACGTCCTGGATGGTATACACAATTATATACTGAAAGGGCCAATGTGCACAATGGCCGTTTTATGGTTAAATACAGTAGAAAAATGCGCACTTTGGCCGTTTAATATTCTAAACAATAATAGCCGGTTGATGCGTAGTACCTGTGTGGTGAACAATATTATTTGTTTTGATTAGTATTTGAGTACAAATATCAGACACAAAACATGTCACGTGGGAAGAGAATTGCGGATATGTGTATTTCCGAAAAATGTAATCATACTGGTAAGTTTTAAATTGATTTTAATATAAAAATATAGAAAATGTTAGGTTATGTTCTTACACGAAGCGAACTTATTGCAAATTTTAATGCCATTTGCTTTCGAAATCACTTAATCTGAAGGTATTTCATTGAAAAGTAGGTCTTGAAAAATATATTCCATTTAAGACTGGAAATGTTTAGGGATTTTTATAACCTCTCGTTAGAAGCACAAAAAGAAATTAGGAGAAAATACTCAAGAAAATACCATCTGCTGAAAAATGCGTCTACAATCGAAGTTTGTCAAATAATGTTTTTGAACACATTTGATTTAACACTAAAAAAAGTTAGGGTAATAACAGAAAAAAAAATATTGTCAGAATCCGGTATCTGTGCAGAAGATCGAAGAGGAAAGCATAGTAATCACCCGAAAGTCCCAGACAAGGACAGGGAAGAAATTAGAAGACACATTAAAATGTTTCCGAGTTACGAAAGCCACTATTCCCGGTCTCACACGAAAAAGCAATATCTGTCACCTGATTTGTCAATTTCAAAGATGTACAGATTGTATGCGACTTACTGCTTAGAAAAAATATAACTCCTAGGAATGAGGCGCTTTACCGTAAAATTTTTGTCGAAGAATTCAACTTGTCTTTTCATAACCCTGCAAATGACACATGTGGTACTTGTGATAAGTATAACCTCTTACTCAAGTCTGCTTCGAACGATGAAGAAAAAGAAAGCCTGGCCCTGAAGAAAAATGAACATTTTCAGCTGGCTGATGCAGCATACCAAGAAAAACGGAACGATAAGCTCCGCTGCAAAACAAATTCAAAAATGGTCGTTGTTAGTTTTGACCTGCAAAAATGCCTTCCAACTCCTCACCTCACTAGTGGAATATCATTTTACAAAAGAAAATTATGGACGCTTAACCTCACCCTATATGAAAGCAGAGAAAATAAAAATTCGGCCATCTGCTATTTATGGAATGAAACCATTGCCAAAAGAGGAGGGCAAGAAATAGCATCATGTTTGTTTTCTTATTTAAAAAATGCTCTTCCTCGAGACGTAAACGAAATGATTTTTTTTAGCGATTGCTGCCCTGAACAAACAAGAAACATCTACTTACCCCTAATGTTTATGACAATCCTGGAAGAGAAGTTACTATCAATCACAAATTTTTAGTGCCAGGCCATACACATATGGAAGCTGACACGATTCATGCTTTGATAGAAAAAACTAAGAAAATGACCACTGCTAGAGTGGATATTCCCAGAGACTGGACAAAAAATAGATGATGATTACAGACACGATAAGCCAGGTACCATGTTTTACAAATTTTCCTTTTTTAAAAACACGTTTTAGCATAGAAAAATCAATACCAAAGGTGATTCGGTTTTATGGAACAAAATTAGATGGATACAATACAGACACGATAAGCCAGGTACCATGTTTTACAAATTTTCCTTTGATGGTGACCAAGAGTTCAGCAGTTTAGATCTATCAAGAAAAAAAACTAGAAATTTACAAAATTCACAACTAACACCATTATCAAAAAAACTACTAGGGATTCCAGAAAATAAGCTAAAACACCTGCAAGAACTTCAACCATATATTGATGAGAATAGCAGAGTCTACTATTCCCAATTCATCAACACATTAACTGTCTCGTCTACAGCAATAGACACAATAATGGAAGAAGAAGATGACATTTATGATGATATAGACAATCACAATTAGGTTTTCTTTCATTTTTGGTTTTTTAGATGTGAACAAATACAAATATTTGAAATTTGACAGTTGTTTTATTTTTATTTAACTGTTATTTTTGAAATCGATAGAGGGCCAAAATTTAACTTTTTAGATTTTTTTCATAAAGAGAAAAGGGCCAATGTCACTTTTTTTGTAAATTCTAAATATTATTTTTTTATAATCCAAAAAATGACTCGTATTTATAAACTAATAAGTATTTGCAGCAATTTATAATCAAATTGATTTATTTCCTATCATTATTTGATTTCATAGTTTTCTCAAAACTTTAAATGCAATTTTCTCAAATTCTTTCATATTAACATTGGCCCTTTTAGAACCAAGGCACAGATATATATATATATATATATATATAATATATATATATATATATTATATGTCCTGAATATATATATACAAGGTGTGAACTAATTTGTTGTAACAAATTGCAGTGGTTAAAAATTAAAAAACAAAATTGTTTTTTTTCAAAGACAAAATTGTGAGAACCACTGTCTGCCTAATCTATCCTGAACTGCCACTCGAGCCATAAGAAAACCTTAGCAATTTCGGATGCATAAACATTTAAATATGTGGACTTTTCAATTGATTGTTTGAAAAAAGTGAAAAGAGAGTCTAAAAATCCTTATTAACATTCGTTACAGGCTACTGGCGATACATATTCAATCTGTGCAATAACGTTGATTTTATACTATTGAAAACAAACGAACCTCCTTTCATCCAAACTGTTAGGCATATGAACCACAATTATAAAATAGTTATTTTTGTATTAAGTGCATAAAATGAGTGTTTTTTTAATGGCATATGAGTGTTAATTCTCTCTGTCTCTCTCTCTCTCTCTCGAATGTGCCATGAAAACACAGATTTTATGAACGAAATACAAACATTTTTGGTACAACTGTAAATTTGAATTAATATATATTGTGAAAAAATATATCATAACTAAATACTTCCTATACATCTTGACATGGTTAAAGAATTACTGATTCTTTATTTTATGTCAAGAAGTGAATTTCCTCTACAAAACAAACATTTGATCAATATTTCCTATACAATTTCACAGCATCCAGTCATCTTTCTTTGTCGTTACTTTAGAAACGGTTTGTTAGCACCCGCTGTTTGACTGTTATACATTTATAGTTTGTTCGTATTTATTTCAATTTCGAGATATTTACAATAAGATGGATGCCTAGTATAAATGGTGCTTGTCGCCGTGAAGAATTATTACATATAACTATGATTGCTGGGACTATATTGATTGTTAAAATACCGGATACAAAGACCTATTGCTCAAGAACGTTTACTGTGGGGATAAATAAATAAAATAGGAGAAATTCCCAGCTCAAGCGCAATATGGCTGGGAAAAGACCTGTATAAGAGCTACACAGGTCACTGTTTTACGAGAAGCTCTGTAACTCTCTTGTCCAATGCAGGGGAGACATTAAATCCATAAAAGTCACGGTGGCTGGAAATTTGCCACCGTATGTATGGAAGACATTTTGAATAACAAAATTGATATTTTCAATAAAATTGTCCATCTGCTTCCAAACAAATTAAAATATCTGATAAAATTGTGGAGCCAACGTTTCAAGAAATATCTAGCGTTTCTGAGCAACAGCAAGGTGAAACATCTTCTAGAATTTATATTGGAAGCAAATGTTCAAACTTCACCATCAATTATTATTCTAATAAATGAAATTGTTCTAAAATGTTTAATTAACTTTGTTGAAAATACATTCTTTAAAAATTAATGTTTTATGTTTTTTTTGTGAATTATTTTTGCAGTGACAATTCAACTCATGTATAAAAAATCGCATATGCCACAGTGCAATTGTCAGTTTGACAGCGGCAAAAGTTAGCTGCAACTTTTACAGCGAAAAATGCACTAGTGGTTTTTTCACTTATTCATTTGTTTATCAATTATCGCAGTGTTGGTTGCCAAAATAAATAAAGTTTGCATTGATATGTTTCTAAATTTCTTATTCATTAAATTGTCCTGCCGAATTACACTCGATATTTGTATTGATATCGGGTAAATTTGTGTTGTTCAAATTCTAAACTGTTTCCTTTAGTAATTTGATTCGAAAAACTGTCAGCCTAAATAGTTTAATAGTTGATAGCTTTTCTCGCCTACTTGCTAGGCAACAGTTTCTCATTAAACAACCCAAATTTACCCGATAAAATACAAACCTCTCGTGCAATTATAAGTGAAAAAAATTTTTTCGCAGTGAAAAAGACTTTTTCACGGTGAAAAATGAAAACGTTTACGCATCAATAGATATGCAAAATTTTCATGTTTTTTTTGACAGTTGTACAAAAAAATCATTTGTAAGTAACATTCACAGTTTTTTTCAATTCGCACGACCAGTAAACAATATTGACGGCACACAGGGCAATAGACTTGACAAACAAGCAACTTTGCCGGGTAGGCCTTTAGGTGTGATTTGACAGCTGTCTACGAACGACGTGAAATATGTCAGATTCAACTACTGTTTTCTGATTGGCTGGTGAATGAAAGATATTACTTAGCAAACCAATCCAAAAAATAGTATGTGATGTGCATTAGAAGTAATTTGAACATTCTTGTCCTTCTTAGGCAGCTTGCAAATTAGCCGATATAGGCGGGCGGCAAGTCTTTGCGTTGCAAACTCCTTATGGTGGTAATGAAGCAGGTTGTGATTATTTAATAAAATACATGATTTCGAAGTTATAATTAAAAATGATGTTCAAAAACAGTATAGGCTTGTATCCACTAAGAATAAATCGGATGGATTGGAGTTTCTAATGTTTAAACATGATATGGAGATAACAAAAAACAAGATTATTTATTATAAAAAATTAAGATTATTATTATTTTTAGAAAATAAATTCGTCAAAATTGGGCATTTGGATACGTGACAGTGAACTCCAATCAGAAAGTGTTACGTCACGCCATGGGATCGCCATTGTTGTTGTTAACATTTTCGTAGAACAGAACTAGTGATGGGCAGAATCGAATAATTGGGAATCGAATTAATAATCGAGAACTTTAGAATCGCCCAATAGCTGGTAGTAGTTTTATTGTGTTTCATCTTATTTGAAATATATTTGCGTTGTTTTCTGATTTTTCTTAAAATTTTCAGTGATTTTGTCAATAATACCAACAAACTAATGCGACTCATTTTCTTAATAATTCAATTTTTGCGACACTTACCATTGAAAAGATACATAAAACACAGCTAGGTTAAATTACAGCTTAGCGCAGATTGACTACTATATGAGAGCCTCTCATTCAGCAGCCAATCAAAAAACAGTGCGATGTAAGCCGAAATGCTGAATTTTCGCATGTAAATCCAGTTTATCAATTTATCCTTGGATTTGCGGAAATGAATGACTGAGAGACTACACGGAGTCCAGAAATGTCAAATTCAAGTGTTTGAGCTAATTATAACATTTTGAATATTCTATGGTGTGTTGACATTTGGCAACTAGAAAAATAAAAAGAGTGTGTTTTATTACAATAAAATAAGATTTTAAATCACAAAACCAAAACAACTCAACCTCAATTCAAACATTATTATTTTATCAATATACTTGAAAAATAGTGATTCTGCTAAATTCATCAGTTTTGCTTTAGATTTAGAAATAAATTGTGTAGTGTGAAACACTTACATCAAAATGATCTTCACAAAAATACATTCTTGAATCTGTTGATAAACTATGAATATCATTCCTCTTTGCAAGTTTCAGCCACTTTTTCCGTATTTGTTCATTGTTTGGAACATATACAGTAAAAAACCGAATATAACGACATCGTTTATAACGACAGATCGGTTATAACAACCGAATGGCAAGGTCCCGGCCGAATCTATATAAACTAATAAGTACACATACCGCCTATAACGACATCGGATACAGCGACATATCGCTTAAAACGACGAAACTTTATCGATATTCATCGGCTATAACGACCAACCATTTACCTATTCCAGCAAAACAAAACATTACGAACAATTTTCACCTTTATACTAATAATATGAAGGAATATTTTGCTATAGAATCTCTTTCCCGCTCTTTGCCATTTGACCTTGCATGTTTTACGACTTATTCAGTGCGATAGTTGACCGCGTGAATAACAGGTTGATTTTAAAACTTTTGGTTTAGATCGTGCGTTTACGCGTTACTATGTTGCAAAAAAGAAATAGGAAAGTGTTTAATATTGAAGAAAAATCACATATTATATGGAGATTAGAAAATGGCGAGTCAAATAGTGAAATTGCAAAGGAATGTGGAGTCTCACACTCTACGATATCAACGATTTGGAAGATAGAGATAAAATAAAAGCTCTTTGAAAATTAAACGATCGAGGACATCTGCACATAAAGTTATTTGAAAACAAGTTCATATGCATAACCTATCCCCATACTACAAACAGACATAATATATACATACATACTTGTGTATATTGCTTATAACAACTATCGGACATAACGTCCGAAGTATACGGTCCCTTCAATGTCGTTATATCCGGCTTTTACTGTATACATAATTTGTTTGGCATTTCTATAGTTGTGCTTTTACACTGAGACACTATACAGTTCTTGTAATACGAGGAAATCATTTTTAATTAAAAAAAACTAACAACTGCCACATCATTCAAGACGCCATGACAGTCTTAAGCGTTTTCGAGGTAAATTTAAATTGGTTATTGAAAACGCAAAATACATAATGTAAAAGTTTGTGAAAAAAAAAATTTTTTGGTAAAATATTCAAAAGTACTTTGACAAACTTCAGGAGGTGATTCCTCACAATATTCTAATATGAATTGTCCAAATAATTATATGTCCGGAAACGCTTCGTTTCCAAGATACAGGGTATTAAAGTTTTATTTTTATTTTCGTTTTTTTTAAATAATTTTCTAAATACTGACCTTAATTAAACGAAAATTGGTATTGAGAGGTTTTTTGAGGTGTCCAATTTGAACCTGATGTTATTATTGCTCTTACTCGTAGGGGCGCCACCTACACGTCTTTTTCTTTTTTGAAGATTTATAACTTTTTTGAGCGTACTTCTAGCACATTTTTCAGTGAAAAAATCAATTCCTCTATCATACCTTCGTAAAAAAGCTACCCTTGTTACAAGTCGCTATAAGCAACCGTTTTCTAGATATTTGGACTTGAAAATTTTAAGTCGATTATTTGATAACGATACGTGTTGAAGTTATTACCATTATTTTGCATTCTTCACAAGAATACTAAGGAAATGAATTTGACGTTTAAGTAAGTAGTTTGTTTTTTTTGTAGGGGGCGCCACCTATTCTATTTATTTTTACTCGTTTGAAATAGTTATTTTTGTATCAAGGGTGCAAAATCTGAATTTGTTTTAATAAAATTTGCAATAAATATCAACATTTTATTTCAAGAAATTTTGAATATGTAGAATAAAATAAAATGAAAGAAACAAAATTGTATTCAAATAAATTGTTCAAAGTGTCCACCTTCAGCGAAGATATAGGCATTCAGTCTTCTAGTCATTGAATCTCGTACACGCTCAAAAATTATTGGTGTGTTTCTTATTGTTTCACTGGCGTCTACTATTCGGTTTCTTAGATCTTCCTCGTTCGCTACTGGAGTTTTAAAAACTAGTGACTTCAAATGTCCCCAAAAATAAAAATCTAGCAGGTTTAGATCTGGGGACCATGTATAAACCACATGCGGATACGAATTTTTAATGGTACATTCTGAAGTAGTCCCGGCAATTCATTTTCTAAAAAGTCTCTGTAAGTTGCGCCATTCAGTCGGAACGGAAGAAAGAAAGGACCTATCAAGTAATTATCAATTATTGCCGCCCATACATTTACAGAAAATTGATACTGATAATGTCTTTCACTAACTGTGTGCGGATTTTCTAGAGCCCAAACATGGTTGTTAAGAAAGTTTGTGATAGCATTTCGGGAGAAGTTTGCCTTGTCCGTGAAGAGTACATATCTTAAAAATTGAGGATTTCCAGCCAATTTTCTCAAAAACCACTGACACATAGTAATGCGTTGGGGAAAGTCTCGTGGCAAAAGAGCTTGTACCCTTTGTTTATGGTATGGATAAAATTGTTGATCGTGGATAATTCTCCAAACTGTGGACTGAGTAGAATTGAGAGCTTCAGCAATTATTCTTGTACTTGTTTCTGGATTATCCTCGAGAGCGTTCAAAACAGCTTCTTCCAATTCTGGGGTTCGCTGCCTCTTAATAATATCAGCTGCCCTCTTAAAGCTACCTGTTTCTGCCAGACGACAGTGGAGACTGGTAAATGTTGGAGCTGAAGGCAGTACTCAATTAGGAAATCGCTCCTGGTTGCCATCCGCAAGGCCATTAACGAAATGCATATCGGCTAAATGAGCATTATTGTTTAAATAATCCATTTTTTCAAAATTAGTGTTTTAAAACTTTCAGAAACTTCAACAAAACGTTTAACTGTCACATAATATGTACTTACCAAAACTACTTACTTAAACGTCAAATTCATTTCCTAAGCATTCTTGAGAAAAATGCAAAATAATGGTAATAACTCCAACACGCATCGATTATCAAATAATCGACTTGAATATTTTCAAGTCCAAATATCTAGAAAACGGTTGCTTAAAGCGACTTGTAACAGGGGTAGCTTTTTTACGTAGATATGATAGAGAAATTGATTTTTGTACTGAAAAATGTGCTAGAAGTATGCTAAAAAAAGTTATGAATCGTCAAAAAAGAAAAAGACGTGTAGGTGGCGCCCCCTACGAGTAAGAGCAATAATAACATCAGGCTCGAATTCGACACCTCAAAAAACCTCTCAATATCAATTTTTGTTTAATTAAGGTCAGTATTTCAAAAGTTATTTAAAAAAAACGAAAATAAAAATAAAACTTTAACACCCTGTATCTTGGAAACGAAGCGTTTCCGGACATATAATTATTTGGATAATTCATATTAGAATATTGTGAGGAATCACCTCCTGAAGTTTGTCGAAGTACTTTTGAATCACTCTGTACATTAAGGTAAAGTATTGACTAATTTTTCAAATTCAATCAACTAGCCTATTATATTATAAAGAGAACTGAAACACAAATCGTTAATGAAATATCCTTTTATCCATATCAAAATTGTCAAATGTCAGTTCGATGAAGTTTGTTTTTATTATCAAACACCAACTTTTTGAACTTTTTTATTTGTATCCTTTTTTCAAAAATCAGAGGCATAAGTAGATATTTTTCCATTGTATTTCTCAAATAGTTTATAAATAATCAACCCCATAATCTAGCCCTATATACAATATTTTTGTTATTAGGCTTGTTAACCAGTTCCCAAGCATTGTTTTCTTTGAGTACATCCAATTATCTTTTTATGGCACGTTTCCACTCAGCACTTCTAGAGCCAGACAATGCCTGTGGAAGGGTCTGGGGCGGTATTCATTGCCAGATAGGTCATCCAATACATAGTCATTATAGTATTTCGGTGTAATGAACAGTTCTTCCAATAATTAAGTCTTGTTCAACCCTACACAAAGCAAAAAAGCTTCAAGATCACTTTCCAACCCTATAAAATGCTCTGCAACTATTTTTTAGCATTATTACATAATGTATAATACAACACAAATTTTTGGTACCTCAATTTTTCATTATAAAATTTGAGTTTGCTTAAATCAAATTGACATAGGGCAGCCAGGTCGTTACTTCATTCTTACAGGTCTCAAGTAGGCAAATGTGTCAAAAAAATTACAATTTTTTATTATGTCACAATATTGGTCAAGAAAACACATGGAGGAAAGGAAAGGCTGGCAATATCATAAAAATGAAATTCAGTCTACAGTAGTAGAAATTATGTGAAAATGAGAAATTTTCCACAACGGCAGTTTTTTGATGCCAGTGTCACGTGCGATAAACACATGATTCGGGTATGTGAGGTGTTTGGTTGAAGAATTACGATTTTTGAGATGATTTTCAGTAGCCGAAAATGCTGCTGAAAAATGATATTCGTTCATCATCCCCAAAGTATTTGAAAGGGCCACATTTTGACTACTTATTCAGGAGGCAATACGTAAATACCATCAAACGTCATATTCTCAATTTAACCGCAATCAAACTAGTGCATTTGAATTCAGAAATAAACGAGAACACCAAGTAGTCTAGAGATCGACACTATGAGGGTCAAGGTTACCTAACATGGTCATCGGAGTAATCCTTAGGTAACCAAACAGCGAAATTGTGATAGGTATTGAATTTTTTGTTCTGGCATATTAAGGACTTTTCGTGATTATAGACCATATTAGTGAGGTTAAAATCACTCTCTTGCGGGAGATCCATATTAATTTTTTTTTAACATGGGGGTCTTATGAAGGTTCAACTTTGAGATGAAACCACGCTATCTAAAAGTGAATGTTAGTATAGAGACATCAAATATTGGGTGCCTTCATCATCAGTGCGTGTTGTAATGTCCATTCCACATCAAAATCCACTTCTATATTCCTTAAATTAAAATTGAAACCAGTGTTGTACGAAAGATTTCAGTATGTCGTAGATGATTTCTGCTGTGAATCAATCATTAATCATTACATGTTTGATTAAGGTCATGATATTATTTGTGACTGTGATCTGTTTAGTTAATACCAATCAAAAATGGCTTCGAGAATTATCGAGCAGTAATATTCATAATTCATCTCCTGAATGTATTTGTTACATACCATGCCAAGTATTTTATCGACATTTTTAAATAATTATCTTTTGTTGGCATTAAATAGAAATTGCAATCACTTGAGTGTCTGTGATTGCAGCCAGGTGCAAAACAATGCAGCATTTCAAGTTTTTTTTCTCCTCCATCAGAGCACACTGCATCATTATGTATGTCTGAGACCTGAGAATCTCATTTGTGTTTCTAACATTGAATTTCCCGTCAAACTTTGCTTCCACCAATCAATAACAAAATTAAGCTAAGACAAACTTCCATCGAATTTGCCCACCAATTTTATATTCATCAATTATTTTGAAAATATACAATTTTATTCTAAAATTTGGATTATAGCTTGTTGAGAAAGGTTCATTGAATCTATTTCAACAGAAATAAATCTTACAAAATTTGCCAAAGCATCTCAAAACAGGCGAGAGATTCGCGTAATTTTTAGACCCATGAGAAATGCTTGAGGAATTCAATGGTCGGATCCACGGATCACTAATATTATCTACAACAAAGGAACAATCATTTTTATGGACTATCAGCTGTTAGCAATAGTGCAACAAGTTGCTTTACACCCTGTATCTCTCTCTCTACCCTTTATATATGTATATATATATATATATATATATACATATGTTATGATGCGTTGATTGCGGTTGTTTTTGATTTTATTTTATATTTGTACTTACTTTCCACAATCAGACATCATAACAAAATATATATAATTTTTGTGTTTTGTTTTACTAATATTTTACTATCTTTGTTATTTTCCCAAAAACTTTAAGCTAAATCCCTTTTTTTAAGATTTATTCAATATGTATTGATATGTATGTATTGATATATATATATATATATATATATATATATAAATATTCAATATCTCCGGCTATGCTCTTTACCTTCTTTCCTTTACCGTATTTCCTTCACTAACTCAATCGGTACGCCTATGGAATGGAATCTCAGAAGTTGGTTCTACTGTGGAGCCCTCTTGACGTCAATTATTATTATTATTTCAACTCTTTAAACATTTAACATACTTCTAAACATAACAATATATATATATATATATATATATATATATATATATAGATATATATATATAACCAAATTTGTAAACAAACTGAAGGTAACATTTTCCAAGCGAATGGAACGAAATTTAGCACACAAATACTTTATGTCAATCGGATGGTAGATTATGTCGTTTTATAGAGCTGTTGAGTTCTAAGTTTGTTTGTGTTGATTATATGCTATTTGATAAACAGTTTATCATTTTCTGACACACATAACTCATCAGTCTTCCTCTCTTCAGAATATAATATTATAGAAACAGCCAATCTGTGACAATATGAGCATATTAATTTTGGAAAATATTGTATTGCACGAAATTATTTATGATTTATTCATACCTGAAATACATCTTCAGTAGTGAAGCCACGGAGTGTATATCTTGTAGAATTTCTTCTGTGTATAGATTTGGTACTCTATCTTCATCAAAGGCATTTCTCAGCTTTGAGATATTAGACGTAACTCCGGAAAGCCTGTAAAAAGACTTTGTTCAAAACCACCTTATGAAAAACATTCAAAAAAGGAGTGCAAATGAAGAACTGTACCATTTTGGTAAAAAAGCATAAACATTGGTAGTGAAGATATTCTACTCCCCTGTAAGAATGCATATAAGCTTTTAACCCGTTTTACACTTCTTTCACTCAAAAATAGAAGAGTTAATATAACTATATACCCTACCTGTAGATTCCATCAACAATCCCATTAGATTCAATAAATTCGGCACAGCATTTGAGTACCATCGGGATGTCGTTTCCTGAATTCAGGAGGTGTTCCCCCAGATCGCACCCGAACACTCTTTCCTTCAATATGCCAGATTGCTTGAGCCTTCTCCGTGACGGCCTGTTCAAAATAAAACTCCTAAAGAACGTGATCAGTTTGCCGTGTTTCCTCAACACGGGTTTTATCGGGGTTAATGCTAACGACCTACAAAACGAGATAGCCTAGCGTTAATATAATACTGCCTATGGGGTTCATAATTTTCACATCAAGGACCCTTAATCAATCGATATATTTTTCATAAAATGCATTTACTGTAGCCTTGATTAATTTTTATATAGAAAAATTATTAACAAATATATATATATATATATATATATATTCAATTTTCCT
The DNA here is from genome assembly GCA_018342105.1 of Gonioctena quinquepunctata. Classification (NCBI taxonomy): domain Eukaryota; kingdom Metazoa; phylum Arthropoda; class Insecta; order Coleoptera; family Chrysomelidae; genus Gonioctena; species Gonioctena quinquepunctata. The sequence goes on from JAFIRS010001653.1 coordinate 106,566, forward strand.
TTGAACAACATCTAAACGATACCTGGAAATTTAAAAAAAATGCTTTTTCTATCTGCCTGAAGTTTTGAGAATAGCGTTGTAGGTGGTCCTGATAAACTCGAAATACATTTTAACACAGGGTTGAATACAAGCAAAATTAAATTGAACTATGATGTCATTATAAATATTCTTCAAGGATAGATAACCTCACTTCAAACTTCCTCCAATTGTGGAAAATAAAAATATCTTCATAAACTCATTCTTTCATTCGGGAATACGTGCAAAATAGAAATAAACACTTATTAACTTATGAATTTGTATATTGTAGATAAATCCGTTCTCTTCATTTTAGCCTCAAAAAATTATCATGTATATTTTATGGTTGGCCAGCATTCTCAGTGAAAGAATAAAATTTTGAAGAAGCACCCCAGGAGTATAAAATAAAACTAAAGCGACATGATTCAAAGAGAAGTATCACAGAACAACTTCAAATGGAATATTTTCACTTATAATCTCCCTAAAGCATGAATTATTGCCGGATTTTTTTTGAGAACATGAATTTTCCTTAAAAATTTATGTACGAGACAAATTTCCCGCAATTAATTCAAGCTCGTGGGGGATTCGGTAAGAAAATTTTAACCCAAAATTATTTTAAATAAAAAAAATAAATATTTTTTTCTTATTCACAAATAAATAGAAGGCTGTGTGTAATGGGAGTTTTGGGGGAGATTTTTTTCTGATTTTCCCCGTTCCCTAGTGAAATAAAATATATAATATCAGATAAACTATTATGTAAAATTAATTGATTTCATACAATTTTCTTACTAGGTTTCAGGGAAATGTTAATATTGACTAAAAATGAAAGTGGATGTTCGTATTGCAGGAGAAATTTTTTTGGTTTTCCTAGTAAAATAAAATATATAATATCAGATAAATTTTTATATAAAATTGATGGTTTTCATACAATTTTCTTGCTAGGTTTCAGGGAAATGTCATTATTGACTAAAAATGAAAGCCGATGTTATTTCAATATTATTATTGTCTAATTATATGATAGCTGTCATGTGCCAGGAAATTTCCACTTATTAATTTTACGTCTACATGCTAATGTGGACGAAAAATTTTCCGAAAATTTGCTGGTTACCATAGTAACAATGTCGAAATAAAGCATCTGATTGGTTGAAAATGACTGGTATAAAATTTTCACTTATAATACACAAGAGCTTCAAATTATCGTATTTCGATAGGTTTTCAAACAAATTAGAGTCAAGTTTTCAGGTTAAAAATCGAGCTAGTGATTTCCTGAAAAACGACTATTTTCAGAGAACTATGAGAAATAGATAATTTTGAAGCTGATGGTATTCGAGGATATTTTCCGTCCCAAAAAGTAGTAAATTGGTTCCAAACTGTTTTTTGCCTTCTCCTATTAATGGGAACATTTCCTTTGACTTTTTATCGATGGTGGACAGAGAACAAACTCCAAATCGACTCATTTTCATGCAAAATCTCCAATTGTCACAATTGAATTCAACCTGTCAGTTTGAAGTGTGGTTAATTTGACTGGATCATGTTTTGTTTTTTATATATAGCAACTACCAGAGAAAATTTTCAAAAAATTATCAGTATAATACCATGTAGGTTGTACCACGTGACGTCGAATGGTGCAATTCTATTGGTCGATATTTGGGTCGGAAAAATAATCAAGAGAATTTGGCGTCTTCTGTGACTTCTGCATATCCGAGTTTCGTTTCTTATACAATAGCCAATCCAAAACTCATACAGCTTAATTTTTTTATGTGAATTATTCATTTAATTGTTTCATATTCAGAGCATACTCATTTCATTATTGGGAGATGCAACAAACATTTGCATGCAATAAAAATGTATTATTGATTCTGTTTTACTTACCCAACAACAGGTGGTGGAAGGGGCATATTTCTGGGCACTTTATCGCCAATAATATGAACACAGTGCTGTGGAAAGAAACCCACTTGAAATCCCCTTTTACCCCTCCACCACATAGATTCTCCCGGACTGGCCATGTCTATGACAGAAATCATATCTCCCACTTCCAAGTTCAACTCATCTCGAGCCTAGAAAAAACATATTTGTTTCAAATTGTAATAAATAAAAGAGTCAATTAATTAACTTTTTTCTCAACGTGAGCCTTCTATTGAAATGTATGATGTAAAAATTATCGCATCATGCTTTCATTATAAATTTTACTGAATCTAAAAATATTGTTATCTAATTTTATAACGGGTTGATCAAGTATTACATAGGCAAATATCCATTGATTTTGGGTTGACCGTTCAAAAAGGGTTGAGTTAGTGATTTACTTAAAATGTTATTATAATCTTCAATTAGTAGTGGCAAATATAAAAGAATGAACCCAAAAGAAAAGGTCCCTTTAAAGATAGGATCGCCTGTGCCACACTTTATCTTTTAAATCGGTGCAAATTGTTTTAAATAATATTGCCATTTCCATTCTGCAGACATATTATCCGTATCTTGGATGTAATCCAGAATTATCCAATTTTAACAGAAATATTAATAATTGGATGTTGCAGTTTTGTTTCATGAAAATACTGAATATTCACAAAAAAAATGCAAAGTCACAACTTTCTTGGATATAATTGAAAAGTGAGTTACGTAAGTTGGAATATAGACAATAACAATAATAACATATAAACTATAGTGATTTACATTAATAGAAAATAATAAAATAGAGTCGTTAGTCTTCACATTAAACAATATAGGTACGTGTCAGTAAAAACTTCCTAATAATTTATAATGAACGCATTTTGATGATATTGAATATGAAACATTGTTTTTTTATTTCAGTAACATTCAAAATATCCAGTTGTAAATTGTTGTTGAATCTAGTAAGTTTTTGAATTATTCAGCCGAAAATACTCGTTCTGTGAATTCCTTGAAATACGATCAAGACTTTCAGGTTTGTGCATATAACAAATAGTGCAGGTCTTCGTCCTGATTATTTCAACACTCTTCAGGATGCCAAAGGAATCTGTGTAATTGCTCTATCATGCCGATTAGAACGTTGAAATTCAAATATTGCACAGGATTATGTGAAACAACAAAATTTTAGTTTGAAGTGGAGAAAGATGACTCAGCCAACCTTTCCAAGGCCTCATTGTCGAGTGTCGAAGCTTTTTCTAATGCGGCTCCTACACCAACAAAACATGGAATAGGCAAAATGCGGCATAAAATTAATGTTCAATTTATCCTAATGGTGTACATAAATGCAAAACATTCATCTTATGCCGCATGTTATATGGTGTGTGTTTCATGTTCCGTTCCTATAAGTAACACCTGCGATGCTAATGTCTAGCGAACACCTGCCATCATTTTTTAAATCCATTTCAGTGAAGTGTTTTTGTTTACTTTAATATGAATTTTTATCAAATATCGGCCGCGTCAATTGAACATTTTGTAGAGTCAATAAATGTTCGAAACAAATTCTTGCTAATCTGTAAGATCTCATAGACAGTAATCAATCGAGGCACATTTTGAAAATAAGAAATCCAGTTTCGAGAGTCTGTTTCAATTCTCTCTGTAAAATCTGGAAGTAATCTTTGGTAAAAGTCAATCTGATTTCTTTCTAGAATTGGGAAATAACTGGGAAGCTATGGGGCAGTTTGCGGACATTCCCGTTGTTTGGAAGGCGGCCGCGACTTTACTAACGAGGCCTGGCAAACAGACCTCAATCTAAGCTGTAAGCGCCGTGGTGATGGATGTATGGCACCGGGGTGTCAAAAGAAACGGTGCCGCAACAGAGCCTCCGAAAAACAGGGCGAAATCTCGGAGTAATCAGCCTTAGCCCTGTGCGGGGGGCACCACAGAACTGGACCCACCCCTTACCCCTCACTCACTCGTGGGAACAAATGACCACTGAGCCGAAATACCACAAGGGAATGAAGACAACTCTTCGCCTTATCGGTTTCTTTCAGGGCACTGGAGAGAATGTGATACCGAGCATTCTACGGGATCAGAAGAGGACTCTTCAGAGTGCTGAACAAACAATAGGGACCACCCAGATAAACCTCCAGCACTGAAGTTGCCCTTAATCGGGAACCATGGATATGACATGGTGACACAAAAGGTCTGGGTCGGACAAGTGGAGAGCTATTGTTTAGCAGATCAACTGAGATCTCCCGGACCTGTACTCTTATAAGGTAGGATACAATGGGCCAAAGGGCTCAAGTGTCATCGGAGGCCATGGCCAGACGAGCCTACGGGGAGGAGATTTCAGTGGGTAAATCTGACTCAGGGACTCTCACACTCTACTGCAAGGTGTCCATAAAAGATTTCCTCCACCTTCCAAAAAAAAGGTCCATTCATGAGGTCCAAAAATTAATTTCTGATTGAGCATAAAATGTCATAGAATTTCTCAAATTCTTATTTCCCTCTTTCTCCAAAGAGGAATGAAGATATAAATGTCTAAGTGCCTAAATAAATATACTATTGAACAACTTGTTTATTTTTAGAGACACTAATAGTTTAGAAAAAGACATATTAGAGGTATTTCTAATATACTTCGAACTGGATTGGTGTGCAATAATTGAAAATGAATGTTTACCTCCAATTCTTACTTTTTTTTATCTTGCACGGTGTTCATCCAATACTCCCTCCTTCCCCTTTGCCAGAAAAAAATTGAGAAAATTATAACCTTCACTAAACCTGCTTAAGTATTATTTGAAAGATAGTTATTTCACTAACTTTTTGTGAATCTTCCATACTTATTATTCCATATCATACTTGGAACTCCTTACGAACGTGAGATATCATGACCATTATCAATAATTAGGAAATCAAGGAGTTTCGAGCAGGAAGTAAATAGGTAAAAATCGTTGGTACCTACTTGTGGGAAACCAAGCCTTTCGAAAAGGGGCCACTGAGGCTCATACCAGTACCACTGGAGTGTTTAAAATATTTCAAGATCATGATAAAAAAATAAGGTTCCATTTTAGGAATAAAAGAGTCATCTACTCCTATTCTCTCCCTTGAATAAACCTTTAATGGAATATAAAAAAAGTGTGAATATGACGTGTAATTCCCGATCCGAAATGAACAATGGTTGAGTAGTTCATTATGATTTTGACTAGATGAAATATTCCCAGCAGATCTCGACTGACAAAGACAAGAGTAAACATGTAAGTTTCATCTCATTGCTGCATGACTACCCCAAGATTACTATCCGGGGCCGCTACTCACCTGCGAGACATATCGTCGGACGCTGTAGGCAGCTGCGACGGCGGGAGTATTGATTGATCTGCTCTCTTCACTCGGCACCAGCAACCTGTGACCTTTGTTGTCCATCTGGAGCCAGTTCAGAACCGGTCCACAGTTAACAGAGTTATCGGCGATTTGACTGAACTGTTCCAAGTAGAGAATGAGTTTGTTCTGGAAAGAGAATGACATTAGATTTATTGACAGTAAAACGAAAACAGTTGGACTCATTCATCATATCATTTATAAATTGACTGCATTGTCGTTGTTAATACTAATAGGATATACAAAGGTCATTTGGAGAAGGAAGATACACCACCATTTTGAAAAATGAAAAGTGTAACAATCAAACGAACCGGATCCATTCTGTCATCAAATACATCTATTTTATTCAACACTGGGAATATGGTCAGAAGCGGTAAGGAAAAAATAGTGAGATAAGATAAACGGAAATAGTGTTGGTAATTTGCTTCTAATAAATGTAATGGTTGAAACCCGAAAAATTAAATTTGTTCGGTAGTTTCAACAGACAAAAAGTTGTAACGAATTTTTCGTTACTTCCTTATACATAACCAATTTCTCATAATGTTTCCGGTTATCCTTGCGGTCGTACGGGTCAGTAGTCACTGCTCAGATCTCAGATCGACTTTTGACAGTGTGACATTTCATTTTCGTGTCGATCGGATTTATCGAGCGCGTGGTTTTTCCAAGTGTTTTTAAATAGAGAAAAACCCGAGAATGATTTTTTAAAAAAACAGGGAATTGGTGATTTCGTCGAACCGAAAGAATGATCGATCTCTTTCTTGATTGGAACGTCGAGATAGGCAGGTGGACTGAGTGAATTGATTTTGGTATGTACGATCTATAAGTTAAATTAGTTTCACTGCTGGAGTTTAGTTGAGTAATATTATTCTCTTTATCTTGCAATTAATGTTGTAGCTGATTAGCATTTTCTTCTTTTTCCTTATGCTTGTAATATTAGAATTCTTGGATATACCGCATGGTCATTTTTGAAGGTTAAATATAAATACTTCGGCCATTTTGACACAGCATTCATAGTACATATTGTGGCTAACGTAACATCTGTTCCGAATATTAGGAACTGATTTTTTTTCATTGGAAATCAGTTCTACGCTTTTGCATTTTTTAGGTACCAGGTAATTGGTAATTTCGAATGGACTAGAGCTTACTTCCCTCACACGACCAGCGGATTGTTCCGAGGATTCCAATTGAAGTGGAGGGCGTATTTGACTGTTCTGGGACAGTTTGGAGTGACTAATAGGACGGCTCTCTGCTAAGCAATTTTCTTTATTTCATAACTATATGTTTATGAGAGTAATTTTCTTTTCTCTTGAGAAAGAATTGCTTATGGAGAGAGTTGTACCTCTGGCCTAACTGGTCTCAGAACACTCGATTCAATATATGCCTCAAGCGTAAAGTTGATTTCCGTTTAATAAATTTCTTATATCCATTACTCCATTCAATTCCCAGTGGAGCTTGTTTGATTTTTGATCGTTGCAGAGTCAATTCACTTCAGTTACTACCTTATCGCCAAGAGCAGGGAGATCATTCAATTTTTTTTTTGAGAATTACCTGTTTATCGATTTGAAAAGGGAATTGCCGCCCTATTTCAAAATTATCTTTATCTAAGAGAGTTGTGCCCACTGAAAGACGTGAGGTCTCCCTCTTCAGTTATCTTTAAAAATTCTTCAATTAAAAGAATTATTTAACATTATCTTTTTCTAAGAGAGTTGTGCCCACTGAAAGACGTGTGGTCTCCCTCTTCGGTTTATCTCTGGAAATTCTTCAATAAAAAGAATTATTTCACTTTATCTTTATCTAAGAGAGTCGTGCTCACTGAAAGACGTGTGCCTCTCTCTTCTTATCTTGGCTGAAGAGTATACTTTTACTCTGACTATTATCTTGGTTCAGAAACCCTATATTTTTTGTAGCTTACTAGAGTATTTTGGTTATAAAGCTATATTTTCCTTTGGCACTTGCTTTAAAATAGTATATTTTTGCACTGGCAACATTTAAATATTTTGCTTTGAAATAGTAGATTTTTTCTCTGGCAATTTTATAGTGTTTTGCTTTAAAATACTATTTTTTTTCTCTGGTAAAATTTCAAGAAAATTTTTATATTTCTTTTGGAATACCTTTCCTCATTAAATTTTTTTGCCCTTCTGGTACATAGAATCACCTTATCAAACCTTACTTGTTTCAAAACTTAACTGAATTTGAACATAACGTTTTGGGTGAGGTTTGTTTTGTTTGGTTTTGAATTTTTTTCATTTTCAATATTTTTTTAAATTATTAAAATTAACTTATAAATTTAAATCCAGAATAGCAGATTGGATTGCTATTTATTATCTTTGTTCTTTCACTGTAACCTTCAAGTCTTTTATATAGACTGAGATTTTTATTGTATGCTATCATTTGCATCTATCTTTTGACTCTAGATTAAAATTTGAAACATAAAACTTGAGGTTCAAAGGATATCCTTCGTTCTCCCCTTTTTGTACATATTTTGATTCCTATCATCTTCTTCGCATGATATATACCACGGAGGGAACCCATCTACGGAGACAGAAGGACTAGTAACCTGGGAGGTCTTACAGCACATCCATATCAGCACTGGTCCGTGAAGATCAACTAAATTCACGCCGATAAGGGGGTCTAAAACCAACTAAAGAACCCCCCACGACCATCTTCATCGTAACCGCTGAAACCAAGTTTCTCGTAGAACCGCTGAGACCAGCTTCAAGAAACTAGCCTCCATCTCTCTCACTCAAGATCTCCGAAGGTATATGCGTGTCACCAACAACTGGAGGAATCATAGTTGTAAATGTTCGGGTTTCGATCAGAGTCGAAAATACTGGTTTTTTATGTAATTTTTCAATTCTTTTTAAGAGAAGTTCTATACTCTTCTATATTTGTTTCAATACTCTTCTAGTATTTGTTAACATTTGTTTATCTATCTTGTCCAATTATTTTAATTCCGTCTGGAATAAATTTGTTAAGTTGATTTATTGCATATTTATTTGCCTTCCCATACAAGCTAGGTAACATTTATTTAATTTTATTTATCTTTGACTTTTGTCTTTAGCAAGTCTGGCGCCCAACTCTTGAACTAGTCAAGTTAATTAATGTATAATTTTTTTTAGTGGCCAAATTTGATTAACTAGGAAAAGTCATTAATTGAACCTTACTCACGGCCTAACCGTATCCATCTGAGCAGCCTATCGGCAAAGTGATTTCACCTTCTTAGATTTGAATCATATAATTTAAAATCTGGGGTTCAGAAGTAAGGGGTGTTGCAAAGTCCAGAACTTGAGAATATCGCTATGTAATATACATGGTATTATTAATTTCCCATGCTTGACACATTTTAATAATAATAACCTTCCACAATCTGAAAAAAAAATTAAATGGGTCAGGGAATTCATACAAGTGTAGAAGGGCAAGAAATTACTTTGCCGCGATAAGTTACTGCATATACCAAATTATTTTTCACGAATATAAAAATATTCAATTAGTCATTAACTTGTCGTATTCTGTTTTGCCTATTAGAAAAAAAAATTTAATCAAAATATACTTCTCCATATACCTACTCTTGACGTATCGGGAACTGTATCCGTTCCATTTTAAAAAATCTTGGGAATATCAATTAAATTTCTTAGTTCTCGCTGATTTATCGCAATATTTTCTGAACGTGGTCTTTTTAGCTTAACCTGTATGTAGATATGAATGTATGTGTAACGGAATCTTTCAAATTAATTTTCACACACTTCCAGACGTCCGAATTATTTGAAATTTTGCACGTGTTAAGAAGCGATGACAATACAATAATTTGATAGCTATGACTTGGTATTCTCACCAAGATGTCAGAAAAAAGTCTAATTCACAAGATTTGGTGAATTTACTGGTGAAAATGTTTAATTTACATTTCGAAGATTTGGTGGATTCACTGGTACGGCTGAAGAGCCATGTCGACTCCCCGTACAACTTAAAGTTAAAAATAAAATTATATTTACAAAAAAACTTGAAAAAACACGCTTTTGTAGCAATATGAACAAAAAAATAATAAGAATAAAATCATTGAATTTTTTTTAACTTGAATGTAAAGAAAGCGTGTTACGAATAGCTAGCGATACAAAATTTAAGACAACTAATATCAAGCACCCCACGTTTTTTTTACATTAAAGTTTATTTTTTGGTCAATGACTTTATTCTTATTATTTTAAAATTTTTAGTTCATATTGCTACAAAAGCGTGTCGAAAGGATGACGAGACATTGTTTTTTTATGTTATTTACTTCCGGGCCATCTTGAATTAAAGGTACAAAAAATTTAAGTTAATACGACCAAAATGTCTATATACATATTTGAAGAAGACTGAATTCCCTACATTTTGTACACTTGTTTGACCCTTTTTTTTGTAGGTCTGGTTTGTAACGAGTTACGGTGGAAACGTTCTTCTAAAAAATCGCCCAACTGCTCGTTTTTCTCATTTTAAGAAATCATTTGTAGCTATTCACTATATTATTATAATTTTGTAAATTCAAAGTCATTTCCACACCACTATGAGGTAGAATGAACGGCGCGTTTTTTTAAAATGTGGTCTCCCCTGTAGTCCTAATCCGCGGATGTTTTTTTTTATTAAATACGGCTCTTATTCCGTAATGTATGTCCTCGAGAATATTTCAATTATTTTTTTCTTTTTGATTGTCCTGGTCAAACAAAGAAGTTAAATAAAAACAGGTAAGGAGAGTAGCATCGTATCGAGCGAGGATATTTACCAAGGTTATTAGTTTGTCGTTTTGTGAGAAACGACGTTTGTTGAAAAATCTAACAAAATGCCGTATTTAACTGAAACCAACAAGATTGAAATTTTAATGATGGTTGGCTACGGAGATAGGACAAGAACACAAAATGAAGTTATTCATTTATTCAGAGAGAAGTATCCTGATTTACCACCCATATCGCAGAGTACCATAAGCAAGATTGAAAAACAGTTTCGAGAAAATGGGCATTTAAGAAAAACAAAGAATCATCATCAGAGTGCCCTCAATGAAGATGTCAAGATGTCGAAATGTAGAAAATCATCATGTTCCCACTAGGCACTAGGGAACTCGAAATTAGCCAGTCTTCAGTGATGAAAATTCTGAAAACCCATAAATGTCATCCTTATAAAATGACAATCCTCCAGGAACTCACCAAAGATGATCCGGATAGAAGAATCCAATTCTGCGAAGAAATGATCGATTTACTAGACAGAAATGTTGTAAACATAGAAAACGTCCTGTTTTCTGACGAATTAACGTTTACGTTAAATGGTGAGGTAAATCGTCAAAATTGTCGTTACTGGGCAGACAACAACCCACACTGGATGAGGGAAGGCCACACTCAATATACAGCAAAAGTTAATGTTTGGGCAGGAATTGTTGGTAATCGAGTAATAAATAGGACCAATTTTCTTCCAAAGGAATCTAGATAGTTAGAATTCTTGCGGGAAGAACTAGTTCCGACTTTGGCTACTCTGTTTCCTGATCCGGATGAAGCCGATGTCCATCTGGTTTCAACAAGACGGTGCGCCTCCCCATTTTAAAAGACCTGTCCGTGCTTATCTGAATGATGTATTTCCAGGCAGATGGATTGGTAGAAGAGGAGCTGTTGAATGGCCTCCCAGGTCTCCGGATTTAACACCTATGGACTATTTCTTATGGGGGAACGTGGAAAGCAAGGTTTTTAACACCAAACCGGAAAACATTGAGCAGTTACAAGAACGAATACGACAGGAGTGTAGACTAATTTCCGCCCAAGTAATTAGAAATGTTCAAAACGAGTTTAAATTCCGTTTAGGATATTGTCAGTTAGTTAATGGACAACATTTTGAGCATTTATTGAAGAAACATATTTGAGTTGATATCAGATAGATCAGGTGAATCTCATTTTCGAATTAGTTGATGTTTTTTGACATGTTTTTTGGGTAACCTTCCACAAAAAACCACATTCATTCAATAGTTGATGTTTGTTAAATATCTGTCAAACGACATGGAATAAAAATTTGATATTTGGTACGCATGTGTAACTTACTATACCCTTCAAGAATAGTCATAAAAACATTTGGATTCCCATTTAAAAAAATAGTCGATGACGTCATATCTCAAATTTGAGACACGCTGTATAATATTTTCTTACATAAAAACGAGCGCAATTCAAAATAAAAATCGACCTGTCCGGGCATATTTCTAACAAAACAACTGTCTTTGAGTTACTGAATTTATTCCAAGTTAGAAACTCGCACTGTATGTATATATATATATATATATATATATATATATATATATATATATATATATATATATATAATTATTTCAAATGGAATCAATTTTCGAACCTATGCTTCATAAAATTGAAGCAAGAGCAAATTAACCATCCTCAATGAGAGATTCATTTAATTGAATGAATTAGGTTCGTGCTGCTGATCTACCACATAATCACTCGGATTATAAAAATTATTCTACCAATAAAAGCCATATCACTTAAAAATGAGTTATAGATTTATTCAATGATGAATTCTGAATTGAAATTAATATAGTATACTATATTTGAAAGATCCTTTGAAATCCAATGGGTCCTTATATTCAAATCAATGATATAATCTAATTAGTGGCCAAATATAATCCTATCATTGGATTGGATTACTCTACTCGTGTAATATGGAATAGAGTATATCATTGAATGAATGGGTATTCTCTTTGATCATATGATAGTGTTTTCTGTGTGGCAGTAAAAAAATGTATACGCAACAAGAAAAATGACTCCAATTTGAAGGAGATTTCGCTATTAATATAATGTTATTGTGAAAAATATTGATTTTTTGGAAGAATGTTTACGTTTGCCTGCTGAAACTCGTTACACATAAGACTTACCGAAAAAGTGGTCATACAAAAAATGTAGAAATTTAATCTTCTTCAAATGTGTTATGCTAAATTTTTGTCGTAGGATCAACCGTTGAGGATTATTTTGAAAATAAATGTACCTTTAATCCAAGATGGAACTAAATAACATAAAACAATCGTTACAACCCCACCTTTTGTAGGGCAGAGGCCTTTTTTTGTCTTCATTGACTGGAGTACCTACTAATAGCAACCCGAATATTGAAATTCCAAATGGCACTATCTCCCCAGCAACACCTCAAATAAAGAGTAAGGAGGCAAGAAAACGCCTACCGAAATTAAATAACAAATAATTACTTATTTCACTGCATTGAAACAAATACCAAAGTCTGATTTGTCTTTTCTAGAAAAAATATCTGAGGAATAGTTGCCTTCGGCTATATTCGCATAACTCGTATTTTCCAGAAATGTGGAAAAATGAAGTCACTTTTAGCATTCACTTTGAAGTAATGCAGATAACTTTATGCAGGCTAAAACTATAGAAACGTTTTCCACTCGTTGCGATTTGCTGTCGCCGAATATAATAAGTAATGATCAATAACCTACTTTTCCTACACTTTTGATAGCTCCAAAACGACCTAGAGCCCGGCGACGCCGAAGACTCAGCAATTTGTATCGTAATTTATGGAGCAAAACTCTAAACCCTTGGCTCGGCAGTTACGATTAGGGGTGACCTACATAGACTACTGGCACTCCAGAGTCCCATATTGATCTGCAGACTCCATCAAATATCTATGGGCGTGCGAAATAGGACACGAAACTGATGAGTTAATGCAATCACAGAGAGATACGAAACTTACGGCCATGAGTGCGCTAAATAAGCACTCTTTTGTGGAACTATTAATTAATGTGAAAGAGAAGTTTGCTAAGAAAAATCAGTTAAGATTTTTTCGTTTCAAACAGCTTCATAATCAATTTTCAAAGTTGTGTCAAAAAAGCTCCATTCCTTTTCATCCAGGTCAAAATATTTACTCCAACCGCTATAACACACACACACACAAAAATATATATATATATATATATATAAAATAGTGTGGGAAGTATTTGCTGACTAGTTAGGTACAAAAGTAGGGATATTGGGGTAAGCAGCAATGAAAAAGTAAACTCTTTAAGGTTTATCCAAGCTTTCGGAAATGTTTATTTCCATCATCAGGGAGACTACAATAGATGAAAAAAACCTATAGTAATACATATTCAAGTGCGAAACATTATGCTACCTCAACAAAGTTGTACATGATCAAAAAATGTGACATCTGCAAATAAAAGCAAAGAGTGAAAAATATCGTGGTCCACGTAGTCGAAGTCAAACATAATGTACGCAGATATCAACTTTTTTTATTTTGTACAATTGAGGATAGAGAAACTCTAAGGGCGGGTTGTAACACAGCTGGTCATTCTTTGGTAAAGGTTAACTACAGGTTTTCTCTCTTTCTAGATCATGGCAATAAAGAGAGAGATAACCTGCAGTTAGCAAAACCAAAGATGACCATAAATACACATTTCTTCTATTGCTACTGTTGTTTCACACAACTGGACAGTATGAGGCAATATAATTTTTATTTTTATCAACGTTTACAATATCATGATGATAAGGATCTGTGGTAAATTTCAAACACATTTTCTCTACACTGATCGATTCCCGATTACAGTTCATTTTAAAAATGGATATTACGGCATCGGAATATCGTTTTCCTGAACATAATGAAATGGGATCATGGGATCATTCATTGAATGATTTTCCTAGCATTTATTGGATTTTCTGTTTGTTTCTTGGGAGTCGGATCGTCGATCTATATTTAATTGAATTTTTAAAACATGGCATCCCCTTGATCTATTTTTTGAAACATTGAACGTTCTCAATATTGAAAATAAAGCCTGAGAGGAGAATAAATCATATGATGCAATCGAATTTGCTTTATGTTAATTACAAAGATATTCCTCGTGAAAGTTGCCCAAAATTTTGATGATCGAAACACTGCAGAATCGTTCACAGAAACTTCCGCAGATAAAAATATCTTAGGAACAAAATTCGACATTCATTCGCAAATATTTTTTCCGGTATAAGATAAATGTAAAAATGAAGAAAACTGAAAAATTATAAGTTTTATTTTTATAACACACAACCAAATATCTTCGATATTTATCGACTCAACTGAACCAAAATGTGATGGAAGATATTTTCTCTATCTAGCAGTCGATCTATTGTGACAATTGTTCAAAAAACAAAAATATTTTTATTTGCTGTAGCCTCCTTTCTTGACTCTTATGAAACACTCTAAAAATATGACATGCGGAAAGTGAACTATAACTATCACAACCGAGTTTATTACATATTTCTCAAAAAAATTCCAAATTGAACACTGACAGTTACTATTATCACTGGAAAGACAAAATATTCGATCTGTGATTGTAGACAATTCACAAAAAACATTTCTACGAGTGTACCTTTAAAACCGAAAAAAAAAGTAATTTAATTCAGAAACGATAAAAGATGTGATGCGGGAAAAACTTAATTTTTATTTGTTGCATTTTTATGGTAGTTTTCAGGGAATTTTTTAGACAATACACAGACCCCTCCACAATGGAGTCAATATTGGTTAGATCAGTTGATCTAGTAGTAGTAGGTAATAATTTGGGTATTGTTCCCGTACATCTAGAGAAAAATGTACTGAAGGCCCATGTAATCTATCGTACGTAAAAATAATTATTGACATTATAACTAAAAATGCTCCGTTTGCGGTTTCAGCAGGAGTGACACAATTATTTTTCAAATTACACCCTGCACTTTTTTATGATAACCCGAAAGAGCTTTCAGTTTGTAACATAATTTTAGAAGTTGAAAATCTGTTTGAAATAGCAAAGACATATAAATAATTTTTTAGCCATGAAAAGAGAACTGAAGTCAAGGGCGGGACATTACGAAGGAGATTTTAGTAAATATCCAATACGAAAATTTGATTATCGTGAAATTGTACCACTCTTCCATTGATAATGAAAAAATGGCACAAACGGTAAAATTACTTTCAGAAAAATGCTCCAATCTATGATACGCTCAAAATAGTAACATGCCTTTTTTAAGTCATCTTCTAAAATGATAAAAAGTGCAATAATTTTCGTGAATATTTTGAAAAAATTCCGAAAAGAACTTAAGATACAATCTCTTCATAAAGACTGTATGAAACCAACTCGTATCTTCAGTTTCATTCAGATTTTTTATTAAACAATGACACGACCGAAATATTTTTTTTAAATTATGAAAAGAAAATGCAAGATTGGAAAAATATTCGTTTTCCTATGGTTACTTTATGTTTTGTGGCACTTATTATTATTGAAAAAATTGGGGAGTTCAATTCTATAACGGCATTTCGAAGCCTCTTGTGGTAACTGTCAATACCGTTTGTCAGCTGAAATGATGTAAGTTTGCTTTCTATGGCTAACTTCATTTAGTTGATCGATGGACTGTATTCCTGTCCAGTCTAGATTGTGCCTTCGCTAACAGTTCGAGTGCAAACTTAAACGAAATAGCTAACTTGTGAGATACAGGCGATGGAAGCCTAAAGCACTATTGCAGTACCCTGTATATCTACCGTGCTAAATCTACCTCTAAAGTTAGAGAAACAGTAATGTTACGATTTTAGAGCTCTTTTGAATAATCAAAAGGAATGTATAGTTAGTTGAAACGTTTCCGTATGGCGAAGTAGGCAATAAATCATTGGCGAGTCCTGACATAAATCATTGGTGAGACCTGACATATACATCTAAGCCCTTTCCACTTGTTTGATATATACTGAAGGCACGACCAGATACGCTCCTGAATGAGCTAATAAACGTTACGGAGAAATTACTTAGGAACATTAGATAAGGATGGCCAATAAGATGTACATTTCGTCTCACCAATGATTTTTTGTATACTTCGTCGTCCGAAAACGCCTGCACTTTACAATGTATTTAAGCACTCAATATACGAAATCTCTATCGTCAAACCAAAAAAAAATAAAAAATCACCCGATTCAATTGATATAAATATATACGTTCAAAATGTTTATTCATGTAATACCTCCCACCCCTCGACTTTCAACCCTCAATATTCAACTTTCAACAAGAACGTTTAAAATCCAACTCTTAAGACTCAACATTTCACTTTTAATATTCAACGTTATACATTCAACGTTAAAACTTCAACTTTTAACAATTATTTTTCCTTATTCAACTTTCAACATTTAACTTTCAAAATTCACATTAAACATAACATTTTCTACTACTGAAATTTCCGAATAAAAAAAATACTGGATATAAAACCCGTGGGACTATAGAATTGAAATTTGAGTTTCTAGCACATATCGGTAGTACATAAAAAAATCCTTTGCGTGAAATTATCATTCTGTCATGTAGTAAGTGTTAAACTTGAATCACATCAATATTTCGAGAGGTCATCTTGAACAACGTCGAAGACGGTCACAAGTTTATCACAGATGTTTCACATCTAATTTTAAGAACATTCTGTTGATATTTACAAAAGAAAACACCATTACAAATGACCATTACACAATGAAATTATTTGTCATGCTTTTATCAAATACTTGTCAGGGGAAAATGTGGAGTAGTTTGAAGAGTAGATAACCACGGTACAATTAGACTCTGCAGGAGTGAGAAAAATTATAATACAAAGATTCATCGACAGATTATGAGGTAGGGACATATAGTAGTCGCAGATGCTAGATCATAATCAAACGTTACATGCTACGCTAATAACTTCTATGGAATTCAAAGCAGCGTAAATCGCCTTAGAAAAAATAACTTTGAAACAATTCAAGCTCCGTTAACCAAGATAACTTTCCGGGAACTGTGCCAGCACTTAGGGTTTAGCGAAACCCAGTGAACGTTTTCATGTTGGACAAAATAAACGAAAGAAATTGTTGGAGCAGGTCAGGATATGTCTGCTATATATGTTGGAAATATGGACATCTGCAATGGAGCCATTGGAAACGAAACAATTATGAACCGATGAAGAGAGAAGAGGAATCGGATCAGTTCGTGAGAGGAAAATAACCAATTAGCACTTCAGGAAAACTGTCAGCTAATCTCTCGAAGCTCCACCGTTTTCACTTCCACATTAAACTGAAAAGTAAAGAAAAACTAGATAGATAAACGGGATTGCATTTTGTCGTTGGATCCTCATCAAGCATCCTCGTTCGACCATATCTCATTAGAAAACTGAAGAAAGCTCTGGAACCACTGTCAATTTCTTTTTCCTATAATTTCCATATTAGAAACCAAATCCATATTAGAAACAAAATCCATATTGAAAACAATCTCCACATTAGAAATAAATCACCATGTTACCAACAGAATCCCAAAATTGCGAGAAAGGACTAGCTAGGCACAGATATAATAAGGGGGTTTCTAGGCATCCATAGAATTTGCTGAAATTTCAGTATGTTACACCTAAGGTATATTAGATTAATTCTACGCGACCATGATAGCAATTGCATTCGAGGATACAGGGTGTAATAGAAACTTTCTATTTCTTGTCATAATATAATAAGCGATTTTAATATAATAACTTGTAATGCAATTATTAAGATAAATTTGCAAAATTTATATTTATGAAGGAATGCCTTCGTGCCATCATATTAAAAATTCCAATCCACTTCCATTTAGGGGTAGTTTGTATTTTTAATAACATATTTATTTTTTTTATATTTATTTGTATTTATAAAACATATTTTTGTGTCACCATAAAAAAATTCAAATCAGTCTCCTTATAAGGGTAGTTTATTTTTGTTGGCCGAGGATTTTCGGTGAATATATTTTATTGAAACGGAAAAAATGATTGCATTATTTGTGCCACCATAAAAATATTCAAATCATTCTCTTCATGGGAGTAGTTTAACTTGAATTTTTTGAAGAACTTTGCTGACCGAGGGTATCCAATGAATATATTTTATTGAAATGTGGAATATGATGGAATTGGTAGTTTACACTTGCGATTTTTCGAAGAAGTGCTACCGCGGAAAAAAATATTAGAAAGTAAACCTCATAATAAACAATTCAGTTTCATGATTAATATACCTAAAAAATAAAGTAAAAATAGAATTCCAATATATACATCCAATTAAATAATAAAATATATATCAGAATTGACCGGTACAATTTCAATCTTATCAATATTGAAAAAATATATGAATGAAATGCAACTTTAACAAACATTGGTTAATCTCGACGACGATAGTCACATCTATGCGATTTTTTTCTATGGTGGCACAAATAATAGTTTCGCGCAATTCCAGCGTTCATTGAAATATCTTCACTGGATACTTCCGGTCCGCAATCGAAAAATCGTAAGTATGAACTACCCTTATGAAGAGGCTGATTTGTATTTTTCCCATGATCGTGCAAAAAATATGTTATGTGCAATAATTTTCTACCGTTTCAATAAACTAGCTTTACCAAAACCTCCCGGTCTGTTAAACTTTTCGAAAAATTACCTCATACTATTTTTAATAAGATTTTGACCCATTTCTATCCCATCGAGGATTGCCATGATAAAACAAAATATTTTAATTATAATATCAACCTTAGAAGAAATGAGCTAGCCTTATTACACAGACTGCGATTTGGATTAAATGATAGAGTAATTACTCCAGATTCCAATGTTTGGCCTGTAACAACAGATCAATGCTACCACAGTCTGAAAATGAAAATATAATCAGGAAAATCTATACCAGTGTAGAAAGGGCAAACTAATTAGTTCACCTCGATAAAAGCTACAAAGACTCTGCAAGAGAAAAAACTCAAATAATTCAAACTACTAAAGGAGATTTAGAAGATTTTGAGAACAGGGGCAGTCCCCGAAACGTCAATCAAAAACTATATAGGGAAATATCTTTTTGAATTTTTACTATTTTTTTGATAGGCAAATTCAGAATACGGCAAGTTACTGACTAATTGAATAACTTTTCTTTAGGAAATATAATTTGGTGAACGCAGTAACTTATAGGGGTGAACTAATTAGTTTGCCCTTTCTACACTTGTATAGATTTTCCTGATTATATTTTCATTTTCAGACTGTGGAAGGTTACCCAAAAAACCATGTTCCTCCACAAAAAATCACATTCATTCAATAGATTAATGCTAGTAATTGAAACACAAGGTAGCTGCAACTCCTATGGAAGTAATACTACAAAGATTTGTGGAATGTTTTTTATGTGCCCGTAACTGTAGAAATAGATTAGATTTGCTCGTGTAGATTTTTATGTAAGACACAAACTTTATTTATCTCGAGATACCAGTTGTATGGCATTTGAAACGCAATGGCTGTGTTAACCTCCAACATATGTAGAATTTACGCAAATTGCAGCTACTATAAAATATGACGATGAGGAATATTTTGATGAGAAATATTTCCAAAGTTTGACATCCCTAACAGAAGGGCAATTCAGAACATTGTATATGGATATTGTCATCCTGTTTTTATATATGGATATGATAGAATAGTTTCGAATAGAAACTTAGGAATTACATCTAATTAACGTTATAGGAACGCATTTATCCGGAGACATGTAACAGAGTTCGCAAATTAGTCTAGTCGAGAAGTGAGTTCCCTGCGAAAAATAGTTCCAAGTCTCCAAAAAATATGAGCATTAGCTCATTCGATTTGGGATGTAAATCAGAGAAAGAAATTTTTTTGTTTTTTTTTACTGACGAAAATGGCAATTGTTATTAACAAAAAACAAATTAATTTTTTTTTGTTATTTTATTGAGAAATGCCAATTATGATTTTTCTAAAAATTATTATTTTCTCTAGACAACAAAATGACAAAAATTTATATATTTAAAAAAAAATGTTTTTCGAATGTTATTGAATGCCTTCGTTGATGGAAAAGAAAAAAAATCTGGATAAAAATTTAAATTTTTTGTTAACTTCAAAAAATTATAATAAACTAATTAAACAACTTTTGAAAACTTTTATAACGTGATCTTGTCAAGTATAAATATAAGAAGGGCTCCAAAGAGCGAAACATTTTTAGAGCTATTATTTAAACATGTGCCGTTTTTTATGAAAACCAGGTCCGAAAAATAAGGACTAATTAACAAATGCTAACTTGTTGAAAAATAAACCTATTTTTTTCAACGGGACCTTGTTCTTTCAAGTGTTAAAAACACACCATAACTTACTCAAATTTTTAAATTGATATTTAATACCATAAAAAAAAAAAATATGTGGTGTACTCTCTTTAAAGCATGCCGTAGCGGTCGCGCGGAGCCCTATTTTCAGCGTTGAATTAAAATTATAAATAATGGAGATAGAGTTCCGGGAGTCAAAACTTTTCAAGAATATATTTTTAGATTATCGCTATCGCTTATAGTTTTTGAGTTATTCCCAGAAAACTGAATCCCTTTTTTGTTTTTTGTTATTAACAATTGCAATTTTCGTTAGCAAAACAAAACAAAAAAACGCCTTTTTCAGAATCGCATCTCAAATCGAATCAGCTATTGCTCACATTTTTTGGAGACTTGGAACTATTTTTCGCAGGAAACTCACTTCTCGACTAGTCTAAATGTATTGTATAATCATGAACCTCAGGTGCAAAAGGCTATACTTTATTTATCCTGACTGTACATATTTAAATGTGCCTAAGAGTTCTAACTTTCGTGTAGCAAGACAGTCCTTCATAAGAAGTATAATCTTTTAAAGGCTGGTCTAGTTGTAGCATTAGGTGGATTTGTGTTGGATGTACATGGTCCATACTTTTCGGACAGCAGAAATAACGATGCTGCTATTTTAATTCATGACAAGAATCAGGACCAGGAAAATCTGAGACAGGGATGCACTGGGGTTTCTCGAAGATTAAAATCTTGATTAGAGATGCCACCATTTTTAGCTAGAGACAATTCACGACGGAAAATGCAAATCAATCACGATCAGTAACCAAAATCAGATGGATTGTGGAATCACGAAACGGACATTTGAAAAGTATTTTTAAATCCTTTCGGGGCATGATTCCAATACAACATTGCTCTAACTTGGGAGAGTTTCTAAAAATTGCCTGTGCCATAAATAATTTATTCCACAAACCTATACTTATGCAGAACGCAGATAATGCTTTAGCTCAAAGAATGCTTCAACAAGCTCAAACTGATAACTTGTTATAAATGGGGGTTGAACAAGAACGTTCGCATTTGAGAAGAGGCGAAGGTGTGTAGATAGAAATGGGTCAACATCAGCTTCATTTTCCCAGACTGCCGCTACAGTATACTTTCGGTACATATCAAGTTTGTTTGGCACCAGCTTATATCCAAGAGACAGCTGTCGTTATGTCGAAAGATAGTCGGACGTTATGTTGAGTACGCTGCAGACATGAAACTGAGATTCCGAATTCGCACCTGAGATATAATCCTGACGACTGAAAATATAATCAAGAAAAGGGGAGCAGCCATTCAACAGGATAAAATGTAGTGAATATTATGTGCGGAAACCATTCCGATGTAGAGGCCGTTATTCTCCTAATAGGTTACGACGAATAAATTAGGATGGCGCCTTAGAGAAGGGACCACGTTACTACTCTGCTTCCGAACTGTTCTAATATAGCGCTGCAGATCTGGTGATCTGGAAGTTGTTCACAGAGGATCTGACAGATGACCTATGTGAATGTTATAGGAATATTAGTTTGATTGCTATATAAGCTGTGTTTGTTAGATCAGTCAGTAGTAAATCAGTTTGTAAATGACATAGAACAAGTGAACACTTGAAAAGTGAATAGGCCACTTATTTTTAGGCACCCAAAACGTAATAATATTTTTCGGCGTTTTTGTTTGGCATTTGTTTATCGCGCGCTGAGCTCAAGAAGACTCCACTTGCATTACTTACCCTAGTTAAATAATTGTTAAACCCTTCATTCAGATAACCCATTCATTTGGTTTTATTACAAAGTGGTTATATTTTGCAATGTGGTACTAATTTCTTTTTCCCAAATCGCTTTCTGCAAGCACGTCAACATGTGCGACTCATGTAAGTAGTTCTCAAGTATTTTTATTAAATAACTGAATTATTCACGCTCTGAATAAGTCAGTTCATGGTAACAACTGGAGCTGCATTCCAAACTGAAAGAAATGAAGATTTCAGATTTAAAGCATGTGCTGTTCATTGCCGTGTACACGGCCCCTTACAGGAATTCAATTTGGCTGCAAAATTAAATACTTTGGATGGTAGCCAAGGAGATTCCATTATCTTCTCGTCGCAGTTTTCCTAATCCTTAAACTAGTGTGAGAAAATACTTCCTCGTTTATATTACGTAACTCAGTTGGATATTTCCATGAGGAATTTCAAACATGAGCGTATCTAGTAGTTTAGTTTGGAGGGTAAGACCGTTGATTCTAAACCGAAAATGTACGTGACGTGTGTGAAGAACCATTAAAGAGGTATCTTGCTCGTTCCGTATATCAAAATGAGAAAAAGGAATAATTTTACGGTAACACAATGGGCGAGGACACAAATTTTAAAAAATATTTTTAATGGATTTTACAGCTTGTGGAAACTCTGTTGATAATTTTGTTTTTAGGGGGTTAAAATCAGGTAGTTTTATGTACATACCATACACTATTTCGCATTTTTCAATTTTGTTTAAATACCCTTAGTTTTTCTAAAAATATAAACTATTCGTAATATTCCAATTAATGATCCTGAGAAGTATTTCCGAATAAAAGGTGCTACCAAACCCCCCCGAAATTTTTCTCTGGGTACGGCCTTGAGTAGGATTATTATGATTTATGAAAAATATTATCGAAAAACAATTTTTCGAATGGCCATTCCGAAGTAGAAAGAGTTTGAATCAAAAAATTAATTTTGAATTATACACTATTCCAGCATACGAAAATATTACTAAAAAAAACCTTATCCATTCCAACTTTCTATATTACTTTGAAATAGAATTTAGTTTCAACGTTTCGATGAAAAATGTACGTTTTGAAAAATAAATACCGGAATACCGAAGAACAACACATAATATATGGTAATATAAGGCTGAAGGTATAACTATTTTCACAAGGTGCATTTTTTAGCGTATGAAAAATACGAAATTAGTCTTTGATTCAAGGCATTGTTCCAGAGTTGGGAATACTTATCGAGAATTTTAACTGCAAAAACCAACACTTCCGAGAGTTTTGCTGAAATATTCAACTTATCAGCTGAACATTTCATGAAAATCGTTCACTCCACCTTTAGTGGAATATTACGATGCGGCAACTCAGATGATGTCAGTCGAGAACTGAATACAGTCCATTCAACGGTTCGTAAAATAAAAGTAATTACAAAATTTGAACAAATCATAACTATCACATTATTGAAAAATATGCCTGAAGTAGAAAATCTACATTTGAAATTCATCTGAAGTTTGAGTGTTTTACGCGATAACACGAACTTGTTCAAGAATATAAGAGTAACTTACAGAGGATGGGGTATACGGTATACTGGAAATATGTAAATACGTGGAGAGTTTCATAACTCTCTCAACAACATGCAATATATTGATTCGTTGAAAATATGAACAGGATGTTCATAAAATCAGATGTGGAATTATCTGCGACTGAAAGATAAACTTTAGTCACTATCTTCCATCGTCAAGAAAACCTCTTGTGGGGTATTCCTGTTGAAAAGGGAAACATTCTCAATTGGATATTGATAAAAAGATTTTTCTGTAAATTGAAAAATCCACGATAAAAATGAAGTTATTTTTTGTGAATGTCTAACATAAAACAACTACTTCCCCGGCTAAAGCCACGCTGGACATTGAACTACATACATCTGATAGATATTCTGCAAAGACCCTAACTCAAAAGAAAAAATCTGAAATTGAAAATTTGCATTTTCATTCAGATAGTTATTTGATTTTCTATTCCAGTCTTAATTAAGAACTCATGAAGATGAATGAGGCAAAGAAGAATGTTTTCCGAAAAAGAGTACTTACCAGAAATCATTCGTAACATTGACGCAAGAGATTTTTTTTCTTTTGAGTTAGGGTCTTTTCAGAATATCTATCAGATGTAGTTCAAAGTCCAGCGTGGCTTTAGCCGGGGAAGTAGTTGTTTTCTGTTAGACATTCACAAAAAATAACTTCATTTATCGTGGATTTTCAATTCACAGAAAAATCTTTCTATCAATATCCAATTGAAAATGTTTCCCTTTTCAACATGAATACCACAAGAGGTTATCTTGACGATGGAAGATAGTGACTAAACTATCTTTCAGTCGCAGATGATCCAATCTGATTTATGAACATCCTGTTCATACTCAACAAATCAATCTATCATACCCCATGACAAGTTTTAATGTCAGAAAACACTAATTTCAAAGTGTTTCTACAAAAGAAATGATTCTAACTTTTTCCATCTTTGCAAAGTGAGATTGCTTCTTGAAAATGTGTTTCCCATTTCTTCCGGTCTTCCTGATGATGTGGAAGCGTGAAATAGATTTTCGTCGACAAAAATGTATTGAAGACCTAGTGAATCATGTCTCTCTTGCGTCAATGTTACGAATGATTTCTGGTAGTACTCTTTTTTGGAAAACATTCTTTGCCTCATTCATCTTCATGAGTTCTTAATTAAGACTGGAATAGAAAATCAAATAACTATCTGAATGAAAATGCAAATTTCCAATTTCAGATTTTTTCTTTTGAGTTAGGGTCTTTTCAGAATATGTATCAGATGTAGTTCAATGCCCAGCATGGCTTTAGCCGGGGAAGTAGTTGTTTTCTGTTAGACATTCACAAAAAATAACTCAATTAACAGAAAAATATTTTTATCAATATCCAATTGAGAATGTTTCCCTTTTCAACATGCAATATATATTGCACCTTACCCATAGTTATAATTGGTATCAATATGTTGTTACACAAACTAAAAGTATGTGTCCATAAACTCGACATTGAATTCGACCGAGACCTACCTGATGAAAATTGAATTCGTAAAATCGTAAATCATTACAGCAAAACGAATTTGACGTATGGCATTGTTCTAATATTGGACCCACGTCATAAGCTGGATTATTTTCATCAACCGAATGAGGGAAGGCCTTACAAGGAGAAATAATATAAAACTCGTTATTTCGATAAGTATATGGAAAAATCTACTATACCCAATAATCTGTAGATATTCCCCAAGTTTCTACAGAGGATAAACATCAATATGTTGAATATGATATTGCTTTATTAGGTCTTTTTACGAAATCCCCAAAAAAATATGGATGGCCAATGGCAATATGAAATGCAGATCTAGAGCTGAGGTAACAGAAAATATTGTAGATTGGTCCAGTGGAAAAGACATGAGATGGTATTGCCGATATTGTCAAAATACTCGTACACCACATATCACGTGTTTATTAAAAACTATTTGCTATATCTAACCTTATCTCATTAATTGAGAGAAATTACTTAAAAAGATGTGAGATTTGAGATATTATATACTGACGTTATAGGAAAAATTTGAATGTTGATCAAATAAATAAAAATTACTTTCTTGGGCGGCAAGACATCATGAGATGGTTATTTTTTCGTTTATCATTATGCTCTTGTCTTGTGATTCAGCCATTTCAATTCAATTCAGACTATTCTTTAATGTTTTATGATATTTTTTTTCAATTCGTTTTTATCACTTTCACTTCTGGTGTTCACTCGCAAATTAAATATCTAAAATAACACTCTTAGGCCCGGTTGTTCAATCAAGGATGACCAAGAGATTGAGGTTAAACCAGGATTACCAATTTTGTTTCAGTTGTTCATTACGGGTTTATGAGATAAACCTAGTTTAACAATGGTTTAAGTTAATCTCGCGAATTCGGGGGTTTGATGAGATAATTTGCCGATTCTAACCTATTTGATTGTTTGACATTTGACTATTCTGAAAATTATTGTGTTTAATATTATTGTTTTATACCCTACTCCAAATATGTTCGAAGATATAACAGATCATGAAGATTTTTTTAATTTTTTGACATTATTTCCCCAAGAAGAGAGAGACCCATATTTAGACAACGTAGAAACCACTTGGAAGAATGGACAGAAAAATAATTTTTTAATAGATTTGGCTTGCCAAAAGAAATTGCTACTCACAAAAATACAAATAGTCACCACTCAAATGACTACAAAGGCAAAATAATAACAAAAAATAAACTTCGAAATAAAAATCAACTCTTAAAATTTTTTATACCAAAAACGTTTGTCATAAAAAACTAAAATTTTATCATTACAATAGCGAGATCATTAATTTCTGGAAAAAATAGCACACTATCCAGAACGATGAAAAAAGTGGTTAGATTTTTTTAATTTTTTTTTTCGAAGTAGTTTAAAAAAAATCCCAAAGAAATGATCCCGTTTGAAAAATAAAAAACTAAAATTTAATCATTACAATAGCGAGATCACTAATTTCTGGAAAAAATAGCACAATGTCCAGAACGATGAGAAAAGTGGTAGATTTTTTTTTCAATTAGTTTTTTCAAAAAAAATTCCCAAAAAATGCCCCCGTTTGAACCCTGCAGAAACCGCACCAGGATGTGCCAAGCGTTATTCATAATATAAAGAAATATGTATGCAAGCCGAAATAATAATGATATAGCACTCGGCATACATACATATTATCCAAGAATAAGTAAATCAAGAACAGTTATCAAATGCGAAGTCTTCACTTAAATATATATATAACACATGCTGACACAAGTAATGTTTTAATCATAGGATGTAACAGAATAACATTTCCTCAGAAGTTCCGCAAAATAGTGACACTGGCAACTTGCTGACTGAAAGAGTGCAAGGAATTACGCTCGGCATATTTATAATATTTCTTTACAATATGAGCAGACCGAAAAAATAATGACAGCCCTCGGTATACATATATATTTATATATTATTCAAGAATAACTAAATCAAGAACAGCTAGCAAATTCGAAGTCTTCATTTCAATATAACACATGCTGACACAAGTAATATTTTATTCATAGGATGAAACAGAATAACATTTCCTCAGAAGTTCCGCGAAATAGTGACACTGGCAACTCGGGAAAATGCCAAATTATTGGACGTCAAAAGAAGCGGCAATAACGCTGTGTTTGAATGTCTCACTGAATTTGAGGGTTTTAGAGCAGCGTTTATTCGAATATTACACAATATCTTCTACGAAAAACTATGCATACATAATATTTTATCACTATATTTCAACTTCAAGCACATATGAAGCAAATTTGTGAGTTTGTGATCTCGCCTATTGCAATTGCTTAATAGAAATTGAGAGTCTTTTTTTTTTCTTAAGACACGACTACAATACCCTTGGCTTTTTTTCGGTCAAATTTTTCTGCATACTTTTGACAAAACTATGAAATCTCAGGTTAAGTTTGATTCAATGTTGATGTTTCTGAACGGTCCGAATGATGGTACACAGCGAAAAAATGTGTTGCCATCATATGAAAACAACGTATTGAGGAATCCAGGATTAGTTTTTCATTGTAAAATGCATAACGTTCTAATCCATAGTTAATCGACATTCCGAATCAACGGTTTAAACTCGCATTGAACAACCGGCCCTCAAGCACGTGGATACAGTCGTAATAAAAAGATAGGTCATAATATTTTGGGCCAGCTATTCACGTAAATAATACACACCGGCTCATGTTGCTTGTTCATTTCTGTTATGTTTACCTCATCCAAAGCATTTTGTTACCACTTAGCACGCCTAAAGATTACTTCAAATGAGAATTCAATATTTTTTTTAGCATTTTGTAATTTCTGGAAGATATCTGCCCTCTTTCATATCCGAAATACCAAATTTGAAAATTATGAAAAAAATAAGGTTTTTAGAACATTCGTTTTTGATCCAATATATTTTTCAAACGACCTTTGAGCGAATATTCTTTATTAGTCTATTTGCTATTCGCTGTACGAATGTTCTGGATTCGCGTACTCAATATTGTGTGTTCGTTGGGGATAATAGGATACACATCCAGAGGCGGATTTCCCATAGGGCAGACTAGGCCCAGGCCGCCCAGATATTAGGGGCGGCTAATCGTGCCAAAAAATATACTAATGTCTAGTAATTACATCTTGTGTATCCCATCCACCAAAAATTCTTAATACCTATAAATCCGGAAGTTAGTGAGGAGGTATCGAGAGATATGTCTGTAGTAACAATGAGACAGATGTTAGAACATTGTTTACATGATGTTAGCAATGTTTTTATTGTTCGATGTTTCTTACTTCTTCACGACCTAACTCCTGAACCGATTTTGATAAAAGTTGGCAAGGAATAAATTCATATTATACGTCAGTTGAGAAGGGGGCGGCTGGTACTACTCGGCCTAGGGCGGCCAAGACTGCAAATCCGCCACTGTACACAGCCTGATACAAAGTTATTATGTATCAAATGTGTGGTTCCTCTCCTCTATCCCATTTCTATTCCCGACGTTTATCTTCGGTTCATATTGACTTTCTCACTCATTGAATCGTGGAGGAGCTGAGGCAATACATTTTGAAAAAGAAGGTTTGGAAAATAGAACAGGCCGTCAGTAACACACAGAATCCTAGTTGAGGATCTGTTTTGTACGCACGCTGTGGTAATGAGACCTAACATGTTCAGCCATTTGGTTACCAAGAGTGAATAAATAAACTACTTATTGCGTATCCAGGTTCCATCACCCGTCACATATCTGCTTTGAAAATCGTCCATCGAGCCTTTCTTTTGGATTTTTATTCAACGAATGTGGAATCCACCGACTTGCCAGTTCCTTTTACCCAGATGTTTATGTGAAATTATTTCTAATGTATAGAATACAATGGCTAGTTCTCTTTGAATGTTTTTATGAATGACATTTCGTCGGCCTAATTGATAGTGATTAAAGTTTATCTTTCAGTCGCAGATGATTTCACATCTGATTTCATGAACACCCTGTTCATATTTTCAAACAAATTAATGCTTGATATTATTTAACGAAATAAAATGTTGCTCAGATTTCGGAAGAAGTTTACGATAATATGCGAATCATCGTTTTTATATTGATATCAAAACGCTACTAACGCCGAAAATGGCATTGATGATAAACAAACGCTTTACCACATTTGTCAATTTGTTTCAACCTTTTGACTGATATCCATAATTCGAGATAAAGTCCATTTTTGGGAATTTTACTTTTATACCGGTCAAAAGTTCAGACGATACCACCTATGGTAAAGTAATAACGACGATATCTCTATTACAATAGTTAAAATGCTAATTTTCAAAACCAGCTTTCTGACCATGACCTTTCTACACAAAAAAAAACTGCTAAATCCTAATGGGGACTTAGTTTTGCACTGACAATGTTCCGCAACCCACGTGCCTGTTGCGATGCTCAGATGTTTTAGTTAAATATTTAGTTATATTTGGCTGAGTGAACAACAAATTGTAACCAAGGTATGTTTATTTTTTTTTATCTGTAAGTTTTTTCATTTAGTGTCCTAATCAATTGTTTTAAAGCATTCAACTCATAACCAAACATTACGGACAGGTTCACATCTCTAATATCCTATTTGAAAACGGTTTAGATTAATTTAATATTTTATTGTTTAAGTTCAATTTTACATAGTAGTTTAAGTTTAAGATTAATTACTATACACTATGATATATAAATGATGTTAGTTCAATATGTTTTAGGTTGTAAAATTTTTGTAAAAAAAAAAACTTTTGGGGGGAAAATGGTAGATTTGGCTACTGAGGCTTATAAATTATTGAATGGATTAGAAAATGTACTATTGATGTTACAGTATCCAAAATCAAGGGAGTTTACATCAGAAACTTCAAATGACAATGCAAACAAAATTTATTATGAGATAAATGACGATATCAACAATATATCCCTGGCTGATTTATCAAATACATGGATACAATTTGTTCTTGTGTTCCGTACTCCAGCTCTACAAGCTCAGTACAAATTGAAATAGAATCACAAGCAACTAATATTTTCACATCAGACAACATAAATAGTTCAGATATGCATACCACTCAAATATTTGGGATAATATCTCATGGACAAAGCCTAAATCTACTACAAACTATTTCTAATACGCCAGATGCAACGCCAAAACTTTATTAATAGACAAGCATTCCAATCCTATAGGAATTATACCTCTTCTTGTACCTAATCCACCGATATCGGATGATACTGATACAGACAAGAAACTTGTGCCTTATTCTGATCGTGACTCAGACTCACTTACTAAAATAAACAAAAGTAAGAAACGTTTTGAAGTTGATGAAAAAGAATGATTTCGAAAAAAAATAAACAAAGAAGAGAAAGGTAAAAAATATTTTGGGAAAGAAAAAAAGAAGACTGTTGGACTAACATTAAACCAAAAGGAGCACGTTTCATTGAATCAAGATGCTCCTGTAAGATTGGGAAGTACAATACTTCAAAATGTGAAACAATAGATAAATATGTCCGGCCACGAAATCGAAACACCAAAGAGACAATAAAGAGAGCTAAAACCTTTGTTTATCATCTACAAGTAAATGATGGAAGGGTCAAAGTATGTCGAAATATGTTTTTGAACACTTTAGATTCAGGAAGATGGACTCTACAGAATTGAGGCAGGAGCATTGAGACGTCCAAAACAATCATCTGAATCTTTTTCATTACAACTCTATATTTTACCAAAGTTTCAGATTTGTTTTACTAATTTTTGTGATTTTGAATTGTTAATTTAGAGTATTTAGAACATTGTTTTTTAACACTAAATTTCAACGTTGAACTACTGATGAATACTACACTTAATGTTGGATAACATATTGTTTATAAAATAGTCTATTTTAGATATAATACTGTTCCTTGTTAAAGAAGACTGATTTTTGATAATAAATATAAATTTGATTATACTAATTGAATTAATTTTATTATAAACTCAACTGATTTACATTCCATACTCATTCAAGTCTAAAAACTGCTATGTCCTCAACCAAATTGGAACTTCACCAGGAAAAGCTGCTGAGTACTTATGTTCCTTAATTTTTTTAGCTCTGCAATAGACATGCAACTATTAACACTTACAAAATGTCAAGGAAAGTTATAGGAACCAACGGGATTCTCAGAATCTTGATTTTTTAAAATGAAATGATATTATTCAGATTTTTCTTCCTCCTGTAAACTATACCGAAATGGACTTAGCAGGTTAACAAATTAGGCCGACGATTTCTATTTTGCTTAATAAGGCTTTTCCATAGCAATAATGTTTTTAGCACATACAATACTGCAGGTCTTCCAGGTCGTACACCTTCCACGTGTAAATTCACTAACTGCAACTAATAAAGGGCTATTGTCGCCAAATGCTGCCACTAAATTTTGATGACTTTCGTCCTATGTCTCATTTATTCAAATCGTAAAAGGTCATAGCCGCGGAACTTTCATAATAATAATTTGATTTCAAAATACTCATCACTTATAACAATCCAAACTTTGAATCTCGCAATGTTTCAATTTTAATCTGCCAAATTGCAATTGGAGAATGTTGAAAAAATAGACTGTCAACTGATGCAAATTTTGTTTGTGTCCACGATCATGGTCTACGTCGATTTTGATTCTAAAACGGCCCATGCAAAAGGCCAATGAAACAATATATTCTCATTTTATCACACCGCGTGACTTTGAAAGTGAGTAAAAAAATGTTTTGAAGTACTGGGCAGAATGAATGTAGCTGAATGTTCTAAAAAATATTTGTCTTACTTCGATATCTTCATCGTTCGGTGACTGAATGGTGAGATCCCGAAGTTGGGAGATTTTCCTGTCGAATATGCATTGGTGCAGTTGGTAGTCTAGCATCTTAAAATTTTCCAAATTTCTCTGGATAATCCAACAGGCGTCCCCCGAAGTTACTTGCACCATGAACCACTCTATGTCGGTATCTTCATTTGCTGAAAAAAAAATACATTGTCACTTTTTGTATTTACTTTGCTCTCCTGCAGCATAAAAACAGTTCTTGAAATACAACATTCAAAAATTATACGTGCAACTTTTTCTGAGTGTCAAAAGAAAAAAAAAATTTTGATATAATGTTATTTTGAAAGAAAATTAAAAACTGGAACTGAACTTTTGTCAATTTGAATGAGTGATGATGGTTGTGAGACGGTTGAAAGAGGTTTCATAATTGTTAGCATTGTAACGAAGCATTTTTTGTAGAGCTCCGTTACTAAGTACGGCTAAAGTATATTCAATCTAACTTTGGTACGTCCCTGCCTATTTGGGGTTTCTATTGGTTTCGGTCTGGCAAAATATTTCATTCCCTATTAGAAATTAAGGTACATACCCAAAGCTACTGGAATTCACGTCAACATCATGCATAAAACATAACAGAGTTTTTCTCTAGATCTCATAAAAAGGGTGAAAAGTTCCGGTGATAATTTTGGTGAAAGACGAGAAAGAAATAAAGATCGCGATGGGAAAAACAAAATCATTTTTTGTATCAGGAACGAAATCATCCTTCAGATTTTCGGTCCAGTTTCAGTTCATCGGACAAAAAAAAAACGCCTTTCTTACTGGGCTTTTTCGTCTAGTTTGGTCATACATTCGAGATCTATAAAAGGGCACTATGAAGCTCTCATCGGGGCTTGTTCCTGTTATCCTTCCGTGAGACTTGTTACTTGTTACTGGAGTCCTGTGCTGATACCAAGTCCGGTTCGAAGTTTAGTAAAAGTGTGAAAAGCGATTCGAGGTCCAGAAGCGTTGAGGTATCCGTAAGTGGAAATAGTGAATAATTTGTATTTGAGCTGGGTTTCTCCGTGTGCTGAAGCACTCGAAGTTTATTATTTCTACATTCATTATTATTCCATTTGATTCAATTATTTTGCCGGGAGTTTAAATATTATTATATGTATCATTATTATTTCATTTATTTAATTATCTGTCGTGGCATTTACAGTTTAGTTCTGCCAAAGTATTCTTTATTTGATTTAATTCGTTACCTGAGAAGTTAAATATATTTTCTGCATTATTATAATTTCCTTCATTTGAGCATTTGCCGAAACGTTTACGGTGGTCAGAAGACTACAGAGTGAATATTGATTTATTTTATTTTTAGGTGGTTCTATCGAAAAAAATTTATGAAATCGATTGAGTGTTTAATTTTGGGTAGTATTGACATTTCAGTCAATGATTGGTTATTTTTGCGGGTAAAAATATATGATTTATTTGCCAAATTGAACAGTATAAAGTAGACCATTTTATTTTGTGTCCCCGCGGAAAACAATTTTTACATAAGCTCTGGCAGGTGTTTTCTTTTCTTGTCAAGGGAAATCTTACATAAATAGTTCTTTTATTTGCCCGTTATTAAAATTATTGAGTTATGTTTTCAGTTATTTGAGTTCAGGGAAAACGCCGAATGCAAACAACTGACGCGAATAGTTACATCACTTAAATCAGTGAATTTAAATTTTCTATTGTCTTAGGTTCGGGGAAAACACCGAATTTAAGCAATTGACGTATAAACCAATTACATAACAATAATTATTGTTCCCCGCTGTCCCGATTCAGGCACTAACCAAATCGGAACATCGGCCGCGATAAATGCGTTGAAAAGTTTATTTGTCCCTGAAAATACATGCCGAGCAAAACAAAATTCACGAATTTCACAAGTTATAGTCATATTCAGGAGGAATAATTCATTCAGCGACTTGAGAAGGTGATTTGGGTAAATAAACGATTTTTGATTACAGTAGGGGGAAATAAGGGATTTCATAACACGAAAATACGGTGATGCTTTGTCGTCTGTATCCACGCCTAGTTGTTGATAATGTTTAAGCTCAGGAAATCGCCGAGCATAAACAATAGGAAAACAAAGAAAAAAATATAATTCTTGTTAACGAGAAAAGTCGTAGAAGAAAAGGGCTATTTCAAGGAACAGAGAAAAAATATCACAACCGGGATTATTACCAACGTGAAGCTTAGGTAATATACAAGTGACACGTAGTATTCAAATTTTGTGTTAGGGTTAACAAGGGGAAATCGGGTTGTTATAAGCCATTTACTTGCAAACTTGAGAAATCACTTTCTGAGTCAGTTAGAAAGAAACAGTTTTTCTTTGCTCTTAAGAGTAGTCCATTTTATTCCTTAAATTGTCGGAAAATTTACTGTTCATTTGGCCAGTTATATTCATCGTGAAGGTAAATATCATTTCGATACTATTTGATAAATAGGATTATATATATATATATATATATATATATATATATATATATATATATCGGTATATGTATTACCCCCATTTAAATGTGCCAGACCGGTTTTCTTTTAAGCAAAAATATTTGTATTACGAAAATTGTTGTGCCAAATCTTATTGAATATACCAGTTAATTTAATACCTATTACACACTGTTTACATTGAAAAAAAAACCCTTTCTATTTCCTATAAAGTATTGAAGTTAGCAACGACGTATTTAGTCAACTTGTAAAGAAAAAACAAACAAAGACATTTCTGTCTGTCTGTCTCTTTGGGAGACATAAAAGCAATCGGCGTTCAGTATCCAAAATTTGTACTTAAAGCCTACAGTATTTTGTAAAGATTCAAAAAGTGTCAATATACCAGACCCCTGGACGTTCCGTATCTCCATCTGTAGCTACCCTAGTGCGTGGAGAAAACCACTATAAAATCTGGCGCCCGAGATTTGAAATAGAGAAAGGAAAATATTTCCTGGCTAAAATTCTGGCGTCATAAGTAACGTGATTTTCTAGGAGTTTAAGGGTTATTAAAACAAACCCTAGTAAAACACGTCACAGCATACCAGAAGATTTCGGAACGATTTAAATTGATTTTTATGGTTTCGTATGCAAAAATGAAAATTAAAACGGAACCCTTATAAAACACTCACGGGTCCGTTCGTCTGCCCGTCCGTCAGTCACAGCTTTTTTTCTTGGTTTACGTAGAAATTTAGAATTTGGTATGGTTATGGTTAAAATTTAAAAAATATCTATATAAAAGTTTTGGAGGAAGAAGTTTGCATTACGATTTTTTTGGGTCAGTCATGTGAGGTATAATTATGAAGGATTTTAATGATTTTGCGATTGCTAGCTCTGAAACGCTATTAAAGAATTGATTCTATTGGAGGATACACTTATTTTAAAATTGATGTGTTTTATATCGGATAAAAAAGGAATGAAATATTTGCTAAAAAGTACATGACTCCAAAGTTGAATCACGGTAATGTCGGTCATTTTCGTTCATTACTACGAACATTATTTTCAATATAAAATGAATTATATATGTACTCATCAATGAAAAACTATAACAATCATTTAAAAAACAATGTTAAAAATTTAAGAAATAATAGTCTGTCCGCTAAACTGTAAATGGCGTGCTCTATTTCTCCTAACAAAACAAACATTGCTGCCATATTATCAAAAATGTATCGAACACCCCGTAGAGTAAATCAATCAGTATAATTTTCAAGTAGGTCACAATGTTGTTATTCTGCAAAACACGAATTAGTGCCAAACATAAAAGAGTTTTTAAAAGTAACGACTGATGGTCTGATCGGGGAGTCGACGTTGGGGTTTTGCCGTGCCCAAAAGGGCAATGGGGCGAGTTAGAAAGTTAAGAAGCCCTGTTATCAATTGAACATTATGGTTTTATTCCCGACTTATTTTTGTAAGTAACATTTTGGTTCTATCCATTTTAAATTTATAACTACTGGAAGAGATTTATTACTTTATTTTATTCATTCAATCTTTGTATTCATTTTAATAAACTTTTTCTATATTTTTAACAAAGTGTTTTCAATCAATAAAGAATCAGATTCTACCTAGTGAGTCGTGAAACAACCCCAATCCACGGCAATATGGTCAACAATAGCTATCATTGATTCGAAACTCCCTCAATTTCTTCAACCTTATTAAAAATGAGAAATTTTGAGTTTCTATATAAATTTCTCATGAAATTGGAAGCATTATATTCCCGACGCGATTTACTAATGAAAAGGAGTATTCTCTTGTATTCCCAAGTAATTGCCATTGCTTGAAATGACATGGTAGAAGCTGGCTGCCGGGTAATATGGAAGTAATAAAGGTGCAAAACCATCCTCGGGCTATTACGAACAATTAAAAAAAAATAGCCAAATCGGTCCAGCCGTTCTCACGTTTTGAGAGATTCATTTTTATTATATAGATATAATATAACTTCATGAATTCTTACTACTAAAAATATATATTTGTCTCGGGGGGTACGGGGGTTGTTTTGTCGAGGTAGGCTTGGCAGTGTCTATAGCTTGCAGGATATGCGTACTGGGAATTAGCGCATTTAGCTGGAATATAAGGGCTCTTCCTATAATAATAAATAAATAGATGAAACATATTTTTATTCTTGTAATACTCGTTACACATACCAAATATTTTTTTTAGTCAAATTCTGACAGTAAACGAACAATATCAAAAATATGTGAAAATGTATGTATGTAAAAAAAAACAATATTTTCAATATATTTATTCATATTTCTTTAATATTTATTAATATTTCTTCGATAGTTTTTTTCGTGTAATTTACTGCAACATTAGACATGTATGTCTTGTATTAAATTTTATCAATTGTTTGTGAAAGTATTTATTCACCTCTAATTCGACACAGTACTGATTTGTTGTTGCTGCTACTTGGCTAATCACTTTCACATGTATGCTGGAATAATCAATTTCTTCACTTCCCGCACCTGACACACGTGACCCGACTCGTCTAAATCGGCTTCTTATTCATTACTAGCGCAATTTCCGAAACCGGGGCTCAATTCAATTCAAAGGTTATACAGGCCGAATCACTATGCAGGTTTCACGTTTGTATCAAACTGTAAAACTTAAAAAACACTCTATCAAAGAAGCAAATACAGATAAATTGCACTATGTGGACTAACTCGCCCGATTCCGCCACTGCGGCGCCACTTACAAAGGTGCTCCACCTCCATACGGAATCAAAATAAAAGTAACATTTTATGACAAAATCTAATAATCTTTGATATACCGGGTGATTCTCTAAGGTGGCTCACCCCTATAACTTTTTTATCATTGAAGATAGAAAAACGAAATTTGGGGGGTTGTGTATTATAGTTCAATTTACATTATTTGACATATTCACTTGCTTTGCCGTACTGCCGGTTTGACCGGGAATTGCCCCTACTTTCGATTTTTAAATGGGACATCCTATATATGTTTTCTTATTTCGATCGAGAATGACATTCTAAATCCTCACCTCACTTTTTATTTTTTGATCTAGAATGCCATGGATCGTGTAAATCGCTTCATTCTTGATCAAGTAACATGGGAAAATACGACTTTGAGGCTTATGACTTCACAGTCGTTTTAAGAATTATTTGAAAGTCGCAAATATGAATTTTTCCAGTTAACTTGATTTTTTCAAATGGAAAGGGGGTGGCTCGTCGGCTTTTCGTGAAAGATCATTTTCTTCCGAATAATTTGATAACACACACTTTCACTTTATTTCCACTCTTTTTCTGAATAATTGCAAGAAGCGATCATCCCTAATAACAACTAATACGTATTCGGTATACTTATGCACTAAGTCATGTTATTCTAGTTATCCGTGACAAACAATTGAAGCTGTTGCTAGGACTACCTAAACAAATAGGCCAATTAATATGATGTCACTTTTAAAAATTTGTT
This sequence comes from Gonioctena quinquepunctata, assembly GCA_018342105.1. Classification (NCBI taxonomy): domain Eukaryota; kingdom Metazoa; phylum Arthropoda; class Insecta; order Coleoptera; family Chrysomelidae; genus Gonioctena; species Gonioctena quinquepunctata. The sequence continues at coordinate 144,416 of JAFIRS010001653.1, forward strand.
TGTTGCGTAGTTTATAATTTGATATGGAAAGTTATATTATTATGTTGCTAATTTACGGAGAAGCAAAAAAGAATGCAACTGCTGCAGCTCGAATTTATGCTTAGAGATTCCCTAATCGTCGCCATCCCACTCGGCATTATTTTCCAAAACTGGAAAGGAAAATGCGAAATGAACCAGAAGAAAATGCCAATAACTCCATCGTCAGTGAAGAAAAAGAAGTAGACATGCTGGCATATGTTGAAGTGAATTATACGGCGTCAATTCGCCAAATTTTTTCTGAGTGTGATATAAGTTATTCGTCTGTTTGAAGAATTCTTCACAAATATAATTATCGATCATTCAAGTACCAACTACACCAACATCTTTACGATAACGACCACAACCGAAGATTAACTTATTGCAACTGGTTTTTGACTAAATACAGATAAGATGTACGTTTTCCATTTAAAATTATTTATTCAGATGAAACTCGATTCACCAACTTGGGTCTGTTCAATCGGAATAATAAAAGATACTGGTCTCAAACAAATTTACATCTGATGCAAGAAGGAAATTTTCAAGAGTCAATTACTGGATGGGTATTATCGGAGAAAAACTTTCGGGGCCAATAATTTTCGACGGACAACTTACTGCGGAAAGATATCTACAGTTCCTTAGAAATAAAATTAATGATTTCATTGAAGATTTGCCTCTGGCTAACCAAGTTGATATATATTTTCAACAAAATGGATCGCCACCTCACAATTCTCAAGTCGTAAGAGAACATATGAATGACACCTTCCCAGAAAAGTGGATTGGCACTTATGGATCTATTCAGTGGCCTGCGAGGTACATTCTTAAGTTGTCATATTTTTTCATAATGTATTATTTCTTTTTCATATTCTAGGATCACCAGATCTTACTCCGCTAGATTTTTTCTCTGGGGAACAATCGAAAATCAGGTCTATAACACAGCATCAGCTACTCGTGAAGAACTGGAGTATAAAGTAAGGGTGGTATTCCAGAACATCACTGCGAAACAGCTAATCAATGTGGTGCGCGCAACAATTGAAAAAGTTTAACTTTGCCGTGATCAAGGAGGACGTAATTTTGAAAATTTAGAACCTTAATGGACTAATTTTCGACTTTTAAATAATTCTTAAAACGGCTGTGAAGTCATAAGCCTCAAAGTCGTATTTTTCCCATGTTACTTGATCAAGAATGAAGCGATTTACACGACCCATGACATTCTAGATCGAAAAATAAAAATTGGAATGAAAATGACTTCATTTGTCAAATATTGACAAGTGAGGTGTTGTTGTATTTAGAATGTCTTTCTCGATCGAAATAAGTAAAAATATATAGGATGTCCCATTTAAAAATCGAAAGTTGGGGTCATTTCCAGTTAAAGCCGGAAGTACGGCAAAGCAAGTAAATATATCAAAAAATGAAAATTGAACTATAATACACAATCCCCAAATTTAGTTTTTCTATCTTCAACAATAAAAAAGTTATAGGGGTGAGCCACCTTGGAGAATCACCCGGTATATGAATAAAATAAGGTGTAAATTTCAAAATATCACATTTTCTCTCTTTCAGATTTCCAGGGCTTCAGCTTCAGGAGATATTGCGATAATATTAACGGGAGTGGTTTTCCCCTAAAGACTGATTTAAAAAACAATCAAAGTATTATACAGTGCTTCTCAAAAGTCCCCTCCCCCCCCTCTTATTTTTGGAACGATTATACATAAACAAGTGAAATTTGGAAACTGAATATTAGAGGTTGTAAACCCCATCCCTACTAGTGATGATAGATGACGAAATCGTCAAAGATGACGTCACAAGGCCATTGTGACCAATAATTTTAAATGGAACCCTACGGCAAGCGACACCTCTTTTAAAAGGTATCGAAAAAACCTATTCAATGATACTAATTTTGTTTGTGTTTATGGCAGTTTTGGCAACTCGCTTTTAAAAAACTCAAAGCTGTGATTAATTAAATCAGTTAATACTAAAATTCCAAATTCAAGCTCCGCCTCTGGATAGTTGTCAAATAAGCTGACGTTTTTGTTGGTCTCCCTAATTCGACGTTTTTGTAATTGTCCAAGTTTTTGTAAATTTAATAATTTGTGTATTGTTGATCGAACGTTTAACTGTTTTAGCAGCTTTTGGTACTTTTAAAATTTTTGTACATTTTAATAATTTGTTAAACTGTTGTGAGCCGAACGTTTGAGTGCTTCAAGAAGCGAAATGATACTTGCTTTAGGTGATAAAGTAGCAGCGATCCTAATTCTTGGGTGAAACTGGACAAAATATTCATGCAGCAGAACGCATTTCAATGAGAGGTTTCCGATCGCCCCGTTTCGAGGACTTATTTAAGGGAGCTTCTTCGTAAGTTTGAAACAACGGGTAGTATTAATGATGCGAAACGATCTGGCAGACCACAAATTTCTGATGAGAAGAAAATTGATATACTGGCAGAAGTAATAGTTAATCCTACTTCTTCAACAACTCACGTTGCATCTACCTGTGAAGTCAGTCGAAGTACAGTACACAGGGGTTGAAAAAAAAACAAATTTCATCCAACAATTTAAAAATGGTTTATCAACTCTCAGACGACGACCCAGACCGAAGACTAGAATTTTGTGAAAATATGGAAACTAAAATTAACCAACAGCCAGACTATGTCAAAACAATTTGTTTAGTGACGAAAGTACTTTCTATCTAAATGGAAATGTAAATACACAGAATGTGAGGTATTGGAGTGACGCAAATCCTCACCTGTTTCGTGAAACACATACCCAATTTCCCCAGAAGGTGAATGTTTGGGCAGGTATCCTGGGAAACCACATCGTTGGGCCTCTTTTATCAAATACTAATTTAACTGGTGAGGTTTATCTGGAGCTGTTACAAAACGCAATAGAACCGTTAATCCTTGAAATTTTGGAAGATAATCCAGATGAATTCGGCAATTTGGAAATAACATTCCAACAGGATGGTGCTCCTCCACACTATTACGGTGCAGTAAGACGGTATTTGGATGAGGAGTATCGTGGTAGATGAATTGGACGACGAGGTTCAACAGAATGGCCAGCTCGATCACCGGACCTCACACCTTTGGATTTTTTTCTGTGGGGGTACCTTAAATCGAAGGTTTACGCCACTGAACCTGACAATATTGACGTTTTAAAACAACGTATTGTTGCAGAATGTGAGGCTGTTTCCGCAGACACATTTGCAAAAGTACGAGAAGAGTTTCAAAATAGGATATTTCACTGTCAGGAAGTAAATGGAGGTCACTTCGAGCAATTTCTTTAAGTAGATACTGATTCTTAAATCTGTAATTAATATCATACTGAATGGAATTTAAATTTTAATGTTTACTAATGAGCCATTAAAACTGCCATAAACACAAACAAAATTAGTAACATTGAAAAGGTTTTTTCGATAACTTTTAAAAGAGGTGTCGCTTGCCGTAGGGTTCCATTTGAAATTATTGGTCACAATGGCCTTGTGACGTCATCTTTCATGATTTCGCCATCTATCATCACTAGTAGGGAAGTTTACAACCTTTAATATTCAGAGTCCAAATTTCACTTGTTTATGTATAATCATTCCAAAGCGGACTTTTGAGAAGCACTGTATGTAAAAAATTAAATTGTCTTATTTTAGGGTTTTTCAAGAAAAGTAACCGTTTCAAGTTAATAAATCATGAATTATTTGAGGGGTGTTTCAGTCACTTGCACCGAGTTTCAGAAAACCGTGTTATCTAGCGCCTAAACCTCGAAAAGAACCCTTGTCACAAATTTCAGCTATACAGGACTTACCGTTTAGTAGGCGCAGTGATGAGGTCGGTCTGTCAGTCAGTGATTGGGTTTTTATTTTATATATTACGATTATCGAATGTCACTATTAAGCAAACACTAAAAATGATGAAATGAAGAACAATTAATAACATTATATTCACATATCTCCATACCAATCCATCAGGTATTCATTGAAATTCGAACATGACTTAAATCACTGCATCAAGCACGACGACCATACTCGAATACGATAATGATTGGATGCACACGAAATTCCCAAGTCATTTTCATTATAATTTTGTAGATTTACAGTTTTTTTCATCTGGTACTCTCGGATCTGTTTACATTCTGATTCTGGGTTCAAACACTTTGCGATTGGGTTATTGGTATTTCCTGAAAGCGCTCGATCATATTTCTGTATGTTTTTATTCGACAAATGACAAATTGAAGATCATCAAGAGTTTGTTTGAATTCGAAAAATATGTTAAACAGAGGAAAACAGAAACTGATCAACTTATATAAGTGGAAATTGGTCATCAAAATGAAACACTCACTATGTTGAGAATGCAGCGACTGGTCCATGTTGGTCTGAAGGGTTACGCTCAGTTGAGGCAGTTGTACCCTTTCATAATGGAAATGGGCGCATTCTTCCAGTTTCGGAAATCGGCAAGGTTCTGCCCCAGGAGCAGGGGCTCCTCCCGCCGCCTCGCTGATCTGCATATCGTATACTTCAGTGCATAATGCCTGTAACAAAAGAGCATGTAAATAATATAGATCTTACAAAAAATTACCAATTTATCTTTGATGTCACATAAAAAAAACTCCCATGAAGAATTATTATTACCTAGGATTTGATTGATCCCAGAATGAGTTATTGATAAAAGATTGTTTTTCACGACTTTAATTGATTTTTTAATTATATTAATCAATTCAAGAAATTAATGTTCTGAGCCTTCAAGATAACGGCAACCCAAATACTCTTCTCACTGGACGATTTACTATCTGAACTAGAGAAAATTTCAGAACAAAAAAGTAGGGCTACATTGAACAATGGAAGTTCACCCACACGGAAATTTAACTGCCATTTCACTTATTATGGTCGAATTGGTTATTTGATTTGATCGACATCTCCTCGATATGTACAATAGCACATCAAAAACTTGTCAATTAGAGTTAAAGCGAATTACGAGGGTAGTCCCAGAAGTATCCGACCTAGTTGTTTGAAAAAGAATGACTATGGTAGAAAGAACCAACCTTATAAAGCTTAAGTTTGACGACGCTACGTTGTTCAGTATCTGTTTGGCAGCCATCACTAGTGAACGCTCTCAGTAAATTTGTAAAAATGGAAAAAATTGGTTATCGTTATGTGATCAAATACTTTCATTTGAAAGGCCACAGTCTAACCAATATCAGAGCGGAGCTAGATTATACTCCGGGAGAGTCTGCTCCTCCGTTTGCAACACTAAAATATTGGGTGGCAGAGTTGAAACGAGGTCGAACGAGCTGCCAAAACGAACATTGCAGTGGTCGACCAAATGAGGTGACTACGCCAGAAATGGTGAAAAAAATCCACAAAATGGTATTGGATGAGCGTCGACAGAAAGTGTGCAAGCTAGTAGACATAGTAGTCATTTCAAAAAGTGCTGTACATCGCATACTGACAAATTTGGACATGAGAAAACTGTGCACAAGATGGGTGCCGCGATTACTCACAATAGAACAAAAACAGCGAGAGGATATTTCAATCGAGTGCTTGGCGAAGGTTCGCAGCAATAAATCCGAGTTTTTACGTCGATTCATAACCATGGATGAAACATGGGCCCATCACTTTACACCTGAGACGAAGGAACAGTAAAAACAATGGACTGAAAGGGTAGAATCGGCGCCAAAGGAGGTAAGGTCATGGTGTTAGTTTTTTGGGATGCGCGTAGGATCATTATCAAGACAATAGAGAGATATTGCAACTTAGAAAATACCGCATGCTGTGTGTTAATCCTTGCGCTAAATATAACGTTTATGGCCTTAACGTTTGTTCCGAATGTACAGGTATTGTCACATTACCATCATGGCTTGATAACGCAGTCATTGATTGATGGGGTCAGATATGTGAGGGGAGATTGTTGTATGTTGATATGATAAACCTCTGAGAACGGTTTTGAGTTTATGTATTAGTTTCTGCATGAGTTCTTGGATAACTTCTTTTTTTTTCAAAATGATTTTTTCTTGGAACAGAATAATGTCGTGCAGTATTACCGCAGCGTCTGCCTTGAACTCAATCTGCGCAAGCGCAGATGTCAATATAACGTTTGCTGTAATAGCGCAACACAAAATTTGACACAGCAATATCTCTCTAATGTACCAGTTCGCAGATCCATTATCGCGATGGCCAAGATCAACAAGTTAAAGTTCGAATTGCTTCCTCATGCACCGTATTTGCCAGATTTGCCCCCCTCGGATTATTTTCTGTTTCCAAACTTGAAAAACGGTGGTTAAAGATTTGACAATAATGAATGAATAGGTAAAGCCTGCGGTTGATGGCTATTTTGTAGAGAAACAAATGTTTAACCCATTTTTTGCGTTTTCTTTGTCGGGTACTTCTAGGACTATCCTCGTAAAATATGTGCGGAATAGATGAATGTAAATATGTTAGTAATTTCAACAAGGAAAATATTTTGAAGAATTTGACATACTCACAATTACAAAGGAAGTTTGCTAATGATAGAAATATTATGATGGAGCGGATAATGCTTTTTTATTATTACTTAATTTGGCTTTCAAACCAATAAAAGTACGGGAGATGCAATCTTTCACTTCTGAAACAACAAACAATAAATATTGTTGATTATTCAGTATAAGCGTGTATGCCAATTTTCACCGCACGTTTTTAGAAGAAATCACTTGAAAATCGGCAATCAGACTTCAAGAAAAATCGAGCAGTCATTTGATTTTTGACAGACAGTTGTACACACTGCAGTAAATTTCAAGGATTTCATCTCATTTTCGTGCCAACTGTTCTGTGCGGGATCTTGTTCGTAGAACTATAATCTTTGGCTTAAAGGGCCGACAGACGTACCAATTTATAGGGCCCCATATCGGGGGGCCGACGTCGGAATTCGAAATCGTGACGTGTGTAGGTAGGCTCGTCGGCCGACTTAATAATTGCGTTCCCGATATCGGGTTGTCGGGTGGCCTGGACCTCCCGACCAAGTAGATCGGCCCGATCCCCCACCTCTTCTTGTGGTTGGCACGTGTGTAGCACGATCGGACCTGTCGGGACACGATTTCTTTCCCTCTTCATTTCACTTAACTTAAGGGGCCTACAGAAGTACCAATTTATCGGACCCGATATAGGGGGCCGCCGTCGGTACTCGAAATCTTGACGTGTGTAGGCTCGTCGGCCGACTAAATAATTGTGTTCCCGGGGTTATTAATGACATTCAAGAAACCTGTTTTTTTATCTCAATAAGTAATACTAGTGCAATTATTGCATTAATTGAATGTTAGAAACAACTTAAGTGCCTTCGAGACCCAATCGCTGTTAGAGCAATCCCAATTTCTTTCGTTTTCGACAGAGCAAGAGCCATCCTTGTCGGTTCACGTATAGTCTAATCTACAAGTTGAAAATGGTCTAAAATAGAGATACTGCTCTTGAAATTATGTGTGATAGCTCATTGGATCCGGAATAGCGCCTAGAAAAATGTGCCAAGAGCGTGTATTAGCACATAAAAAATTGAAAAAGTTTTAAACAATTAAATATGAAAAAAAATGGGATTTCGTTTTTTGCCAATATTTCATAAACTATTAATATTTGGGAAATTTCAAAAAAAGGTTCTGAAACAGGAGGAAATTTCCAATAAAAAACTCCCAGCTCCCGGAACTCTATCTCCATTATTTATAATTTTAATTTAACGCTGAAAATGGGTCTCCGCGCGACATTTTTTGGTTGCACGCGCGGTGTCAAAAGCGAGTACGACACATTAATTAATTTATTTAAGGTATTGAATATTTTTTTTTAATTTGAAAAAAATATGGTGTATTCTAAACACTATAAATAATTTATTCCCGTTGAAATTTTACTTAAATCAATTTTTCAACAAGTTAAACGATTGTTAACTAAACAAAATTTTATCGAACTTCTGTCTTAATTGTAAATTTTTTTTAAATAATTGTCGTAAACATTTTTCGCTTCGTAGAGCCTCTCTTATATACATACTTAACAGGATCACGCCATAAAAGTTGAAAAAATATTCATACTTTGTTTATAATAATTTTTGTACTTGAACAAAAACTAAAAAATTCAAGTAATGTTGTTAAAAAAAAATTCTCAATCATCATATCGTTTTTTTATGAATACAAGATATAAATTGATTTGCAAAAAAAAATTCCCGCCATTTGTTGATAAAAAATTTATAAACAAATTGATTATTTCAATATTTTTGAATTTTTTTTTTCACAACTTCATTATTTCAATAACAATTTTTAATTGTTTATAATAGTTTTTTATATTTCTATTGTTTAAATAATTAGTTAAGAAATTATTTTTTCCTAAAAATCATAATTGACACTCTGACTGACTCTATGAAGAAACAAAAAAAAATTTTTATCAAAATTTCTGTTTATTAACTTACCAATTTGTTATAAAAAATTTTTAACTTTGTTAGATTTTTTTTTGAAACTTCTAAAATTTAAAAATTTTTCTTCACTTTGTTATATATTTGTTGTTTTTGTAAATTTTAGAAGTTTCAGAAAAAAAATCCAACAAAGTTAGAAATTTGTTTATAACAAATTGGTTAGTTAATAAACAATGGAATTGTTGATAAAAAAATAATTTTCTGTTACTTTATAGAAGACTGTCAATTATGAATTTTGGAAAAAATATTCTTAACTAATTATTTAAACAATAGAAATAAAAAAATATTATAAAAATTAAAAATTGTTATTAAGGAACATTTTTTTTCAAAAATCATAATATTTGTAATATAATAAAGGTGTGAGGAAAAATTTTTCAAAAATATTGAAATAATCAATTTGTTTATAAAAAATTTAGCAACAAATGGCGAGAATTTTTTTTTTTGAAATAATTTTATTGTATTAATAAAAAAAAACGATAATATGATGATTGAAAAAAATTTTTTTAACACATTACTTGATTTTTTTTTTTTTAAAAAAAAAAAAAGTATGAATATTTTTACTTTTATGGCGTGACTTTTAAGTATGTATAAGAAAGGCGAAAAATTTTTACGACAATTATTTAAACATTTTTTTTTCATTTACAATTAAGACAAAAGTTCGAGAAAATTTTGTTAGTTAACAATCGTTTAACTTGAAAAATTAACTTTAAGTAAATTTCCAACGAGAATAAATTATTTATAGTGTTCAGAATACACAATAATTTTTTCAAATAAAAAAAAAATATTTAATACCTCAAATAAATTAATTAATGTGTCGTACTCGCTTTTGACGCCGCGCGCGCAACCTAGAAATGTCGCGCGGAGACCCATTTTCAGCGTTAAATTAAAATTATAAATAATGTAGATAGAGTTCCGGGAGCTGGGAGTTTTTTATTGGAAATTTCCTCCTACAAGTCCTATGGAAACAAGTTGAATGGCAAAGTTGTAGGTAATAAAAAGATCTACAACTTTGGTATCCACACCTTTTTCACATAATCTCAAAATTTATGTGAAAAATTCAAATAACCAAGTTTTTGGTTATTTATTTTTACCATTACAAAAAAAAAAATTTTCACGAAATTTGGTGAAAACTTACTTCTTTATGTCCCAAACACACTGTAATTTTTTTTATTTAAAATATTTATTTGTCCACCTTATTTTGACTTGATATCGTAAAAGCACCCTAATTTTCAATCAGTTATTCTCCCGTCAAAATATCAGGTTTTTAAAAAAAGTCGGTGGGCTTTTTGTTCGTTAAAATGTCTTATTTCGATAGTGTAAAAAAAATATAGATTACTATGGTAAATGTTCTCAGAAAATGCAAAGAAATAACAGGTAGTAAGGCCCAGACCCTCCTAGCCCCTTCCCCACTTCTCTATGAAATACCTTTTGATGGGCTAACATTTTCCGTAGGTCACTCAGGTATATAAGTTATCTTAAAATAGCAATAAATAGGCATCTACGCATATAATTTAAAGAAGATTCTACAACTTTCTCAAAATATTGTAGATGTCTTATTAAATTCGGATTCGAGTTTTTTTCGTTTCTTTGCATTTTCTGTCATAGTAATGTACTTTTTTTTTATACCATCAAAAAGAAGAGATTTCAACGAACAAAAAGCCCACCGACTTTTTAAAAAAAGCTGATATTTTGACGGGAGAATTTTTGATTGAAAATTAGGGTGCTTTTTCGATATTAAGTCAAAATAAGGTGAAAACATAAATATTTTAAATAAAAAAAATCGCAGTGTGTTTGAAACATAAAAGAGGAGGTTTTCACCAAATTTGTGAATAAAAAAATTGTTGTAGAAGATAAAAATAAAAAACAAAAAACTTGGTTATTTGAATTTTTCACATACATTTTGAGGTTATGTGAAAAAAGTGTGAATACAAAAGTTGTAGATCTTTTTATAACCTACAACTTTGCAATTTAAGTTTTTTCCATAGGACTTGTAGTTTTGCTGGAAATCGAGATAAACCGATTTTTACCCTTAAAAACTCACCCCCTTCCACTTTCCGACCTCAGATCGCCCGTAAATTATTTTTCCTTTCATTTTTGTTATATTCTCTTCATTTTCCAATGGGTTTCATCCTACTATTATTTTTTTCACTTTTTACCATTTTCAAAGGCTTCGGCACTGGTTTACTATAACGGAGTGCACGAGAGAATTTGTTGACAACAAATGTACGTTTTCTGTTTGCAGCAAGCCGACTCGCCCAAATTGGTGCATTGTCATTATCTGAATTTACTAATCACGCGTAGGGATATTTGCCTTCACTTTCAAAAACTGGGGATGATATAACAATTCCGAAAAGATTCTAGCAGAGTCGTCGATGTATCATTCATATTATTTTTTGGTGATATTTCAAAACAATACACCTTTGATTTGTTGAAAATATAAACAGGATGTTCATAAAATCAGATGTGGAATCATCTGCGACTGAAAGATAAACTTTAGTCACTATCTTCCATCGTCAAGATAACCTCTTGTGGGGTATTCATGTTGAAAAGGGAAACATTCTCAATTGAATATTGATAGAAAGATTTTTCTGTGAATTGAAAAATCCACGATTAAAATGAATGTTTCCCTTTTCAATACACCTTTATTTTGTTTACGTATGTATTTTCCATGGAAAATTCGTGTCCAGGGCTAACCTTATGTGTATGATTTTATTATGACCAATTAGTCATGTGATTTGATTTGCAATTCGTTGAAGTGACAATGTCAGTACTATCGTTTGAAGTCAAGCTATGTATATAGTATACGTTTGTCAATGTCGAGATAGGTATTACAAAATTCGACAAAATCAAAAGTGATGTTGAAAGAGTGCTTCAAATTGAGGTCACGTGTGTTTTGATAACATTCTGAGAAGCTTCCGTCCTTTTGATGATATAAATGATGAGGATAAAGAGCTCACATTAATGTGCTCCCTTCAAAAATCAAAACCATTCGTGATATGACAGAAACTGATACTGATATATTAATTTGTAATTGGTTGATGCACATTTGATATAAAATAATACTCATACTTGGTATGTTCCTATGAGAATATTGACCTCTCACAATCCATAAAAATAAAAATTACTAGTAGTATTATGAATTCTTCCTATAGAAAAAATAAAATAAAGTAGCAATTTTAATTGAAAAATATTTTCTTTTCGTCAAATAATTGAAATATGTCATTTTAAAACATCCGTCCTAGGATTTTTTAAAGTAAAAATGATAAATTGGAATATGCACATCAGTTGACGTTTAGAAAAATATCTGTTCTAGTTTTCAAAACTTGTCAATACATGATAAAAAATTGGTGCAAATTTTGGAAAATACAAAATAATGCAAAACAAACGAGTACCCAAACTTTCTTCGAAATTTTTAGATTGAATATTCTAACTCTTGCTGAATATATGGCTCAGAAAGTGCTATCATCATGCCAAGCAGTACCTATAAAGGAAAATGGCTGTGATAGACAGGTAGACCCGGATACATGTTTCGTCTTCCTTTTTTAGGTACGAAGCTCATAAAAATCTACCAGTAGATTTAATCAAACTCCATCGGAACCAATTTAAAAAAAAAACGTGAATTCAAATGTGACAGTTTGGGCCAGGTCGTTACATGCCTTCTATTCCTCTAACTTCCGGAAGTCATTACCAAGTTCATTCTTCTATAACGCACATTGTGTGCCCATTGTTGCCAGCTAATGAAAATTATTAGTCACACATTTATATTTATTTTGTATTGATTTATCCACCCACACCATAAGAACTTATGATGATTAGGGGAATAATGACATTTGAAAAACAACACGCTATGAAAGTAGCACGATTATGTCGAATATCTTTCGAATAATCTTAATGACATTTTGGATGCGGATGCCACTAAATCGTTAGAATGATAGCGTTAAAACTTTTATAGATGTTGAGTCGTGCACCTTTTATCTTTTTAAATAATTGAATTAATTTAGGGGGGCTAAATTTAAAAAAAAGGGGACACAACCCTTAAAGGCAAATATTTCAAGTTTTCATTTTGTCCCAATATGATCTCTTGACTTAAAATAATATTACTCTTTAACCTATAACATAATTTTTTCATCTCCATGTAAGTAGCACTTATTGTATCACACTACCTATGGATTTAATTCTTTGCTCTTCTTTTATTGTAGAAATTTTATTCTCCGCTGATGATGAACCTATAGAGGTTCGAAACATGTATACCTAATCGATGGTTTTTAACCTTCCACCATCTTTTAACTAATCGATTGTTAATATTAAATTGTGGAGACGACTTCGAGTTTTTCTACTTCGTAAAATAATACCACTCCACTTCGAGATACAATGGACTTCTACCACAGGTTAGCTATTTTTTGTTTAATTTTGAAATATACCAAAAAGTACGTATATTGGTTATACACCATTCTTCTTTCTATACTCACATGATCAATTTGTTTTGTGTAAGTCCCATCTGGGAATATCCAGGTACCTTTATAAATGTATATCCTTTGGAGTAGTTGTCCGTTTTCATTAGTTTTGGTATTTTAACTATGTTTGCTTATAGTTAGCATCTTCTAAGACTATTTTTAAATTGTCAAGACACTCGACTAACATTGTCTGTGAATTTCAATTTTTTTTTCAGAACATAATAATTCTGAGTTTCATGGAAGACGAAAATGAAAGCGGGTGACTTACGACTATGCCACCATATCTCTTCTGTACCTTTTCTCCTTTCATTTGCATTTCTCAATTTATATTTCATCCGAAGATTTCAATTTTAATTGAAATGGTATATCTTCTCGAGCAACCCTAATTCTAAAGTCGGTAGAATTTAATTTCAATTATGGAATAATATACAGATCGTTTGAAAAACAAAATATTGGCAACTTTCCCAAGATGACACCTATACTGTGAAAGACCGATCGCGGACGTTTAAAAATTTCCCATAAAAATATCAATTTAGAAACATAATGGATAAGTTTGAATAGTTTATTCGATTGATAATTTCTGCGACTATTCCAAGATTTGACAAATACACGTAGGTATTGATAATAGATATAAAATACTGAACAATTTGGCATCGCTTAGCGAGCAACATTTGGCAGAATTGCTACTGTAGTTCTTTCGAATTGTATCTGGAGGTCTTGAGAAACTCTACCAACAAAATTCCACAACTTTCCCAACACATCTGCTAGACTTGATGTGCTGAATGTTCATGAAATCACAAGACAAAGAGAAATAAAAAAGAAGTGAAACGTTATATACGTGGGTAAATTCGGAATAGTTCGCATTCCTGAAAATGTATTCGAATTCCAGAGCTACCTCTATAACAACGTTCCTATAAAAAAATAAAAATGTTTTTCATGATTCGCAGTCTATCATAGAAGTCTCAATGAATCGGCAAAAAAAACACGAGATGAATTCAAGATGGTATTACGAAATACAAATAAAAAACAATAAAATATGTACGCCTCTTATTAGACACATGGCTGCCATATATATTCATCACTTTATAAATAATTTAATGGGAGATATATCAGTGGTGTGGCAAGATAAATATGTATGGGGGTATGAATCAATCGGGATGCATTTTCAGGGATTGATGAGGAATTGTTGGAAATTTAATAAGTGATTGGTATAGCCAAAGTTATTGTTTGCATTCATACCCGTAGAATGGGCCCCCAAAAAATAGGTTGCCAGCGAAAACATTGATACATTGTTTTAGATCGAGCTGCAATAGAAGATTCGGTGCAGAAATTGTATTCCCTCTATTGATTCTGAAAGAAAATGACGATGTTTTTTGGGATCGGAATATTGCTTTCCATATTTTGGGTTTTTCTCCCCCTGTATACAGTGTGTTTGTGGTAAAACGTACAGAAGGGATACGTCAAGAACTTTAAGAATAATAAAATATGAAGACAAGAATAATATAAAATATAGAGAAATTCGAAGATCGAAATTGCCCGAACATATACTAACACAAATAGGACTGGGACACATGAAAATTCTTATGCACGAACAAAATGACAAGCAAAAAATTAAAAGAAGCTTCCTGTATTTTGTTAAACGGAAATGATAATATAGTAATAATTTATTACATCATTAAAAGAAGGGTAAATTGCTGTTCATGATTAAATTCGAAAAGTTGGCGGTGATTTATGTGTTGTTTATGACCAACATGCCAAAAGTGAAATTTACTAAGGTTTGTGAGAGTTAGGTTGTTTGTAATTGTTGAAGGAGGATTTTTTTCGATAGACCGCCAATATTTTCCATCAAATTGTAAAGAAAATTAATGATTTAGTGTTTGTGTGGATATCTTCAGAATTTCTAGTGAACAATTAGATAAAGAAGCTACTTGCTATGAAACAAGTAGGCATTTACCCGTGTTTATACCAAACCTATCAAAATAATGCAGTCACTGTCAGATGACGTCCAAGTCACTATCAAATAAAGAAATGATGTCCGACTGTTTCGGAAACACTTCCTTAGAAGAAATTCGAAAAAACGTAGAAAAACATAGTTTTCTCAAGTGTAGGTATGTTTGTAATAGCTCGATATATAATCTGGTAATATACCACTCGTGATAGATATTTTTCCGCCAATATTGTTGCAGAAATACCACTCGACCAAATTTCTTTTAAATAAATTTGGTGTGAATTTCTACAACAATATTGACACAGAAATGTCAAAGTATACTTACCAAAATATCCATCTTTTGTGATATAACTACTGAAAATCACACGCGATGTATGAGAATAAATCAATAATTTCTGATTTTACAAAGAAAAATTCAGCGAACAACATATAGGACGTGAAAAAATAGCATTTATTTCTTTCTATTTTTTATTCTACAGCATCTTCCATCCACGGAGGGTCATAACATTTTTCATTCCTTAGAGAACGTTGTCTGATTATTTCCTTCAGTACAGAATCCATATAAAATATTTCTAACGTGGGAACCATTTTCTCTCTCCACAAAATTTGGTCTCTTTCTCAACGAATATCGAGGAAGAGAAATATTCAGGTCGTTCGGAATGAACCGAAAAAAGGCCACATATATTGAAAACTGCTTTTTTGGTGTTTTGCTGAAATTTTTTTCTCTAAAATTATTAGCTGCAACTTCCAACTCTGAAATCTTCTTTTAAAAGAATTCAACTAGTGAATGAATGAATAATCTTTCGATGGCATAATATTATTCATTGATTTGTTGAAAATATAAACAGGATGTTCATAAAATCAGATGTGGAATCATCTGCGACTGAAAGATAAACCTTAGTCACTATCTTCCATCGTCAAGATAACCTCTTGTGGGGTATTCATGTTGAAAAGGGAAACATTCTCAATTGAATATTGATAGAAAGATTTTTCTGTGAATTGAAAAATCCATTATTCATTGATTTCATAAAAATCAAATCAGTTCATTCCCAACGACTTATTCAAACAAACTAACACAAAAGTCGCAATCAAAATACATTTGAACCTGGGATTCAAAACTAATATATGACCGGTTGACAATGCGAGATTTGCAAAAACATTCACTAGAAGAATATCAAAATTCGAAATTCAACAACGATTCCTCTGCCGCTGGAATAATATATTCTGCCATAAAATCCGTAACGAGGATTTGCTGATTCGACCTTCAGAGGACAACCCAACTGGCATGTTACGAATCTCTAGGTCCATTTTTTTTACCTTTGTTGGACCTCATAATAATGCATATAACAAGGTTGGATTTCATTTTCAAAGAATGTTATTTCGGAATAACTATTTCACGAATCATTTTTCCTGATTAATTTCAAAACCAAATGATAATTGATACTTCAAGACAGCTATTACATGGAGTACGTAACTTTATCGGCAACAGTGCCAAAGAGTAGAACTATATAATCTTTGTCTCGTAGTAGAAATTAGTTTCGACTATAATTACTCATTTGCACGGTTGGAGACTTGGATAAATATTCACTATAATGCATGGTGGCTCCTCTATCGGATTAGTTTTACAAGCCATATTGAACGCCCACCTTAAAACAATCGGTGAAAGTTAAAAATTATAATAATCCAAAATGACATCATTTTTCAATTTTTAAGCATGTGTATACGTACTGAACACAATAATACGTAACGTCGAATATTTTATTAATTCAGCAATTATTTAATAAATCTATCTAGACTTAATTTTGTCCATCGTTATGACAATGAATTTTTCGAGCGTGAATGCATTTCCATATTTGGCAAATAGGTACTCTTATCAACATTATTTATTCGAATTACATTGAGAATAAAAAAATAACCAATATGATTTTCACTTATTTCTGGTTATGTGAAATGAAACGTCTTATTCATAATTTCTAAAACATTTAACCTTACATAGAAACATAATTTCAAGGGCATACTTATAGATTTTGTATGTTTTTTTTTTTAACTGCACCGGAGCTTTCAATACTAGCTTTGCTATTGGTGGCATTTGACATAGGTAACTTTTCAACCAATTATGAGGCAAGAATAAAGTTCACTCTCGCGCGTATCTTATGTGATTTATCATGCTATTAGTATGCACATTATCTTTGCCAAATATATTATTATTGTATTATGCATCATCATAATAGTTTGCCTATGATTAAAATTATATACCTAAATCAGCAAGCCTATTCAATAGCTTTTGTATATAATGTTATCCAGCAACTTCTAAAGATAGTATTTCGCTGTGTCATGTACTATTCACTAGGGATACAATAATATCCCAACACCGTTTATTTTTCGATGATAAATGGAATAATTTGAATCTGATGATATTTCATAATATAATGATGCCAAAAGATGGTGAAAACGATAACACTGACTACGGAAAGGGCCCAATTAGTACTGAACGTTGAAATGAGAAACGTCATTTCGAATAAACTACTTCAAAGGTCGCCTAAGTTGGGATTATTGTGCATTGTTCTCGAAATTCCATAAGTCGATAATACAATCCCAAAACTTATGTTTTATCCTGAATTAAAATTAAAAAATCTACACATATTTTTCCGTATTAACATTCTGTACTGGAAGAAAAAAAGAACTTCTATCCAAGAGGGGACTGCAGAAAACCTGGCCAATCGAGTAACAGAATGAAATGTTTTTTTGTTAGTACTCACAGCAAACATAAGAAAAATCATTGACTGCCTTGGCAAAAGTGGTGCATGAGTTTTTTATGGCCTTTTTCGGAAAAAGCAACCATACCGATGTAGCAACAGATCTGTAATAGTTTCATTGAGAATTAACTTCCGAGTGAATGAATCTATAAAACGAAGCATTTAGAAACGGTAATTATTCGAACAGATTCCTTCGATTTTGGATAGATAAAAATTGTTGTAACTTTTCCCGTTGAAAATTATAATATAACATGAATTCTGGTAATTTTATCCAGTTTTAAATGTGATTCGGGAAATATTCTCAACAAATGCCATTCGCATTTTTTTTTAAATTTTTCCTCTAGGAAATTTAACTCGTGCAATTTGCTGCCTTATTATCAAAGATTAAACTACTCAAGATTCGCTTTAGCGGTTTAACCAGATAATAAGATTGCAAATCGCACTCGGTAAAATTTCCAGGCAAAATGATTTCTCGAAAATTTCAAAAAATGGTGAGCGATAGAACCCCTAGCGATATTACCCTCGATACATGAGCGGTAGGATATCTCGAATACAAGTCGGATATTATTGTTGAGTGGTAATACGTAGGAAGATATTTTTTTATATTTCTATATAACGTGTGTTTAGATGATTTTATACTTTTTTGGACATAATTTCTCATGTTTTTTGTATGCCGAAGTTGTATTAATGGTTTAGATTGAATATGTGGCACGTCAATTTGATATAATATAACGAATAGTATTATCAGGAATAAAATACCTTCTTCTGTAGCGGAGGAGTTTGGAAAAAGGATTTAGAGGTATAGTTTTGCTTGGTATTACGTGACGATTTCTACCAGTCAATACATACCGCAAGCTGCGTAAAGGAACTTCATTCCTGAAGGGGTCCCCCGACCACACACGATTTTTCTTTGAAAAAAGTATTAATTTAATATTTTTTCTATTAATTTGTGGGAGACTATAAGTTTGCCTTTTTTCAATTGTATATATTTTCACGTGTTTTTTTCCAGGTGGAAAGTTATATATATCCAAAAAAAATATCTAGAAAACGTTTAGAAATATCGAATTTTTGCACTATTGCCAACCTCCAAGGGCTCGCCTGTTTCCTTATAATTATGTCAAATATTATGTTTCTTTTCCTCATTCTGTCAATCCCACAGTTAATAATCTTAAGTCATATAAAACCAAGAAATATGTGAGTGTCACTATCTCGGTCACTACACAATTATTATTGAAGACACTAGGTGAAACGTAAGGAATAAAACTTATTCTATCCTTTTTTGAGTGAAAAAATGGTGGTCTGCTCCACAATAAAAAGGCATTTATTTTTATTGGAGAAATATGCAGTGCATTTCGACAGTATATTGTCTTATCAGGCACTCACCAAACTAAGCATGACTGCATCAACAATAAAGTTGAAACGTCTACGTTTTTAGTGCATTTTGAATGAATGCGGGTTCCTTCTTTATTTGAGCACATAAATATTATTTTGTTATTTGATCTTGCCTCACGTTATTTCCTATATGTTCTCCATGCCTATCAAACTTCATGTTTCTGTATCAAAGTTTTACTTCCTCGGGTCGTTTTTATCACTATTGTAATGTATACCATTTTCCTTTTTCTTCTGAATACTATGAACTCAAGTTCATAATGAAAATAATATATCTTCGGTACCTTCTTCATTTTGGAATATATATTCCATTTCGTATTTTTATCTACTGATATTGTTTAACATGGTATCCATAGCACGATACTATATTTTTTTGTCAGGTTATAATTTTCCACGGTAGAGTTACTGCCATTTTTTTTTCGAGTTTTATATATAATGAAGATAATTCCCTACTGAAAGAGTGAATATTGTTTCATTTATTCAAATTTTTTCAGAAAATCCACTGAAAAAATACGTTTTATCGCTCAGGAAAAGACTCACCAGGAGGTAGCTTCATAATGGCAATGTTTGAAGGATACGCCACTGCTATGAGTTCACGACGATAAATATAGAGCATGAATTTTAAATTGAATGACTGTTTATCAATGTCAACAATGTCTTTGCCGAGTTGCATACATTTCAGTTGTAAAAAACAGTATCATACATTCTCTTTCATGAGAAATCGTCAACAATTTCCATTTATATGGGTCCTTACTTTTTATTTGTTTTCTGATAGTTTCTTTTTTTTTCAGCAAAATTGAAAAATGAATTGGGAAAACAATGAACTTCCCATCCGGATAGGAAACAACTGAACATATGTTGAAATAAGCTTTTTCTTTTCAAGTCTTAATGAGCTATTTATGTTAAAGTTGACGTTAACGTTTGTCATTATGAACCTCAGTTATGTTTGTAAAACTATAACTAAATTGCAAATGAATAAACTCTGGCGGAGTAAAACTATGTTGCATGGTTGGCGGATTTCCACGGTCGTCACTTTTAGTCCTAAAACACAATTACTTGATTCACTTTAACATTGTCTCTTGGTGTGACCTTCGCTTTTCCAGAAAAATGCCATTTTGTTGTACGACGGGCATGTAATGTCCATCGTACAAGATGCTAATTATCTACAACCACAGAGTATGCAAGTAACTGAGCCCCGTGTGTCACCTATAGACCTGCGCCGATAATTTTTGGTACCAAAAAAAATTATAGTATGATGAAACGCAATGGAAAAGGAAGAAAAAAGAAAAAAATAGAAAGGAAAAATAATTTACGGGCGATCTGAGGTCGGGAAGTGGAAGGGGGTGAGTTTTTAAGGTTAAAAAACAGTTTATCTCGATTTTCGGCAAAACTACAAGTCCTATGGAAAAAAGTTGTAGGTAATAAGAAGATCTACAACTTTTGTATTCACCCTTTTTTCACATAATCTCAAAATGTATGTGAAAAATTCAAATAACCAAGTTTTTGGTTTTTTATGTTTATCTTTTACAAAAAAATTTGTTTTTTCACGAAATTTGGTGAAAACTTACCTTTTCATGTCCCAATCACACTGTAATTTTTTTTATTTGAAATATTTATTTTTTCGAAAAAGCGCCCTAATTTTCAATCGAAAATTCTCCCGTCAAAATATCAGCTTTTTAAAAAAAGTCGGTGGGCTTTTTGTTCGTTGAAATCTCTTCTTTCTGATGGTGTGAAAAAAAATATACATTACTATGGTAAATGTTCTCAGAAAATGCAAAGAAACGAAAAAAACTCGAATACGAAAATTTAATAAGACATACAATATTTTGAGAAAGTTGTAGAATCTTCTTTAAATTATATGCGTAGATGCCTATTCATTGCTATTTTAAGATAACTTATGTACTATGTGACCTACGGAAAATTTTAGCCCATTAAAAGGTATTTCATAGAGAAGTGGGGAAGGGGCTAGGAGGGTCTGGGCCTTACTACCTGTTATTTCTTTGCATTTTCTGAGAACATTTACCATAGTAATGTATATTTTTTTTACACAGAAAGTAGAGATTCCAACGAACAAAAAGCCCACCGACTTTTTTTAAAGAGCTGATAATTTAACGGAAGAATTTTTGATTACAAATTAAGGTGCTTTTTCGATATTAAGTTAAAATAAAATAAAAAATAAATATTTTAAATCAAAAAGATCACAGTGTGTTTGGGACATAAAAAAATAAGTTTACACCAAATTTAAAAATTTTAAAAGATAAAAAAACAAAAAACTTGGTTATTTGAATTTTTCATATAAATTTTGAGGTTATGTGAAAAAAGTGTGGATACAAAAGTAGATCTTTTCATAACCTACAACTTTGCTGTTTGATTTTTTCCATAGGACTTGTAGTTTTGCCGTAAATCGAGATAGACCGTTTGTTACCCTTAAAAACTCACCCCCTTCCACTTCCCGACCTCAGATCGCCCGTAAATTATTTTTGCTTTCATTTTTGTTATATTCTCTTCCTTTTCCAATGGGTTTCATCCTACTATGATTTTTTTCCACTTTTTACGATTTTCAAAGGCTTCAGCCCTGGTCTACTATGTATGATATACATAAACAGAAAAAGTAAACAAAACCCCCCTATGTTTTGTTTTATAATTAGTTAAAGTAAACAGATGTCACTCAGTACTATCGTTTGGACCCAAGGTATTGAATTTAATTATTTGCAAAATCAAATGATCACAAACTCCGATGAAATCAACAGTTTATGCTGAAGAATGGTTAAAATTGATGGAATTAATGTTTTGATGACATTCCAGAATACTTTCAGCCTTTTGATATAAAATGAAGAGAAATTGCTAACTTTGAGAAATCAAATAATTTCGATTAAAATGTTTCGGAAACAAATTTCAATGACAATTTTTAATGGTTGGAAAACCAGAAATAATATATTAATTAGTAAGCTTGAATATTCATGGGGTGCATTCTGTGACAGGCAACAAACTATATATAATAAACATATATGTATGGTAACAAAAGGAATGAAAGTTTCATTCATTCTAAGCGATCTTGTGGGATTAGAGGAAAGTATAATAGAAAATGACGCATTTAATATGAGAAACGGAAACCTTAACTGAAAATTGATATGTATATAAGGGATTGAATTTTATTTTTATTTTCTGGGTAAACAATTGAAAATTGAAAAAAAAACAAGTATTGAAAAAAGGAGTACATTCTCAATTAAATAATGAAAAGACCATTTTTCTGGAAATTTTGAAATATCGATGAAAATTGAGCTTCTTCTGTAATATCTAACAGAAAACTACTACTCTCCCCTAAAGCACATGCTACGTTGAATTACTTCTGAGATATATCTAAAAGGACCCTTTTTTCATTTTTATTCAGGTAGTTGTTCGGTAATTTTTTACAAAATATTCTTCAAATAATTAATAAATGTAATCGTTGATGCGCGAGTCACACTCATATTTCGCGGTTTTTTATATCACCCCAACAGCTATTAGGTATTGCAATATCAATTTTCCTATGAGTAATTCAACATATATTTTGCCATTTTTCAGTTTGGCATATTTTTTTCTGCTCTGCCTGACATATCTAGGAAACACTAATTAACACCAGCTGTATTGGTTGATATTCATAGTATCAGTAAGTCAATAAAAAATAGTAAGATTTGTAGAAATGAAGTGGATCGAATTAATAAATTTTATCATTCTTCGAATGAAAACGGACATATCCTCTTCACTCGCTGAACAAAATCAACAAAAATACTTCTCACCCCGAACAACAAATATATCCAACCACTTCGAAACGCGCCTGGAAAAGACTACCTTAGCGAAATTCACGCAGAACATATCATAGCAGGATAGCGTCATCTAGAAGGCTTCCAAATGGACCATTAATGGGAAATCCCCAGGATTGGACACTAACCACCACTCACATCGCGGACGTCACGACGACGAGAAAATCGAAAAGGGTACACACCCCTTTTGCGATACGGCGACGACAGGGCCGTGTGTGTATGTAGGTTAGGATGTGGCTGGCTGGCTGAAAACGCCGCCGTTTCAGCTGAAACTGAACGGGCGATGCTGAAATCCCGCAAAAGCGAAAGCTGCGTGGAATCGAAAGATCGTATCAGGAGCGATCCATATTTAAAGGTACATCAAAATGTATTGTTCGTTGTCAAAAAAATGGGGTAAAGAGGCTGTGGTAATTAAGCATAGATAAAACTATAGGTGAATTATGTTATTTTTAATATTATGCGACAGTACTAGAAGAGTTTTCGGCTAACGACAATTAAATAACTTAAATGCCTTTATACAGGGTGATTCAAAAGTACTTTGACAAACTTCAGGGGGTGATTCCTCACAATATTCTAATATGAATTGTCCAATTACAATAGTCAAAATTTCTCAAAATCTTTTGAAATCCTTCTTAATAAACCACTTTACAACCATGTCAAAAATCAAATACCTGAGTTACAACATGGCTTCTTCAAAGGTTGGTCAACTACCACAAATCTCTTCTGTATTACCCAGTACATATCCAACACATTCGAAAATAATGCCCAGGTAGATGTCATATATACGCCAAGGCCTTCGATAAGCTTGATCATGATATTTTACTCAGTAAACTGAATGCATTTGGCTTCTCAGGGAACTTGAATACCTTTTTCACCTCCTATCTACAAAACCGCTCCCTCTACGTTGAGTGCCATGACCAGAATTCCATTTTATTTACACCAACATCAGGCGTTCCACATGGTTCTGTTTTGGGTCCACTTTTCTTCAATCTGTTCATAAATGACATTATTGAGGATGTCGGAGTCAATTGTTTATTATATGCGGATGATTTGAAATTATATATAAAAATAAACTGCCAGAATGACTGTGCCATTTTACAAAACGCCCTAGATAGAGTAAATACATGGTGCAAAAATAATCGCCTTCTATTAAATGCTAATAAGTGCTCAATTGTAACATTCACTCGGAAACAGAACAATATCACCTATAACTACTCAATTGGCAATGATGTGCTCCCTAGATCCAATTCTATTCGTGACCTTGGTGTCACCTTCGACCAAAAATTATATTTTTCAACACACATAAATAAAATTACCAATGAATGTTCAAGGGCTTTAGGTTTCATTGTCAAAAATACTCGTGATTTCTCGAATAAGAACACACTGCTACTGTTATATAATTCCTATGTCCGTTCTAAAACAGAGTATGCATCTATCATTTGGTGTCCATATTATAATGTCCATTCAAATAATCTTGAACGAATCCATAGACGCTTTATGAAATATCTCTTTCAAAGAAGATGGTGCGTACCCTGCTACAGGAATATGTAATACCGCTTTACTAGAGAGACATAACTTTACTTCTCTTGCAAGTAGAAAGAATTCATCTGCTCTGATTTTTCTTTATGAGGTGATCCATGGCCAAATCAACTGTAGTGCTATTTTGAGTATGCTGAATTTTCATGTTCCAAGAGTAAATTCGAGACATACTCTATTTTACCTCGAATTCTCTAGAACAAATGTACAGAAAAACTCACCCTTATTCAGAATTTGCAACAACTTCAATGCTGTCAATGACAGTTGTGACATTTTCTCTTGCAGCATTGCTTCATTGAAAAAAATCAGTTTTGATATTAATTTTCTCTAGTTTTTGTATCATGTCTCATTTCTACACTATTGTTGTATCTTTACTGATTCTCAAATTATTTAGGTTTTTTGTTTTTGTACCTGTGATTTTCCCACCCTGTGTACAATAAAAAAAATAAAAATAAAAGAAAAAAAATGAATATAAGTCTGGAAACGCTTCGTTTCCAAGATACAGGGTGTTAAAGTTTTATTTTCGTTTTTTTTTTAAATAACTTTCGGAATACTCGCCTTAATTAAACGAAAATTGGTATTGAGAGGTTTTTTGAGGTGTCAAATTCCAACCTGATGTTATTATGGCTCTTACTCGTAGAGGGCGCCACCTACACGTCTTTATCTTTTTTGAAGATTCATAACTTTTCGTAAGCGTACTTCTAGCACATTTGACAGTAAAAAAAATCAATTCCTATATCATATCTACGTAAAAAAGCTACCCCTTACAACTCGCTATAAGCAACCGTTTTTTAGATATTTGGACTTGAAAATTTTAAGTCGATTATTTGATAATCGATGCGTGTTGAAGTTATTACCATTATTTTGGATTTTTCACAAGAATGCTTAGGAAATGAATTTGACGTTCAAGTAGGTAGTTTTGGTGATTACATATTATGTGACAGTTAAATGTTTTGTTGAAGTTTCTGTAAGTTATTTAAACAATAATGCTCATTTAGCCTATATGCATTTTGTTTATGGCAATGCGCGCGAAGCAAGACGTATTTACCAGGAGCGATTTCCTAATCGAGTACTGCCTTCAGCTCCAACATTTACCAGTCTCCACCGTCGTTTGGAAGAAACAGGTCGCTTCAAGAGGACAGCTGATATTATTGGAAGACCACGAGCAGTCCGAATCCCAGAATTGAAAGAAGCTGTTTTGAACGCTCTCGAGGAGAATCCAGAAACAAGTACAATAATAATTGCTGAAGCTCTCAATTCTACTCAGTCCACAGTTTGGAGAATTATCCACGATCAACAATTTTATCCATACCATATTCAAAGGGTACAAGCTCTTTTGCCACGAGACTTTCCCCAACGCATTACTATGTGTCAGTGGTTTTTGAGAAAATTGACTGGAAATCCTCAATTTTTAAGATATGTACTCTTCACGGACGAGGCAAACTTCTCCCGAAATGAATTGCCGAGACTACTTCAAAATGTACCATTAGAAATTCGTATCCGCATGTGGTTTATGCATGATGGGACTCCGGCCCATTTTAGCGTTGTAGCCAGGGAATTCCTTAACACTGTCTATCCAAATCGATGGATCGGTAGAGGTGTAGAAGAACCTAACCAGGCGTGGACACCAAGGTTCCCAGATCTAAACCCACTAGATTTTTATTTGAAGTCACTAGTTTATGAAACTCCAGTAGCGAACGAGGAGGATCTAAGAAACCGAATAGTAGACGCCTGTGAAACAATAAGAAACACACCAATAATTTTTGAGCGGGTACGAGATTCAATGACTAGAAGACTGAATGCCTGTATCTTCGCTGAAGGTAAACACTCTGAACAATTTATTTGAATACAATTTAGTTTTCTTTATTTTATTCTACATATTCAAAATTTCTTAAAATAAAATGATGATATTTCTTGCACATTGTATTAAAACAAATACAGATTTTGCACCCTTGATACAAAAATAACTATTTTATACGAGTAAAAATAAATAGAATAGGTGGCACCCCCTACAAAAAACCAAAACTACTTACTTAAACGTCAAATTCATTTCCTAAGCATTCTTGTGAAAATTGCAAAAGAATGGTAATAACTTCAACACGCATCGATTATCAAATAATCGACTTGAAAATTTCAAGTCCGAATATCTAGAAAACGGTTGCTTATAGCGAAAAATGTGCTAGAAGTACGCTCAAAAAAGTTATGAATCTTCAAAAAAGAGGAAGACGTCTAGGTGGCGCCCCCTACGAGTAAGAGCAATATTAATAAATTTGACACCTCAAAAAACCTCTCAATAACAATTTTCGTTTAAATAAGGTCAGTATTTCGAAAGTTATTTAAATAAAACTAAAATAAAACTTCAACACCCTGTATCTTGGAAACGAAGCGGTTCCGGACATATATTTATTCGGACAATTCATATTAGAATATTGTGAGGAATCATCTCCTGAAGTTTGTCAAAGTACTTTTGAATCACCCTGTACATGATATTCCGTTTTTCAAATATCCACCCTCGTATCTTAGTTGTGAATCTATTGATATACCTAGTCTATATAGGAATATGTCAAACAGGATTGGTTAAAAACAGGGTTTAATGAGTGTATACGTTTAGTAAGTTTTTGATTTAGATTCATCTGAAAATACTTATAAACTTAGGTGCGTCTCTCCTGATGAAGCAGATCATGCTTGAAATGTTATAAATAGCTTTGTGCTCCAAACGTCATAAATGTAACATAAGGCCGACTCACAGTGGTTCCACATCCCAAATGGCTGGCCAAATATAGAAGGTATTGTTGAATCGCTACGAAATTTGGTACTTATGGGGTTTTAAAGTCGCAGAACACGAATCTGAAGTCAAATTTTTCAAAAACAAGATGGCGGTCTAAAAATGGCGGACCATTTCTTCCAAATTCGAATCAATTGCTACAAAATTTAGTACTGGAGATTTTTGAGATCGTTGAACACGAATCTGAAGTCAATTTTTCAAAAACAAGATGGCGGCCTAAAAATGGCGGACCATTTTCTTCCAAATTCGAATCAATCGCTACGAAATTCTGGTGCTCGGAGGGTTTTTGGAGCCGCTCAACACGAATCTGAAGTAAAATTTTTCAAAAACAAGATGGCGGCCTAAAAATGGCGGACCATTTCTTCCAAATTCGAATCAATCGCTACGAAATTCAGTACTTGGAGATTTTTGAGATTAATGAACATGAATGTGAAGTCAATTTTTCCAAAAACAAGATGGCGGCCTAAAAATGGCGGACTATTTCCTCCAAATTTGAATCGTTTGCTACGAAATTTGGTACGCGAAGGTCTTTGAAGTCGTTGAACACGAATCTGAAGTCAAATTTTTCAAAAGCGAGATCGCGGCCTGAAAATGGCCGACCATTCAAATTCAAACCCCTTAAGCGATTCTTTTCAAATTCAATACCAACCGTCCTTATTCCCTAGCCTATTTGTATAAGAAAAATTAGCCCGATATATAAAAATTTGCAAAAGTTAGAGCGTGCGTACATCCGAATTTAAAAAAAAATGTGATTTCTCGAAGAAAGAAAATTCACCGTAACCAAAGGGGCAAATTGGAGCAGCTGATTTTTGGTGGTGTATTACTCAAGAGTATAAAGAATAACGTGACCCTTGATTGGTCGCTGAATTATGTAGAATTATTAACTTTTACAGTGGATGTTTATATTTTTTGTTGCTCGGTGTGTGGTTTATATGAAAAATCCCAATGATATAATAAACGTACTAACTTCCAGGAAGAGATTCCATTTTGAAGAATTCAAATTGCTCAATTCTACTACAAGTTATTTCACTTCAAACACAACGTAATTTTTAGACCGTACTGCACGACCGATGCTACCTGCTCGAGCGTTCCGGCCAGAATGGTATCCCAACGGCTATATATAACACCTGCCACTTCCCGACCCTAGAAGGGATGTGGGAAATACCCATCTACCTAGCCCAACAGTTAGAATTCCTTACATATAAACTTTATTTTTCGATTTTTGGCCAGCCATTTGGGATTTGGAACCACTGTGCGACTGTCCACGGAGGCGTAGCTTCAGCTTAGCTTACTAAACTTTGTCCACGAAACGTATTGCAAGCGTACGTTTTCAGCCATTTCTGACAATGCCTTTGAACTACAAACAGTTTGAATACAATAAATATTCGACGTGCACCAATTTGAATTCCAAATATGACATTTGTAAATACAAGTGGTTTACATAATTATTTGGCAAATTATACAGCCTAATTTTGCTTTGTCGTGGCCGTGGAATAATTGTATTAATGAATAAATGTATTTCAATCGCCACCTCACTCCAAGTACTTTCAGTAATATCTTTTCTTGTATATTCAGCAAGGTTATTGTTATATAAACATGGATATTTTTCGACAATGTGTACAAATCTCGCAGCCGTTCCCGCCATTTCCATAAAAATAAACACGTGCAATTCCACTTGATGTTGCCCGGCGTATGACACGCGGTGTTGACAGACTCGATATACGACACATTTCTTCGTCATTTCCACAGTTTTAGATTTACTTCCTACTTCCTTTTTAATGAATGCCTCGTATTGTTGTTCACATATTTTTCGCGACCTCGAAGGCATCAATTGTTCTGTTGCATCTTCGGCGGCCTTATTACGTCGATTATTTGCAGTTCACTTATTTTTGTTTCACTATTCACTTTGAAACTGTTTAAAACGCCGGCAAGTCTTCGGAAATATATATATAGTTTTCCCAATATCAATTGCAGAAGCATAAAAAAGTCTTGAGGCGAAATCCTGTGAGCAGCAGTGGCGGAGATAACTAATTTTATTAAGATATTTTAAGATTTCAAAAAATACTTCATAAATAATGAAAAATGAAAAAAAATTAAAGACAAGCTTTTATTTATGAAAATACATTGAGAAAGAAAAATAATTTCTTTCATTGTTTGATGTAGGTTATTATTAAATCCTAAAACGTATTTCGATCGGCACACACCAAGACCACAGACGCTACTGGTTTTTAATCTTTGAGAGCTATTAAAACACAAATATAACTCGTGATTTATGACCTCCCATCGTATAGACACACCCCCAAGCATTGATGTCCGATTCGATTGGCCCAGACGAATCGGTGACAGCAGTCACTCAAGTCCACGTTGACTATCGGCTCTTTTGATCTTCCCTTCGCCGACGGCGAATGTTTACGAGTAGTACACATTATTTTTTGTTCCGTTTCTTCGATATACGCTTGGTCAGCGAAGTCGGAATTGTTTTATATATTTTTGTTAGTATTTTTTAAATAATATGTTTTCTGATTCCTAACCTTAGCTTCCGCATCATTACCTCGGAAATTGTTTTATATATTTTTGTTAGTATTTTTTATATAAAATGAGTGCAGTTCAGAACCTCCTATAAAAAAGTCCAAAGATATTAATTGGACAGATAAAGAAACCAGTGCGTTTCTCCAAATTTTTTGGACAAGAAAATTATATCAACTTTGGATGGCAAAAAAAGTAAACACCTAGACATTTACAAGAGCCTTGAAGAAGACATGTTGAGTAGGGGCTTTACAAAAACTGCTGAACAAATGAAATTTAAAATGACAGCTCACTGACATCCAGACATTGTCATTGACAGATGACACAATTCCGAATTAGATAACAGAGTTTCAAACCTTTCTCTTGGTTACATGACTAAATAAATACCAAACCAGAACCAAGTTGGTTAATTAATCATTTGACAAAACATGATGTAAATAAACGATTACTAAAACATTTGGTTTGAATTTGGTCACATACACTTGGTAAGGTTACCAAATTCACAAATTCACATACGGTATAAACGTGGCCATTTGTTTGATCATGTTGCTGATCTAGAATTAAGTTATCAAAGCAGGAATATGGACGATGAGAACATAACGTTTATTTGCCCAAAATGTGTGTGGTAGGTACACTAAGACCTACAATGAAAATGAATAAAAATATTGTGGTTTGATTGCCCTTTGTTTGCTAGATCTTTGAAGGTTCCTTTCACTGAAAGTATTTAAGAGCACCGCATTATTTTCAGGGGGCAAAAATATTTAAGTACCACTAGTATAGTGGGTCTAGTATTCAGTTATCAATTTAAATACAAACCATTCATTTCCCAAGTCGACCTTAATTCCACCCAAATCAATTTTTTTTTGCAATCTAAATTATATTTCACGAGTTGAAATCGATTCAAAATGAAAAATCAATAAATTAATTAAAAAAAACCTTTTTGAAGACAAGCTTTTATTCAAATGTACTAAAGAGAAAAAAATAATTGCTTTGGATGTGTGACGTAGGTTATTCAGTGTGTTAGAGATTTGAGAGCTTGTCGGGCAAAGTCTTCAGTTCGAATTCAAGCTTCTGAATCTATAAACCCACGGAATAACCTACGTCACACATCCAAAGCAATTATTTTTTACTTTTTAGTGCATTTGAATAAAAGCTTGTTTTTAAAAATGTTTTTATTAATTATTTTATTTTGTGCTTTTTAGTACTTAAGTAGAAAAGGGAAACATTCTCAATTGAATATTGATAGAAATATTTTTCAACATGAATACCCCACAAGAGGTTATCTTGACGATGGAAGATAGTGACTAAGGTTTATCTTTCAATCGCAGATGATTCCACATCTGATTTTATGAACATCCTGTTTATATTTTCAAAAAATCAATCTATCATACCCCATGACAGGTTTTAATGTCAGAAAACACTAATTTCAAAGTGTCTCCAAAAGAAATGATTCTAACTTTTTCCATCTTTGCAAAGTGAGATTGCTTCTTGAAAATGTGTTTCCCATTTCTTCCGGTCTTCCTGATGATCGTGGAAGCGTGAAATAGATTTTCGTCGACAAAAATGTATTGAAGACCTAGTGAATGCGATGTCTCTCCTACGTCAATGTTATGAATGATTTCTGGTGAGTACTCTCTTTTGGAAAACATTCTTCTTTGCCTCATTCATCTTTATGAGTTCCTAATTAAGACTGGAATAGAAAATCAAATAACTATCTGAATGAAAATGCAAATTTTCAATTTCAGATTTTTTCTTTTGAGTTAGGGCCTTTTCAGAATATCTATCAGATGTAGTTCAATGTCCAGCGTGGCTTTAGCCGGGGAAGTAGTTGTTTTCTATTAAGACATTCACAAAAAATAACTTCATTTTAATCGTGGATTTTTCAATTCACAGAAAAATCTTTCTATCAATATTCAATTGAGAATGTTTCCCTTTTCAACATGAATACCCCACAAGAGGTTTTCTTGACGATGGAAGATAGTGACTAAGGTTTATCTTTCAGTCGCAGATGATTCCACATCTGATTTTATGAACATCCTGTTTATATTTTCAACAAATCAATCTATCATACCCCATGACAGGTTTTAATGTCAGAAAACACTAATTTCAAAGTGTCTCTCCAAAAGAAATGATTCTAACTTTTTCCATCTTTGCAAAGTGAGATTGCTTCTTGAAAATGTGTTTCTCATTTCTTCCGGTCTTCCTGATGATCGTGGAAGCGTGAAATAGATTTTCGTCGACAAAAATGTATTGAAGACCTAGTGAATGCGATGTCTCTCCTACGTCAATGTTATGAATGATTTCTGGTGAGTACTCTCTTTTGGAAAACATTCTTCTTTGCCTCATTCATCTTTATGAGTTCCTAATTAAGACTGGAATAGAAAATCAAATAACTATCTGAATGAAAATGCAAATTTTCAATTTCAGATTTTTTCTTTTGAGTTAGGGCCTTTTCAGAATATCTATCAGATGTAGTTCAATGTCCAGCGTGGCTTTAGCCGGGGAAGTAGTTGTTTTCTATTAAGACATTCACAAAAAATAACTTCATTTTAATCGTGGATTTTTCAATTCACAGAAAAATCTTTCTATCAATATTCAATTGAGAATGTTTCCCTTTTCAACATGAATACCCCACAAGAGGTTTCTTGGCGATGGAAGATAGTGACTAAAGTTTATCTTTCAGTCGCAGATGATTCCTCATCTGATTTTATGAACATCCTGTTTATATTTTCAACAAATCAATCTATCATACCCCATGACAGGTTTTTAATCGTAAAAACACTAATTTCAAAGTGTTCTCCAAAGAAATGATTCTAACTTTTCCATCTTTGCAAAGTGAGTTAGCTTCTTGAAAATGTGTTTCTATTTCTTCCGGTCTTCCTGATGATCGTGGATGAAATAGATTTTCGTCGACAGAAATGTATTGAAGACCTAGTGAATGCATTCTCTCCTACGTCAATGTTATGAATGATTTCTTGGTGAGTACTTCTTTGGAAAACATTCTTCTTGCCCATTCATCTTTTGAGTTCCTAATTAAGACTGAATAGAAAATCAAATACTATCTAATGAAATAGCAAATTTTCAATTTCAGATTTTTCTTTTGGTTAGGGCCTTTCAGAATATCTATCAGATGTAGTTCAATGTCAGCGTGGCTTTACCGCGGAAGTAGTTGTTTTCTGTTAGACATTCACAAAAATAACTTCTTTTAATCGTGGATTTTTCGACGATGGAAGAAAGTGACCAAGGTTTTAAAACCCCCAAGAGGTTATCTTGACGATGGAAGATAGTGACTAAGGTTTATCTTTCAGTCGCAGATGATTCCACATCTGATTTTATGAACATCCTGTTTATATTTTCAACAAATCAGTACTTAAGTACTCCTTAATCTATGCATTTTTGTTAAAGCATCGTTATTATGAGGCCTTTTTCCTGTAAGTTCTGAGTGATCTAGACCTTCAATGAGGAGATCATCTATCATGTCATGTCAAAATGGTATCGCTAGACCCGAAATATGTAGGGTAGAGGTAAGGATGAGAACTATCTCTGTTACAAAAAGTGTCCCTAGAAACGTATTAAATTAAGATAGCGTTACTGTAGCAGAATACCGTTTTAAAGAGATACACAACGAAATTCATACCACGCACTCAGTGCCGGACTGGCCCATCTTGGCCAAGTCATATTTTGGGCCAGTCCGGCGCTGCCACACACTCTAGTACACGAGCGCCATTCTGACTACTTTTTAGCCGACGAAACCAAAAAGAAAGAGGTTCTCTATTCGACCCGTATTTTTTTTTCTATCAAATTTTTTTATGTATGATCACGCATAACTTCTTACTGAGGCGTCCGATTCCGATAATTCTTTTTTCAGTGGATAGGGTGTACTTCGAATTTGGTCCCATTTGAATCTAAAAGATGAAATCCACCCCTAAGGGTAGCGAAATGAAGGATATTGATCACTCACCCTCTGAATTCTGGTCCGTTAACCGATTCTATCAGGCATAACTTTGTACTGGGTTCTTCGATTTGGATGATTCTTTTTTTAATAGATAGGGTATACCTTATATTTGATTTAGATCCGCCATCTTGGAGTAGACATCTTCAATTTATGAATTTTACCTAAAAATCAATAATCTTCGACTAAATTCATAATCTCCGACCCCAAAAACCCCGACAAACAAATTGTTAATCGAATCGGGCCATAAACCTAAATCTCGCCCGCCATCTTGGATATCCATTTTGTATTTTTATATAACAAACATTCCATGAGCCGCCATTTTAATTTCATAAATTTTGATAAAAAAATTCATAATCTCCGACTCCGAAAATCTCCCCATACAAATTTTGAATAGAATCAGACCATAATAAAAAAACTCCTTGAAAAAATCGAATTATTTTGGCAAATTTAACCATATTTTGGTAACCACTGTCCGGCTAATCTAACCTGCTGCTCGGAGCCGTAAGAGAACACTGGCAATTTCCGTATGCAATAAACATTTAAATATATGGAATTTTGAACTGATCGTTTGAGAAATGCAGAAAAAGAGTCTGCGAATCCTTAAATATTAACATTCGTTCCTGGCTACGGCAATGCGTATTCAAACTGTGCCTCTGCAATAACGTCAATTTTACACTAATGAAAACAAACGAACCTCGTTATATCCAAACTGGTAGATAAAGTCAGCATACTTTGGAGCACTTAACAAACCATAATCATAATAAAATCGTTTGTAAGTAATACACCGAGTATTTTAATTTGCACGAAAAGTAAACAAATCGTCAGCCATGGCTATGTTGACAATTGACTTGACATATAGTTGTTGGACTTACTGGTGCCTGTAGAACGCGGGAACTCTGCCAGTTGACAGTAGTTTTGAATTCTGCAATGTTGATTAAATTGGAAAACGCAAAAAAGATACTAAGATCATTACAAAACGTGTTTTTTTTAAGTATCTGAAAAAAACATGCCAGTCCGCATTTTTTCATTAAGAAAATTATTGAAATATTACGATAAATTACCATGTATTGGAAAAAATATTGTGTTATATTAAACAGAGTTCTACTGTTGTTATTGTTACCCTGTTGAGTAAATGAATACTAATTTGATGTATCTGATACGTTTATCAAGTGCAATTAAATAAACATATTCAATGAGGTCGTAGAAAAAAAGGATGTTGAAAGTGTATATAGTGTTTTCAAATTCAAAAATTATTTTCACAAAAAATCACCTATAAGAAAGTTGCAAAGTAACAAAGTTTACCGATTCAATTGGTCCTATTCCGGTTCTGGTATGGATATTGTTTAGAGTTGCCACCGTCCGTTTCGTGAGCGCAGTCTTGCTCGGAGTACATTTGATCAACTTCACATGCGTTTTCTACTCTCTGTCAGAGTTCTTCCACGTTATTTACTGATAATATATTTGTCTTACAGTGGGAATATTTTTTACCACTACTGCCCAAACATGAATGTTGTGAAAATAATTCACTTCATTTCGTGTAAATGTGCATTTATCTGTAGCCAAAATCGATGTCGAATTATCGTTGTTATGTTGATTTAGAAGGCATTAGCAGAATTCAACTCCTTCGGGACAATCTTGAGGCTGTAACGCTTGTACTCCCCCGTTAACGATATGGATATAATTGTTTTAGTCCCATCGTCTTCCGTACTTTATTGTAGGATACTCCAACTTGACTTGCTTGCTATAGACGTAGTTGTTGGATCGTTCTAGAAGAAGAAGAATTTATAACATTTATTCCTCAATTCCAGCCATTTCAGGTGGTATATACCTTATCGCATGTCCCCTTGTTGCACTTTCAAACACCTTTCACGAACTAACACGGTGTTCCGGATGATTTATCCACGGAAATATTTCGGCGTTAATTGTTTTTGTAGAAGTTAGCCATCAGGGGCACATAACCAGAAAGAACATCACGCTTATATTGTTTTCTAATTAGCTGCAAATCGATGAAAATTAATTCTATGGCTTTCAGTGGCCAATCTGAAAATGCTGGAAGCTCAAACGCGAAAAGCTATCATATGAACTCGGCATTAGATTTAACGCCTTCAAAGCAAGCGATAGTACTTACATTAAAAAAAAAAAAATTAATAATTTCTGTTATTTTGTAACTGTGATAGGCGTAATTTTTCTCATTCTCATTTTGTAAAAATTGCGCTGACGTATCCAAGGATAATAATGAAATTGATAATTCCATCTGAGATCATATTGTACATGTAATAAGAGACTGGAACTTCAAGCACATGCAGCAACTATAATATCGTATATGGGTTTTACGTTACGAATCGAATAGCTAAATCCCGTGGTAGTAGATGTGGAGAATAAGTAGTTAAGTAGTAGTAACTATCAATATTGACACATGGCATATTTAAGGTTAGCTTATTTATTTGACTTTTTGATCAGAAATCCATAAATCACATAGACATTATATCTTAGATGGAGTGGGTCTCAGAGATAGAGCGAGAGAGAGAGAGAGAGAGAAAACCATTGACGTCAGAATAGTTGAAAAAGGATTAAGAGTGCAAAACATTGTATTGTTACCGTGCTTGTATGAGTTTATACGTGGTATTTTTCGAGTTTTTTCAATTTATGTGCTGTTTCTGGACTTTGTGACTCACAAACATTTTTCATTATACTTTCATTTTCAGCAGCTTCTAATTGTACAATTAGATTCGAAAAAGGTCTGTATTTGAAATGCCATAGGTGAGTTGTAAGGACTTGTTTTCTTCGAAATTTCAAAGCGACACCTTTTCCTGTAATTTCAAATGGAATAAGCAGTAAGAACTATCAGGAAAATTATACAATGTATGTATCTCTGTCTGTATGACAGGATTTGTATTCCTAGTAATTGTATTCATATACCTATATTTACCAAAAGTCATCATATTTATATCGAAAATACCTTCGTAATTATTTAAAACTCCACTTTTTATCATTGGATATGAAAAACATAAAAGCTAATGAAATTATATTACTGTTTTATTTCATTTTATTCCCTTTATTGATTCTTATGATCTGAAGTAATTCTTCCCAGGATCTCAATAGCAATAGAGGTAAGTAGGTACCATACAGTGCTACCATTAAATTTTGCATCACAGGTATGATCT
The DNA here is from genome assembly GCA_018342105.1 of Gonioctena quinquepunctata. NCBI lineage: Eukaryota > Metazoa > Arthropoda > Insecta > Coleoptera > Chrysomelidae > Gonioctena > Gonioctena quinquepunctata. The sequence continues at coordinate 181,148 of JAFIRS010001653.1, forward strand.
TTTCAGATTGGGTGACATTTGATTTTTCTAATAGTAATTTCTTAGAGAAATAATGCCTAATGACGTATATAAAAGAAGGTATGAATGTTATTTGTTTGATAAGTCACATTTTCTTTTAAAAAAACGCAAAATATTGTTTTTGAAATTCAATTTATTGGAAAAATATGACGAAATTTTTTTTTAAACATTATACATACTCTTAGTATGCCGGAGTAAAAGTGGAATGGCACAGACCCCTACGTACACCCGCCAATGTCCACGCTTGCTACACACAATTTTACTCCTATTAACATACTATTTTTTGGCTCATTGTTCAGAATTTTTCAAGAATTACGGAACAACGCCTGAAAATTATTTTCAGTAATGATTTTTTTTTACAATTTGGGAAGCGGAATGAAAAACATTTTAATTCAGATAGAAGTACAATGAAATTCCGTTGTTTCTTAGGTATTACAGAAAAATGTACCCAAAGTTTACTGCCGTGATTCGTGGAGTATTTCCTAAAAACTAATACATTCGAAGCAACCAATATTTCCTTAAAAAATATTTGGTTTGTTTTCAATGCATTGCCATATAGATATCCTTTCCTCTCTCTTTTTAATGTATGCAGCATGGCACTGTGTGTTGAAGTCACGTGTCCATCAGTTATAATATCTATGATAAATCACCCAATTTATTATATTTTATTAGATATTGATTCATATTGAACTAACAATAGGACAATAAATTTAAAACCAGTTTTTAATATTTTTTCACTTGACACTGATTTTGTTGTCCAAAGAGTGAATTTTATCAATATATGCCAGTATGAAAATGAATTTAATAGTCGTGAACGACAGCTCTTATCAAGAGTTCCTGAACTATTAGTGTAATATTATTTAATGGAGTGACCATGCATAGTGTTCGAATTAAGAACAGCTCGTCTACCTTCGTTGCCATCCATATAATTTAAACGGAAGGTAGGTACAGTTATCAGTCATCCGATAAAAATTTACGATTATGGTCTTATTAATTAAATAAATGAGTTTAATATAATAACAATTTTCATTTTATATAAGTCCTTGAAAGCGGTGGATACCTTGCAATATTAAACGGTCAGACAACGTTTACTTTTCTTTAGTGATAGGGTTCACTTTTATTCAAAACGATTCTCATCGCCAGTTGTTAAGGTGCGTCTTGACTTGAACATTTTTCCGCGAACGAACAGAACAAGCAGTGCGCACACGAACGTACAAGGCGAGCAAATGCTCGTTGCGTTCAGGATGCTCGCACAATAAGCGGTATTCGTTGCATTCCCAAATGCTCAAACTATTTGTGGTGAAGCTGTTGGAAGAGAATACTCACATACACAAGTACGCTCGAAGAAAATATGGATACGGATTTGCTGATAGCATTCGGTGCGTTTTTCACCATATGTAGAATATTGAAAAAGGACAAAATACCCCCAAAAAACTTCTCTTCTAAAACTCGTCAGAAGACCTTGCTTTTTATTTTCTACCTCCGTATAATCACACCTCATTACTTTTGATATATCCACCCATGCGTCATGTTTTTTTAGTTTATTATATATAGGATATTGTTTTCGAAATAATCAATTAATTAAAGACACTTTTCCCTGTCCCATTCAAAAAGTAAATTCGAGAGAACGCTCCGAACCCAACGAATCGCAACAACATCCGTCCAGTAATTCATTCGGCGAACAATAAATCCCTTTGAGCAAATTCGATTTACCGACAAACTTCGGAAAACATTCTGCGCGTTCTGTTGGCTAGGGAAATCGTCTTCACTGCGCGAATTCGGATCGTTCGCCTTGTTTGTTCTGTTCGTTCTCGTTAAAATGTTTTAGTCGCACCTTTATACAGTGCGGCTTTTTATAATCCCCCCCCCCCTGTTTACATTTACAGACAGAAATAGTTTTGAATGATATTACCGATACTACTTTTTGAAATCAAAGACATTGTGATTGCTCGATAGATGGCGCCACATAAAAAAAATCAAATAGCATGGGGGGTCAAGTGGTACATCGTTGAAAAGATAACTCAATTCTCTTTTCAACCATCTAGTTTTTTTCAAATTTCGTTAATACATTTTCTCACAATATGCATTTAAAATGTCAAGAAAAAAAAAGTTAAATGTATATTGTGAAAAAAAGAATTGATAAAATTCAAAAAAAATTAGATTGTTGAAGACAAAATTGAATGATCTTTTCAATGATGGGCTATTTGATTTTTTTTAAGTTGATGTGCCCCTCCGCGCCATCTATCGAGCAATTACGATCTCTTCTATTTCAAAGCGTAGTGCCAATGAATTGAAATAGTTTTGGTCCGTTGTTTTATGTCGAACCATTCAAAAGTTAACAGGGAGGGGGGACTATCAAAAGCCGCACTCGCAATTGTGATTCCGTAGAACAACTATAGTTGAAAGAAAAATTGAATTACCTTTTCAACGATGTACAACTCGACGCTCTATGTCTTTCGAAATTTTCAAGTTGATGTGCCCCCAGAGCTCTCTGTCGAGTAATTGTAATGTATCCTCTCTCAAAAAGTAGTACCGGTAATACCATTCAATATATTTCATGTTTTTTTTTCACGAAATTTGGTGAAAACCTCCTTTCTTATGTTCCAAACATACTGTAATTTTTTTGATTTAAAATATTTATTTTTTCACCTTATTTTGACTTAATATCGAAAAAGCACCCTAATTTTCAATCGAAAATTCTCCCGGCAAAATATCAGCTTTTTTAGGTGGGCTTTTTGTTCGTTGAAATCTCTACTTTCTGATGCTATAAAAAAAAGTACATTACTATGACAGAAAATGCAAAGAAACGAAAAAAAACTCGAATCCGAATTTAATAAGACATCTACAATATTTTGAGAAAGTTGTAGAATCTTCTTTAAATTATATGCGTAGATGCATATTTATTGCTATTTTGAGATAACTTATATACCTGAGTGACCTACGGAAAATTTTAGCCCATCAAAAGGTATTTCATAGAGAAGTGGGGAAGGGGCTAGGAGGGCCTGGGCCTTACTACCTGTTATTTATTTGCCATAGTAATGTATATTTTTTTTAAACTATCAGAAAGTAGAGATTTCAACGAACAAAAAGCCCACCGACTTTTTTTAAAAAACCTGATATTTTGACGGGAGAATTTCTGATTGAAAATTAGGGTGCTTTTTCGATATTAAGTCAAAATAAGGTGAAAAAATAAATATTTTAAATAAAAAAAATGTTTGGGACAAAAAAAGTTTTCACCAAATTTCGTGAAAACATTTTTTTTTTGTAAAAGGCAAAAATAAAAAACCAAAAACTTGGTTATTTGAATTTTTCACATAAATTTTGAGATGTGAAAAAAGTGTGAATACCAAAGTTGTAGATCTTTTTATTACCTACAACTTTACCATTTAACTTTTTTCAATAGGACTTGTAGTTTTGCCGGAAATCGAGATAAACCGTTTTTCACCCTTAAAAACTCACCCCCTTCCACTTCCCGACCTCAGATCGCCCGTAAATTATTTTTCCTTTCATTTTTGTTATATTCTCTTCCTTTTCCAATGAGTTTCATTCTACTATAATTTTTTTTGGTTTAAAAAATTATCGACCCTGGTCTATAATGGAAATAGATGGACCAATAATACGTACCTTGTATTTGAGCAAGTGAGGCGACTAGACGCAGCGATTAAACGTTTCGTTCAAATGAAGATGGACAGTGCCTTTAATCAAGGAACGTAATTCAATCGCGAACAAACTCTCTAGTAACTACACGAAAAAGTGATTGCATAGTGCAGGCACCTTTTAATTCTTTAAATCCATTCCAGCATTCGAAAAAACATTTTAACCTTGTCAAATCGTTTGGCATAATGAACACATTCCCCCTTATTTCATGTGTCGCTTCGACATCCCCATTTTTCCCATGTATGATATATTTTAAAACCGTAATAAAATCTAGACCATCCGCTTTACCGCGTGAAACATAGCGAAAAAGATCATATTTAAAGGTGCATGCAGAAATGCCAATCTCGAAACTGAACAAAACTGGCATTTCCCCCTTTCCCCGTGTTTCCTTTTATATGGCACTACCATGGCTCTAGTTCTACAGTGCTTCTCAAAAGTCCCCTCCCCCCCTCTTATTTTTGGAACGATTATACATAAACAAGTGAAATTTGGAAACTGAATATTAAAGGTTGTAAACTTCCCTACTAGTGATGATAGATGACGAAATCGTCAAAGATGACGTCACAAGGCCATTGTGACCAATAATTTTAAATGGAACCCTACGGCAAGCGACACCTCTTTTAAAAGGTATCGAAAAAACCTATTCAATGTTACTAATTTTGTTTGTGTTTATGGCAGTTTTAATGGCTCATTAGTAAACATTACAATTTAAATTCCATTCAGTATGATATTCATTACAGATTTAAGAATCAGTATCTACTTAAAGAAATTGCTCGAAGTGACCTCCATTTACTTCCTGACAGTGAAATATCCTATTTTTAAACTCTTCTCGTACTTTTGCAAATGTGTCTGCGGAAACAGCCTCACATTCTGCAACAATACGTTGTTTTAAAACGTCAGTGGCGTAAACCTTCGATTTAAGGTACCCCCACAGAAAAAAACCCAAAGGTGTGAGGTCCGGTGATCGAGCTGGCCATTCCGTTGAACCTCGTCGTCCAATCTATCTACCACGATACTCCTCATCCAAATACCGTCTTACTGCACCGTAATAGTGCGGAGGAGCACCATCCTGCTGGAATGTTATTTCCAAATTGCCGAATTCATCTGGATTATCTTCCAAAATTTCAAGGACTAACGGTTCTATTGAGTTTTGCAACAGCTCCAGATAAACCTCACCAGTTAAATTAGTATTTTAAAAAAGAGGCCCAACGTTGTGGTTTCTCAGCATACCTGCCCAAACATTCACCTTCTGGGGAAATTGGGTATGTGTTTCACGAAACAGGTGAGAATTTGCGTCACTCCAATACAATAAAACAAATTGTATTGACATAGTCTTGCTCCATTGTTAATTTTAGTTTCCATATTTTCACAAAATTCTAGTCTTCGGTCTGGGTCGTCGTCTGAGAGTTGATGAACCTTTTTTAATTTGTATGGATGAAATTTGTTTTTTTTTCAACACCCTGTGTACTGTACTTCGACTGACTTCACAGGTAGATGCAACGTGAGTTGTTGAAGAAGTAGGATTAACTATTACTTCTGCCAGTATATCAATTTTTTTCTCATCAGAAATTTGTGGTCTGCCAGATCGTTTCGCATCATTAATACTACCCGTTGTTTCAAACTTACGAAGAAGCTCCCTTAAATAAGTCCTCGAAACGGGGCGATCGGGAAACCTCTCATTAAAAATGCGTTCTGCTGCATGAATATTTTGTCCAGTTTCACCAAGAATTAGGATCGCTGCTACTTTATCACCTAAAGCACGTACCATTTCGCTTCTTGAAGCACTCAAACGTTCGGCTCACAACAGTTTAACAAATTATTGAAATGTACAAAAATATCAAAAGTACCAAAAGCTGCTAATACAGTTAAACGTTCGATCAACAATACAGAAATTATTAAATGTACAAAAACTTGGACAATTACAAAAACGTCGAATTAGGGAGACTAACAAAAACGTCAGCTTATTTGACAACTATCCAGAGGCGGAGCTTGAATTTGGAATCTTAGTATTAACTGATTTAATTCATCACAGCTTTGCGTTTTTTAAAAGCGAGCTGCCAAAACTGCCATAAACACAAACAAAATTAGTATCATTCAATAGGTTTTTTCGATACCTTTTAAAAGAGTTGTCGCTTGCCGTAGGGTTCCATTTAAAATTATTGGTCACAATGGCCTTGTGACGTCATCTCTGACGATTTCGTCATCTATCATCACTAGTAGGGAAGTTTACAACCTTTAATATTTAGTTTCCAAATTTCACTTGTTTATGTATAACCGTTCCAAAAATAAGAGGGGGGAGGGGACTTTTGAGAAGCACTGTAAAGATATACTTGGTAATAACGGACTTATAGCTTAAATTGATATGCCAATCGTCGTATTATCGCGTAATAAATTTGCTTGTCTCTGATTGGCCACAGCCCTTGAGTTATAGTTCAGTACTCATACGCTGTCGCTTAGCGTGTGTATGTCCCCCCAATATAGTCCAATTCAAACATTACCTAACCAAACTTGAAATAAGATACTTGGAGACCCCAAATATACACGAATCTTTCGAACTATTTTGGGAACATTTTTCATTTGCATTCGAAGCTTCTTTTCCAAAAACCTTTATAAAGTCGAAATCATCCCGAACGCCTGCCCCTTGGTATACCTACCAACTCAAATCCGAATCAGAGTATTTACAAAATTTGATTATGTTACGGAAAAAATATCCCAATAATATCGATCTACAAAATGAATTTAAACACTCCAAAAAATCATACAATCAACACGTAAAGGAGGCGAAACAAGGTTAATATAAAAATGTTATAGAAAACTCTAACAATAAAACTAAAGCTATTTGGGATATAGTAAATTCACGCCTAAACAAGAACATAGAAACATTATCACGAAAAATTCAAATTTTCATAGCAACCAAACTTGCAAAAAAAACGAATTTAGATTGGAACTAGCCAACTACACAAACTACAAAAAATCCCCAAAATATGCCGTCGCAAATTTCTTCAATTTATTGCCCAATGAACTAACAAACCAATCGAATTTGTTCAAATTCAAATCAAAACTGAAGTCTTTTCTACTCCAAAATGCATTTTATGATATAAAAGAATACACGATGTGTTGTCAGCGTCCTACAGATTGTTTTAATTCTGCTGGATAGTTTTATATATTTATATTTTTTATGAGGACATTAATAAATAGATTTTATCTTAGCACTAAGTATAATGTAAGTGTGTAATTTGACTTGTCCATCCAATGTAAATTGGTGTCTGATTAATAAACTTCTATTCTATTCTATTCTATTCAATATGTGTGGGTTTTTGCTCTTCAAAAGGTGGGATAGACACTATTTTGATATGTTATTTAGTTCCGGGCCTCGATATAAAATCCAAGTTTTGGATTGAAGGTGCAAACATATTTTTCGAAATGATTCTATAACGATAAAAATGTCTGATACAAATTTGAAGGGGATTAACTACATTGTATGAATAAGTTTTTTGTAAGACTGGTGCGTAACGAGTTACAGCGACGGAAACTTTTTATAATGAAGAATGTCACTGGGTCTGTTAAATGACTTGAAACTTCATGACCGTGTAGCCTAAATCTTTAGAAATACACATGATTTTATTTCATTTCAATCAAGCGAGTAGTGTTGAAGTTACGACAATTTTAGTTTCCGTTCTATTCAAATATTTCGGGTGAGCGCGCCATGCTCGCGTGACGTCATTTCACAACACAACGTTCTCACCGTACAATCAATCATTGCTTTGCTATCGGATGTTCGACCACAATAACGTTTTTAACTTAAGTTTTTATGTGAATCAGTATTACAATAGTGTTATAAGTATAATATTAGATATGGATGACGGTTTTGAAAAAGGACAATCTGATATCTTGCCTGAAATAGACGGGTTAATGGTTGCCCACTATTTTTCAAATAACTTCGATTTCTTGGCCGCCGAGATGCGAGGAGTAAAAATACAAAAGTAAGTATTACTTAATAACATTTTGCTTTTTATCATAAATCTTTTAATCCCTATAAGTAAATATTTCTCATTACTAGTATTTTATAAATGTACGTCATACGTCATATTGATATTTTCAAACAATCAAGTACTACAGTCGTGAGTTATGCAGACGATTCCAATGTCATTCTACCCATTAACAGACACCTTACTCTGGAGAACTCAATTTTAAACAACTTTTCTAAAGTTTCAACATATCTTAGTACTAACATGTTATTATTAAACACCGCTAAAACAGACTGCATAATTTTTAAAACTGTCCACAATAATATCACCTTCCCGGAGAATATTCAGCTCGGAAACGATAGTATATCTTTTTCAACCAGTACAAAACTGTTAGGAATCTATATAGATGACAAATTAAACTATGGAATACATATTGAAAATCTCGCAAAAAAACTGGCAAGTAAATATTATGCAATTAGAATTTTGAAAAGTCACTTAAAATTAGATGCACTGAAAACGGCATATTATGGGATTGTTTATCCCTTTCTAAAATATGGAATATTAGTATGGGGAGGGAGTACACTACTAGAACGAATTTTTATCATGCAAAAACGGATATTGAAGACTATGTTGAATATGAAATATACATATTCTTATCGTAATACTTTCAGATGTATCAAAATGCTTACCGTTTATGCCATTTATATATATGTTTGTGTACTTTTTGTGTATGATAATAAAGCAAATTTTGAAGAAGACAGATTCAGACACGAGTATTCTACCAGGCAGAAATCCAATTTTATTGTTTCCAAGCATAGACTGACAAATACAGAGAAAGGGCCACATTATGCATCCATTAAATTCTATAACAATTTATCGTTAATCATTAAAGAAGCTCGCTCAAGACAAATTTTTAAAAAACATGTTTTTGATCTGTTGTGTGTCATCGAGTCATATTCATTACAAGAATTCATGGAGAAATAATTTTACTACAGCTGAATAAAATTCTCAATCTATCTTACACCTATGACTGTGATATATTTATATATTAATATTTTTTTTTTCAATACATGTTGTAATTACTTTTACTAGGAAGGATTTCTAGTTATAAGTGACTTTTATATTTTTTATATTGTATATTGTTGTCCGACTTGAGTTTTCAACTGTTTAAATTGAAAGCTTCAAATAAATCAATCTATCTATCTACCTATCTATCTATTGATACTATGAACATCTTACTTGACATTAAGTTCCTGAGAAGGAAGAATGCCTACATAGTTTCATGACTTACATTTTGTATTTTTTTAATATGTAATGTAACAAAAAATTAACATAGTAAACCTGACCTGAACATTATGTACCAGAGGTACAAAACTTTTAAAAATTTGAACTCATGAAATTTTTTTTTCAGAAGTAGGTTATTATTAGGATGCACGCGACTACACCTATTAAATATTATTGAGCTAAGATGAAAAACCTCTCATATTAATTTACTCTTTAATGTGATCGTGGATAAGTGCATTTTATGTATTTTAGGTAAATATAAAGTTACTCTACACATGCACTCCGAATATAGGGAAAAACAATTCTTACGTGTTTTTGCCTCCTGAACACGAATCCGGAAGAAAAATGCGGCAGTCTCATACCGTTCCCGAGTTAGAGAAATTAAAAAAAAATTAACCTCATTTTCAAGCACCGTTTTCTTGCACAAAAATCACTCAAAATGCCTCCTTCTTCTTAACAGCATAAACAATACACCCTAAATCACTTATTTTCGGCACAACTTTGCATAAAATATCGTCGTTTTTATCGAAAAAATCCTCCTTCTTACACAGTTCCAAATGAAGAAATGTCATACTTTGACAGATGGAATTTAGTAACTTTGCCTTATTTTTCATGTTGGTAATAAATGAATCACCGCCCACAACAATTGCACACATAAGTGAAGGGGAAACTATTGCTCACATTTGAATTCGAAAAGTTGGCGGGAATTCATTTATCACCGACATGAAAAATAAGACAAAGTTACTAAATTCCATCTGTCAAAGTATGACATTTCTTCATTTGGAACTGTAAGAAGCAGGATTTTTTCGATAAAAACGACAATATTTGTGCAAAGTTTTGCCGAAAATAAGTGATTTAGGGTATTGTAATGCTGTAAAAAAGGGCATTTTGAGTGATTTTGTGCGAAACGGTGCTGAAAATGAGGTAATTAAAAGTTTTCTAACGTGGGAACGGTATGAACCCGCATTCTTCTTCCGGATTCGTTTCAGAGGCAAAACAGTAAGAAAAGTTTTTTTCCAATATTCAGAGTACATGTGTAGAGTAACTTCATATTTACCGTATTTTATTTTTTATATATTAAATCAACTTATGTTTATTTTAGACCGTTAGAAACAGCTTCGACGACGACGCTATTGGATATGTAAAAGTTAAAAGAGATATTTGTACAGTGAAATGCCGAATCACCCCAGAACATCAGGATTTGCATCCATTTCTCTCGACTTTTAGGTTCGAAAGCAACAATAAAAAACAACTTCTCGGGTGCATTAGTAGTTTTATTTAAACACTTTGGCACAATACACGATTTTCTAGTTTCTGGATTCGACATTTTTATCAATTTTCGACGCAAACTTCATACACACAGCTCGGAAGCAGAGCACGCACTAAACGACCGTTGTACAGTGACGTCACAGCGGCCGATGACTCCGCGTCGTCGCACGCCTAGCTAAACAATTAAATATCTCGAAAACTATAAGACGTATCAAAAAAATGTTTTTACCATATTTTTTAATTTTTAATAGAGTTTATCGCAAGGTAAAAATCAAAAAAATGGTGAGATTCTTCATTGTGGTATCCCCAGTAGGCCTAAACCACATATGTTCCGTAATTTATGTCCCCGAGTATATTTCTATTATTTCTTTCTTTTTACTGGAGTGAAACCACTGGTAATAATTTTCCAGCCCCAGTCGGATGGATGTTTTTGGATTCCACACCATCGTTGGACTTGGTGGTAGGTCCTATATGCATGGTACCGTCCAGCGACTTCGTTGGTGGTAAATAATAGATCATTTGTCTTACAAGAGAAGCAATTAAGGATTTCAATAATCCGAACAATATATTAGATAAGCACATGCTGAAACGAATATATTTAAATTTGTTAATCCTAAACATGGAATAAGTTTGATATTTAAAGATATTCAACCACGTGAATTTCGAATCAGTCCTGACGAAAAAAAAACGTACAATATCCACCTAAATGAATACAATAAATACCCGGAGATTTTTCATTAACATTAATCTTAATACTCTGGATAAATTGATGCCACAGTAGCAGTAGAAAAATGTATGCGCAACAAGAAAAATCACTTCAATTTGAATATTTCACTAAATAATTTCATTATTATTATTTTTTAAATTGCGCAAGTTAGGCGATTTTATTTAGCGCCAAACCCCCCCCCCCCAAGGTCGCGTCAATTTTGGATTTTTCACAGGGATCTGGAACTAAATATCTTATATCGAAATCATTTCTACACCCACCTTTTGTAGGGCATAGGCCTTTTTTTAGTTCTATTGATATTCAACAAGAATGACATACATAAATGCTGCTGTTTCGAATGCTCATTCAAATTGGAAACTTGAAAATTATAATTCGTTGTCAACTGAACTGCGTCCTGTTTTTCAAATTCTCACTTGGTAAAGTACGGCCGTCAGACGTGGATGTTTGAAAGTGTGGAACAAATCTCAGATGACTACAAGATTCACAGTTCACAATTTCGGGATAAGTAATATGACTATTTTAATGTAAAATATCCGTTCTGACCTATATTTCAGACACTTTACACTTTATTATCACAAGTGTTCAGCATTTAAAACCACTTTCATTATGAGATTCGATTGTGCATCTCATTTGTTTATTAACCATGTGAGGTGCGGCACTAATTTGGGAAAATGTTCCGTTAACACGTTATGGATTCAGTGAAAGTGATCGGTAATTGGGAAATCGAAAGTTAAAATATTCACATGATTCATCATCAGTTCTGTGATATCAATAAAAGTAATAAATTATAGGATTGTTATGTTTCTTCAGTACGAATATCATAAGACGTTTTAAAGTGGTTGGATAATTTTTCTGTCAAAGTAGTCCTCCTCTCTCGTAAAAAATTGAGCAGTCCTGTTGAGCTATAATTAAAATATTCCACAAATAACGCAATTACATGAAAAGCTCGACTGAAAAAAAATATTAACAACTGATCAATTCTAGAATCGGTTAGCGTTGATAACCTGAATAAATATCACTGATGCTGTGAAAAAATTAAAGTTGAGTTGACAGCGACATACAATGAATGAAAAAAGTACGTTCCTCTCACGTGCGGTTAGTATTCTGTATTTAGAGTAAAAATGGTTTCTTTATACATACATCGAAAAAACCAACTTTAATTTTTATGACTATCAAGTGGAATCTGGAGAAACAGCTGGCGACTTCGCCAGGGTGATGGTTAGGTTAGATGAAACGCGACCTTTTACGTTAGAAGTTTGCCGAAACTGGTAACTATTGAACTTAATAGGTTAGGGATTTAAATACATAATTCGTTTGAACCGTCTATTTCAAACGTATATAAACGATTCGTACAAAAAAAGGCTGAGTATCGACTAACTTTGTACTTTGTGTATATTATTCCTAAAAGCATCTCTAGCATATTATGAGGGCCAGAAGTGTTTATTACAGTTCATAAATCAGATCCTCTTGAGAATTCCGCACAGAGTATTTTTCGATGAATCGTAACTATTTGATTTGTGTTTTTGTCTGGGCAAATTTCGTCGGATATGGTTATTAGCCTTGCTATTGAGTTTATTAGGTTACTTTTCTATTATGAGGAATATTTTATTCTGTAGAGTGTTTTCTAGAAAAATGATTGACTCTAATGTATGGTTCAATGTGAAAGAGCAACTTATTGTTGGATGTGCGACAATATCCAAAATGATTTTTTCTGCGTCGAATAAAGGATCACTACATGTTCTTTTACTACTCGCCTTTTTCGGTACCACATTACCAGTTTCTAACAGCCTTTAGGACACATCCACGAAGTTTATATCGTGATATGGCCGAATGGAAAACAAAGCCATCGCGACAAAAAGTTCAACTTACCAGGACAAGTTATTACGTGATTACTAAACAATTATCTTCAACGGCACACGGCGATGAATATATCATTGATTGTAGGGTCGCCATTTAATAAATTTTGATGTTAAATTTTATTTGAAAGAACAGTTGACTTGAGGAAAAAAATAGAACTGTTGTGTTCTATTTTTAAATTATTTTCGGGGACAACTGTAATGTTGCTTACTCATTTTCTGTTAATAATTTGTGGTTCTCGACACCATCCGCATTCATTTACAGCCCAATTCTATGGTTATATTATAAAGCAAGTAACGTCATATTGATTGATTTTCTTGTGGTATTCAATGTGAAACTGTATATTTTAGGGCAGAAGGGAAATTGATCAAATGCTAACTAAAAAATGAGTCAGAGTATTGATTTCAGTTTTAAAGACAATATGGAAGTTCTTCACACTTCTCTTCAATCCTATAAAGTTAATTTAAAAAAACGGAAATGTTTCACTTGGTAGATGATATTACACACAATTTTTTTGGCAATTGGGAACGATTACTTCAACGACATTGTGATTTAAAAACTGACCATTCGTATATTATCACTATATGACCAAAACAAGCTATAGATTTGTTTTAGTTGGCTTCGTATTTGATTTGCTTACCAATACTTTCTTGGCCCTTGAAACTTCGTACTATAGTGTCATGAGTCATGGCTACCTATTTTTTAAACATAATTGTCAAAATGGATATGCAACTAGAGGGGACCGGGGGCAGAGCCGGATTCCTGTGCACACCTGGACATGTGTATAAAATTGCAATAGCTAGTGCCATCTCGTAGTCATTACCGCTTACTTTATGTGTAGAAATATAAACTTAAGGTTGAATTAGAGTTAGTTACGACGACTGTTTGTGTCAGAGGAGCCATGGGACATGTCCGATTTTGTTCCTTTGTCAAATTAAAACATTGTTACGGGAGTCAACTTGTAAAAATGATAAATTATAAGAGAAGTACGGCAAGACAGCACTGGTATGCAGAATATAGCTTTTAAAAATGAAATAAATGTGGCTCAGTTGAATAAAGTTCTACTGGCAAAGTAAATGAAAAATGGGGAAAGATCTGATGATACAGACAATGAAGAAACAAGCGAACATGAAAATTATGAGTGGGTATTCAATCTATAGTAGGGGCACAATCGGACAGACATAGTAATGTCCCTTAATATTTTCTATATTTATATACAACAAAGTATCAGAAGGTGTGTTTTAGAAAATACAATATATATTTTTTATGGAATGTTGTTTTTAATCGTCTGATTATGCCAAGTTTCCCTACATTTAATCCGCAGCCAACTAAAGCATACTAATCGCATAATTTTTATTCTAAAAATGCATTTTTAGCACTTTTGGTGGAAAATCAGCCTGGACTTTCTTCAAAATTATTATTACAGTTTAAAATGACTGATTTATTTTCATTTGTATATTTCAATGACTTTGGTGTGAAATTTTCTTCTAGAATACCACATGTGCTTTGATTATACCTGAAATTGCTTTTAGTCGCAAATATTTCAAGAACGTTATAAAAAAATATATAAAATAATCCCGGAAATAATTTAAGCACCATCCATATTATATGTAAAAAATGTTTCACCTCTATTTCATACCCAGTCGAATACAGACAGCTATTTCAACGTTAAGGCAGCCATACACGACACAGCTTACCAGAAGGCAGGCCTTTGGATTTGCAAACCCGAAGGCAAACCGTATCGTTAGTGGTCATATTGGCCTGCTAGTCGAAACGTGTATGTATGTGTGACAAGATGGAATCTTCATAGTTCCTTCCCGTTGCTAAATACCTCAAAAGAACTTTGAGGTATTTAGGAGGAGTGATTGCTGACCTGACCTCATTATAGTATCTTCTTTTTGAAGCAATGGAGAAACAAGTTCGTGCAATTCCGTATATGATTTTTCGTCCATACGCAGACAATTTCGATAATCATCAGGTTCTGTAATTCGTTTATTTAGATGCATATGCGAATACACTTGTCGATTTATTAACCACTGTTTTACCCATTTCGAACGTTTGCGCTTTATCTTTTTCTGTTTTTTAGGCAACAAAGCAACTGCCAGTCCTATTAACATATAAGATCATTTTCCGAGATCATGTCTACAACTTTTCGCTTCGCACCATACAAAACTGAACAAAATCCTCCGAATAAAACGTATTGTATATGCCTTAGTTGAGAGTACAGGTTTGCGAATCGGAAGGCCTGCCTTCCGGTAAACTGTATCGTATATGCTCTCCTTTACCATGGCAGTAAGAAACATTTCCGGAAATTTTTCACTTGGTTGGGTACCCTTGACGAAGCTACACTGAATTTGTTTCTTCACGTTTAGGAAGGATGGCTGACATTGATAACATAAGATTGCTTTAACTAACATATCTGATCAAAATAATAAAAATAATAATGTTAATTCGCTCAGTAATAATATACATTCAACATAACGAACTCTTATTGTGAAGTAAACACAAGATCCCACTAAGGCATAGCCAGCACAAAATAAGGCTATGAATGTGTGTTCCTTGGATTCCCGTAAATTTTTTTTCATCACATGCTTTTATGAACTTTTTTGACACTTTTCCATCTAGTTCTGCTAACAGAATAATTTCCTAAACATATAATAGTGAAGATGCAAGTGACTGTATTCCACAGTCACCTGCATAAAGCATACTGACAGCATATTCGTTAGCATAAAAATGAAATTCTCATCTTCAGTGGAATAAAATGAAACCTATAAACTGGTTGAAATTAGATGGAGATCCATCACTATTATTCACTACATTTGGTTGGGTGACTATGAATAAATATTAATATCACAATATTTTTGAAACTGGGCCCAAGTATTAGATGTACTGGGCATATAAAACCGGGTTATCTCCAGATTCGTACAATAACCACAAAAATTCCCATTCAAAACAGGAGAATATCGGTGCCAATCAAATGCAAGGCTTCCTATAAATAAATCGTAACATACTTACATTTTAATATGAAAATGTAAACAAACACCAAGTGTAAGTACCAATTTCAACACATCAAGAGCGAGATCGGTTTCAGACCAATTAAAATTTAAATGCGGAAGGCGCACGAGTTTCTGAAGCGGATTCGCTAAAAAATTAATGATGTACTAAGTGATGTTTGATCCGAATTTCACATTAACTGCTTGAGATACTAGATGATTAATTAAAATATTTGTAACAATATTTATTTCAAGTCTGAAGAAGGCAGAGATGATTATGGAAGAGGAGAAGTCGCAGATCATAATTATTTATTGATCATCAACAGGCGAATGTAAACAAGCAAAGTACTACGAATAGTCTATGCGTGTGTTTTCTCAAAATAACTAATTACAGTTGAGAATAGTCAGAAGAATTCCACAAAGTTTTGTTTTGATTTTATCTGCTGTACAAAAATTCAGTCCTGTGATGACACGCTATCAAAAGAAATTTTTTAAAGATAATTTTTTCGGATATATATAAATATATATATATATATATAAACATATTATACGAATCCACTACTCCACTGCCGTTGTTTATGTCGGAAGCGACGAAAAAACGGACAATGAAAGTAGAAAAGTCGAGGCCATTCTCGAAGCATTCACCGACCTTTCGAAGCACGTGCGGGAAATTTCTGGAACTGATAAAATCTCTATGAAGTGCATTACATGCGAGTGACAGACAGTTGATAGTGCAGTTTAGTAATGCAGTACCAAGCGCGATATTTTGAACTGTAATTGATTTATTTATTGTGGTGTGATTGTAAAGTGTAATAAACGGACAATAATCAAAATCGCATTTTCAATAGACTAACACCAGTTTCGTGAAAGTTGGGGTCACAAGTGAGGATTTTAGTGACTATTCGAGAACAATTAATGGTGAATACGAGAAATACAACCTACGAGGACATGGATGCCATAGTGGAAATGATCAAGAAACAGTTTGCCGAGCAAGAGGCGAATGCTGGAAGAAAAACGAATAGAAAAACAGGAGTATGAGGAACGACGGCAGCGAGTAAAACAAAAGGAGGAAGAACAACGACAGATAAAAGAGGAGACGGAACAGAGACTGATAGAAAAGCAAGAGAAGGTGGGACGACGAAAAAGAGAAGAACAAGAGAAGGAACAATGAGAGCAACAAAAATAATTTTCCGAGCAGATGTTCCAGAAAACCGATGGGAAAATAGCAGAACTGAAATAAGTTGACTCAGAAGAAGCAAACAAATGAGCTATTTCGATACGACCAGAAGCGAGAAAAGAAGTCAGGACAGTCCGAGAAGAAGCAAAGGAAGGAGTGTGGGCGGTGCGAAAAAAGAATGAAAGAACAAAGCTGCACTCGGAAGAATAAAAAATGAAAATTGCTTCACTGAAGATCCAAGATCACCGTGAAAGGGTCGCCACATCGCACAATTTCGTAAATCCACCAACTTTTGATGGGCAGTCGCCATGGTCACTATATCGTAAGAGCAGTTGAAAGCTGCAGCAACGGCCAATGGAGACGTTGAAGAAAAGGCTACTGCACTCATAGTGGCTTTGAGGGAGCCTACTATGACAATGTTACAGACCACACCAGAAGACCAACATCGCAAGTATGGAGATCTAATTGCTACTTTAGAGATACGGCGACCAACATCGAGAACAGCTGTATCGTGCACAATTGAGGACAGGAGTGCAGAAATCGCGTGGAAGTTTGCAGAAATTTGTAGCAGACGTACAGAGGCTGATCCAACTTGCCTACCCAGAGACCCCGGAGGATTTCAGGGAACAGTTGGCTGTGCAAGGTATTCACTAACGAATCGACAGATTGAAATACCCTGAGATTAACACACTTTAAGAAATGCAGTAAAGCCTTAGGTTCGTTCCTTGGAAGTGGAAGCGGCTTTCTACACCTCAAGGCCGAAAGTGGGAGCGGTATCGATCGAAGAACCACTTCAGGAAGAGACAAACAGTTGATTATTTATGTGATGAGTTATTTGTTTAACCAGTACAGTTTGGTAGTGCAGTGTCAAGCGCGTATTTTGAACTGTAATTCGTTTATTGTGTTGTGATGGTGAAGTGTAATAAACGGGCAATAATCAAATCACTATTTTCTCCGGATTGAATGACTGATTCAATATCGCTGAGCCGAAACCGCTAAGGCTATGAATATGAAATTTGGCCAATAGTTTAATTCCATGAGACCCACTAGGACAGGATTTTTCAAAATACATGGTTAAAACTACCTCCTGAAAATTAGATAAAATTGTATCAATGAAGCTATCAATTTATCACAAAACGGCAAAATTAGTCATGTTCAATTTATTTTTTGCTTAAGAATATTTTTTCTTGTCTGAATTTTACACCGCAGCCGGTAAAAACTACTTCTATTTATTATGAAACAGGTTATGTCTCAAAAATTATCGGAAATAGGTGAAAGACATTTTGCATGAGATTTACATTCCAGGAGTAGGTACGCAAGGTTTTCCAAAATTCAAAATACCTCCTGAATATTGGAATAATTTTTGTCTATGAAATTATCAATTGGAAAAAAAACGTCAAAAGACGTCATTTTTATTCATTTTTTCCCTATGTAAAGATTTTTTTCAAGTCTTAACTTATTAGTAGTGGAAGCAGATTCTGCCAAGAGGAGGACGCAACCTCCATCCACATCCTATCACACTGCATAGCACTGCGCAACTCCAGGGAACATATGAATAGAAATGGGAAACTTACCTAACATGAAACGTCATCTTTAAAGTAAGGTAATTTTGAAGTCGAGAATTAGGATACCAAGACATTTTGCCCAACAGGTAGAAGGCATAAATAAATAAAAACGCCATAATGTACTGTTATTCTGTATGTAATAATTTCATTTGATGCACAATCGATTACGATATGGCAAACAATCTTTATACTCCAATTTCAAAAGTATTTTGAAATGGAAATAATTCCTAACAAGATTTTGTACACAAGATGATTTACGTTATCTTAGAAAATCCTGATATTTTGCATCCCCCAAAGAAATAAAAAAGAAAAAAAATCAAAATTTTTGAATTTACTGAGTTCAAAACATATTTTTTGCATGACACATATATGATGTTGAGCTAACTCAGCAAACAATCGATACACAATATACGTGATTTCCTGTCCCAGAACCCTTCTGTGGTCTCTCCAAAGCCCACATTAAGGGAGAGTTTCGGCGCTGGAAAGCTTATCAAATCAAAACCCACTGGAAAAAGGTTCCAGAGCAAAGATAAGCGAAAAGGCTCCTGAGGCCATCGCAAAAGAAATAGCTTCTCGAGTTGAACAAGAGAGACTTGAAACTGGTAACGGGACAGTTCACTGGACATTGTCCTGAAACTGCGACTGCCAACGCAGTTTTGCAAAAGGCTCAGTTCCTCGAAGGGGTTTTATTAGCGCCCTCACATATTAGGAACTTTGCTCCCATGAAACTGATACACTTCGCAAGGAGCCTCAGAATCCTTGGTATTGAATAGATGAAGGATAATGTACAAAATATCTTATGGGTCGAGGTACGGAGAGCCTGAAGGGCCATATCGATCCTCATACAATCAACAATCTCTACGTCATTTCGACCTTCGAATTGTCGGCGCCTAATGTGGCATAGTTGAATTTTAATTTTATGTCATATTTTCTTCAGATTCTCAAGGAAAAGTCGAGAATTGGGCTATAAAGACATTTCGCCCGATAAGTTGGAGATATAAATATGTAAAATTATATCAGTATTAGTCATAACAACCTATTAACTACCTACTTAATTGAATCAAATAATTGGAGATTGGTCAGATGTTTTACGTGAATCTTAATCTATTACATTTTTATGCAGTCTGTAGTCGATAATATGAACATGGCATGAAAATTTTATGTACTTGATTTGTCAGATTCTCACGGAAAAGTCGAGAATCGGGCTATCAAGACATTTCGCCCGATAAGTTGGAGATATAAGTATGTAAAATGATATCAGTACTTGTCAACAACCTATTAACTACCTACTTAATTGATTCGATTAATTAGAGATTGGTCAGATGTTTTACGTGAATCTTAATCTATTACATTTTTATGCAGTCTGTAGTCGATAATATGAACATGGCTTGAAAATTTGATGTACTTGATAGGTACACGGGTAGGTTTTGTGACACCAACAAATCGCCAATAAACTTGTTTTTTATGACGTGCAAACAGTCGACACTAAAAAACAATAATACAAATATATAATTCGACTAACCTCCTTTGATAACCGGGAAAGAGGAATATAGAGGAGGCACGAATAATTATTTGTAAATAGGTAATAATATATCGCACATATACAGCGGTCGGCCGAAAAATGACATATCGTCTGTATAGATGAAGTGATTTGGCACTATGACATCCTAGGAAATTAGAACTGCGCAAAACAGGCATGTGGAAACTTTGAATGAAGTTCTGGAAATAATTCTAGAATGTAGATCAGATAACTTGGTGGAATTCGATGCAACTAAGACCCGAGCTTTGTATATGATTTACAAAGTTGAAAATCTTTTATGAGCTCTGTTGAATGTATGATATGAGTTGAATTCAATATTTTCAGAAATATTGATGAAAAATAAAAAACCTTCAAAACATTTATTTTTCTTCGCACCATGTTAAAAGAATCGGGCATATTAGGATATGTGTTTTATTTGAAGTTTTTGTCATAAAAAATCACCCAATGAATTAACACTACGAAAAATCCTGAATATGGCAATAAAAAGGGAGGCAATAACAAAGATGCCACGTCATTCATGTCATCCCACCCACAGCTTTACATAATAATCTTAACAGTTTTTCATGTTGATTTTTTACTCATGAAAAACAAGTGGTTCCAACAAAAACAAAATGTAGAAAATATTTACATTTTGTATTTACTGTACAAACTAATTTCAAATTATGTGGGCATTAATATTTTTTCTGTAATATCAGAAAGGGTTTCCGCTACAACTATGGAGTCATAAACTGTTCACAATTTTTTTCAAATGGTATGCAAGTGGGGAAAAAGTACGCATTCGTATCGATCTGTCATTGTAATTAAGGCTGTTTTTCCTTGAACATTTGTCTTCAAAATTCGAGGAACTTGAAAACATTTTTTCGGTGAACTATATACCGGGTGACACAGGATATCGGGCCACCCCTGTAACTTCTGCATTCGTGAACGGATTTTTCTGAAATTTGGTACAGTTATAAAAGAAACCATTTCGGATTTGATCACATTACAATCCAATATGACGGACTCCCGGTTTTTCTGGAAATGCCAGCAACTTTGTTTTTTCAAATGGAACACCCTGTATATTTTTACATATTCAAGTTCAACAGGTCAAAACAAGTCCAAACCATATGCCAAATGTAATTTTTTTGAAACAATTGAAATTAAAATTGTTCTTTTATTTTACCTCGTGGATAAATGAGATTTGGTCAAGGCTATTCACAATGAGTCGCACATAACAGAAAAACTTAAATTTTTCTGAAAAATTATTTTTTGTGTCACTTATTGATGAATTAATTCAGTCACATCACATTTTGATCTAAAATTATTGTACATGTATCTCTAGAACATACATGTATCTCTAGAACATACATTCAGGAAAAAAATGACATAATTTTTGTATTTCGGTGCAATAACAAATTGTACACATACAAAAATCTAGTTTTCTTGCAGTTTGAATAATTTTTCATCTCAACTCTCGAAAATTAGTTAACTTCCGAGAATTAGTAGAAATGGAAAATCAAAATTATACATTTTGGAGAGTTGTGATGAAAGATGACAGCGAAACACAATTAGTTGACAAGATTCAGAAATGTTGTTTTCCACAGCTTACTAAGTTGAAAAATTATTCGAACTGTTGTAGATTTTTGAATGTATACAATTTGTTACTGCACCGAAATAAAAAAATGATGTCATTGTTTTCCTTAATGAATGTTCTAGAGAGACAGGTAGGTTGCCCATAGGGGTTTCATTTGAAAAAAATTAATTTTTGATCAAAATGTGATGTGACTGAATTGATCAATAAGTGACACAAAAAATAACTTTCGGCAAAAATTATGTTTTTCTGTTATGTGCGACTCCTTGTGAATAGCCTTGACCAAATCTCATTTATCCGCAA
Source organism: Gonioctena quinquepunctata (assembly GCA_018342105.1). NCBI lineage: Eukaryota > Metazoa > Arthropoda > Insecta > Coleoptera > Chrysomelidae > Gonioctena > Gonioctena quinquepunctata. Next base: position 203,076 of record JAFIRS010001653.1, read on the forward strand.
GGTAAAATAAAAAAACCATTTTGATTATTTCAAAAAAATTACATTTGGCATATGGTTTGGACTTGTTTTGACCTGTTGAACTTGAATATGTAAAAATATACAGGGTGTTCCTTTTGAAAAAACAAAGTTTGTGGCATTTCCAGAAAAACCGGAAGTCCGCCATATTGGATTGTAATGTGATCAAATCTGAAATGGTTGCTTTTATAACTGTACCAAATTTCAGAAAAATCCGTTCACGAATGCAGAAGTTACAGGGGTGGCCCGATATCCTGTGTCACCCGGTATATGAAATTTAACGTGATGAATCACAATGAATTGTAGAGATATGCATGTGGGGAAAAACTGCGCATTCGATCTATTTATCGATCTGTTCATTTCCTGACCGTATAAACGTATTCAAGCCTTTCATCCTGATCTCTTTTCTTCCGGCATGTCATGTACTTGAAATGAACAGTTTTTAAGTTATTCACATTTTTGTGGAAAACGTGACAGATGCAGAGTACTTTCACAAACATATATGAATATTACAAAAGATGCGCAAAATATCTATATATCGAGTAAACATACAAATTGAAATAAGTATAATAAAAAATTAATTTCATTCATGTAATAATTGATCCCTCCTATTGAAACGACCCCCAGGTGATTTTCAAACTTTGGTAGCGATTAATTCACCCCAAAAAAAAACGTTGTCTCTTTATGACGCAAAAAACATTTTCATTGTGAGAAAAGCACAATCAAATTATTTTCTCTACTGATCCTTCACTAACATTTGAAAGAACTATGTTTGATTGATTGACCTCCGAACTCAAAAATCATCTCTGTTCATTTTGGGGACAAAAAGTTTGGTATGCGATTTTTTGCTTGGTCATTTGAAAGGTCTTTAGGGATTCCGGATTTTTTTTTCCATAATTTTATGATTGCTGGTTCTTAAAATATTGCTGAAAACTTGCCTCCGCCCATCTATATCTGAACATACCAAAACTAAAATTGATGATTCTATATTTACTGATTTTTGAGAAAGCCATGTTATTCTATTTCCGAAAGTTTTTCATTCAGCGGTCATCTAGCAAAATGAAGGCGCCACATGAACATATATTTGGTTAAGGTATTTTTAATAGGATAATAATGGGATATGAACGAGTTTTTGAAGATGTCTTTGCTACGAGCTCATGCTTAAAAGACCAAACATTTCCAGCAATTTGGTTTCTGCGAATCACACTCGCAAACTTTGAAACTGAGCAGTCACTCTGGAAAGTAATTTTATTGTATTAGTATTTTTCACGATAAATGGGTTCCGACTTTCACGATAAATGTGTCGATCTCATTGTGTATGCCAAATTCGGCCATAAATACCGTCGATTAGCCGATTTACACTTTGCCCACCGAACCAGATAGTTTTACTGCAGTCATTAAGTCGGAACCATTTTTCCTGAAAAATTCTATACCAAATTAGAAAATTGGAATGCAACCAAAACCGATTAAAACGCTCGAGATAATCGAATGAAAAGTACCAGTGTGAAAACAGAAACGGTCGTCGCGCCAGAAACGAAATATTAGTATATGCGCAAGGGTGTCATATGTTATTCCTTCAAAATCTTCCGAAATGAAATAGCAATTGGAATTTTCTACAGTATTATGATGGTGATGATGATGAATGGAAGTTTACAAACAATTATGATGAAAATATGATAATGGTGTTTCTAATAAATCATAAGATCATATTTATCAGTGGCTGTGACAATAACATACAATATGAGATAAAAAGGGCGTATCTGGAAATTTCTTTTTCACAGTATATTCAGAACGGGCTGAGAAAGCATACCTACCCCATTTCGGATTTTGTATCTCAATACTCACCCTGGAAACTACCCCCGTATTCAAAAAAATCTCCAGAACAGACTTAATTCATCGTTTCTGGAAATTTCTTTTTCACTATATATCCAAAACGAGCTGAGAAAGCATGCCTACCCCATTTCAGATTTTGTATCTCGATACTCACCCTAGAAACTACCCCCGTATTAAAAAAATATCCAGAACAGAGTTAATTCATTGTTTCTGGAAATTTCTTTTTTACTCTATATTCAAAACGAGCTGAGAAAGCATACCTACCACATTTCGGATTTTGTATCTTAATACTCAGCCTGGAAACTACCCCCGTATTCAAAAAAATCTCCAAAACAGAGTTAATTCATCGTTTCTGGAAATTTATTTTTCACTCGATATTCAAAACGAGCTGAGAAAGCATACCTACCCCATTTCGGATTTTGTATCTCAATACTCACCCTGGAAACTACCCCCGTATTAAAAAAATCTCCAGAACAGACTTAATTCATCGTTTCTGGGAATTTCTTTTTCACTATATATCCAAAACGAGCTGAGAAAGCATGCCTACCCCATTTCAGATTCTGTATGTCGATACTCACCCTAGAAACCACCCCCGTATTCAAAAAATATCCAGAACAGAGTTAACTCATTGTTTCTCGAAATTTCTTTTTCACTCTATATTCGAAACGAGCTGACAAAGCATAACTACCCCATTTCGGATTTTTTATCTCAATACTCACCCTGGAAACAACCACCGTATTAAAAAAATTTCCAGAACAGACTTAATTCATCGTTTCTGGAAATTTATTTTTCACTATATATCCAAAACGAGCTGAGAAAGCATGCCTACCCCATTTCAGATATTGTATCTCGATACTCACCCTAGAAACGATGAATTAACTCTGTTTTGGAGATTTTTTTGAATACGGGGGTAGATTCCAGGGTGAGTATTGACATACAAAATCTGAAATGGGGTAGGATGCTTTCTCAGTCGTTTTGAATATAGAGTGAAAAAGAAATTTCCAGAGACGATAAATTAAGTGTTTTGGAGATTTTTTTGGATACGGGGGGTAGTTTCCAGGGTGAGTATTGAGATACTAAATCTGAAATGGGGTAGGCATGCTTCCTCAGATCGTTGTTTTGAATATAGAGTGGAAAAGAAATTTCCAGAGACGATAAATTAAGTGTTTAGGAGATTTTTTTGGATACGGGGGTAGTTTCCAAGGTGGGTATTGAGATACAAAATCCGAAATGGGGTAGGTATGTTTTCTCAGAAAAAAATAAATTTCCAGAAACGATGAATTAACTCTGTTCTGGATATTTTTTTAATACGGGGTTAGTTTCTAGGGTGAGTATCGAGATATAAAATCTGAAATGGGGTAGGCATGCTTTCTCAGCTCGTTTTGGATATAAAGTGAAAAAGAAATTTCCAGAAACGATGAATTAACTCTGTTCTGTAGATTTTTATGAATACGGGGGTAGTTTCCAGGGTGAGTATTGAGATACAAAATCCGAAATGGGGTAGGTATGCTTTCTCAGCTCGTTTTGAATATAAGTGAAAAATAAATTCCCAGAAACGATGAATTAACTCTGTTTTGGAGATTTTTATGAATACGGGGGTAGTTTCCAGGGTGAGTATTGAGATACAAAATCTGAAATGGGGTAGACATATATTTTCAGCTCGTTTTGAATATAGAGTGAAAAATAAATTTCCAGAAACGATGAATTAACTCTGTTTTGGAGATTTTTTTGAATACGGGGGTAGTTTCCAGGGTGAGTATTGAGATACAAAATCCGAAATGGGGTAGGTATGCTTTCTCAGCTCGTTCTGAATATACTGTAAAAAAGAAATTTCCAGATACGCCCTTTTTATCCCATCTTGTATGTTATTGTCACAGCCACTGATAAATATGATCTTATGATTTATTAGAAGCACCATTATCATATTTTTATCATATTTGTGTGTAAACTTTCATTCATCATCATCACCATCATAATACTGTAGAAAATTCCAATTACTATTTCGTTTCGGAAGATTTTGAAGGAATAACATATGACACCCTTGCGCATATACTAATATTTCGTTTCTGGCGCGACGACCGTTTCTGTTTTCACACTGGTATGAAAAGTTATGCAGATTATTGATTGATTTCACCGATGAGTAATGGAATAAGAGCTTGCATGTGAAAATTAAAATTTTTAATAATGTACGTACCTCAAATTTAAAAGATAGCTAATAATGAATGCCGTTATGAATGTTACACCTGCTATACTGAAATTATAATATGAAATTATGTGCTGAATACCTGTAATCAAGATAATTTGCTATTCAGGATAATTACAAACTAACAGTCTATCATTATTAGTTGCTAATTGTCCAATTTGCTGATATCCTAACTACTAAAAGTGCTAGATAAATATTTCGTCAAACAGGGTATAATGCACAGTTGAAACAATTCTTGATTAGACTTACTGAACTCAACGGGTGTGACAACAGCAGCAACGATTTTTTTCATCGTTAATTATAATCATTGTTGGTTTTCGAATTAAAAACGGCTGTTTCTTCTTGACACGTTCGATAGCACGAAATATTTTAATAACTCTTGATTGCAAGTTTAATATAGTGGCTGGTAATTTTTTCTTGCGACTCCAATATTTCGAAATTGATCTACACGTCCCATATAGTAAAATAATCTGTGAGCTAAACACTACCCCTCGACCACCTTTTTACCGCCCCAAAATAGTTAGAACAGTCGTTGCTGGAGATATTTTGACGAAAATCTATGTTTTAATGGACTTTTTGGTACGTCAAATACCTTGAAATAATTTGTGACCCCCTAAATCGAAATACTCATAAATTGCTGTTTTTTTTTCATATTACGTATCGTATCTGGATTCCTACTGAAAAAAATCGCCGCAAAGGTTGATTTGTTTTACTTGAGAATATTTCCTTGGGGGTCATTTATGCAGGAGAAGAAACTATTAGCAGAATAACTAGATACTGCATTTTCAGTGAACTCAATAATATATTGCAGATATTTTCACATACTATTTTTGTTGTATTAAATACTAATTAAATGTTTTGGGCAGGTAATATTGTTGTCAATTTTTTGGATGTCATTTCCCTGGAAGTAAAAATATCATTGTTGGATAGATAACTAACATTTTTAACTTCTAGGTGGAGAGTAAACGACGAAAATGAAAAGTAATACCTAAATACTAACCAAAATAACCTTGAATTCAATAAGAATACCAATGTTCAGTATATCTCTGGTTCATTATAGTGCATATTATAAATTAATTCCATTATTTCAAAACTTCCTCATTTAGACCTGGAAAGTTTGATAAAAAGTATTTTTTTCAATTGATAACTTGGCAGTGGATATTATGAACCAATCATAGTTTTTGGAATAAGTACAAACTTCTGTGATTTTTTTAAGAAGTGATACTGAAATTATTTTGTTCTTTTTGAGACTTCTTGGGTTATGCTGTATTCACATCTAAATTTATGTAGCTCAAAAAAAACATTTCCGGAAATTTTTCACTTGGTAGGGTACTCTAGACGTAAATACACAGGACATTTTCAACAGTTAAGAATTGTGCCATCAAGTAAATAAGCGCACAAACATAAGAGTTTACTGTAGAAGCTGTGTTTTATTGGGTCTATTCTTGTTTTGGAAATATTGTCCTTATCGTTTTGTTGACAGATCTCGTTATTTTAAATTTTAAAACACTACTGAACTCACTTGGTTCGCGTCAACCTAATAATTAATCTCACGTCAAATGATTGAACAAAATTGGCTAACGAGCATGGCTTCATTTGCAATTTTGATTCCAGAAAAATGTTTAATATGTGGAGTGAATATAGCTCCCACTAATATATCGAATTGAGAGCAGGTTTAGAGTAATAAACCATCAATACCAAAATTACTTTATTAGGCGTTCGAACTGACTTCCATTGACCCCCATGCCAAAGTGACATTTGAAAAGCAACTGTAGCTTTTTAAATGTCACTTCGGCATTACGAAAAACTTGTGGCGTTAAATGTTGACATTTTCGGACAGTCCTTTGTTGTATATCATTTCACTCCTGTTGCATGAACTCGACTTCAAATACTACTAAAAAAATGTCTAAATAAGTCAAATCTGGTGACCTCAATCGCCTCTCTATCAGTGGACCTCTTCTCCTTATCCAACGACCAGTGAATGTATCATTGAGAAAATGACGTACAGTTGTAGCGGAATTTGGAGTTGTTCATCTCGACAGAATTCAATAATTTTATAAAGATTCTCTATGTGATTCCAATTGAGACTCACAACGTAGGTTTCTGGCAATCAAAAAGGGTCCAAGAATTTGGACCCCCCAAACTTTCCATTTTTGAGGTATCTGAGTATGAAATTCCCGCACTACATGTGAATCACTCTCAGCCTAATATATATTGACTACTTGTGTTGCATTTCAAAGTTAAAAATTCTAGCAGCAGCCTACAATTCCAGGGTTCTTTAACGAGCTCAACATCCATGTACTCGGGACCGCCATCTTAACATTCCTCCGAAGGACGGCATATCTCTTTATATATCTCGTGCTCATTGATATATCGCCTGCAGCTGCGAGTATCCTACTATGCTGCAGTTGTACGGGGCTTAATAACGCGAACCCATCCATGTACTAGCGGCATCTAGCGTCGCTTGACTTATCGATAGACTTTTCGTAAACCTGACAAGCCTGGCGTGCCCCTTTTGAATTGGGAATGAATTTGTTCGAAAAATCTAGGTGAATGGATTGAAATCAATTTTATTTGAAGCTCCCATACCATTTACTTTAGACCTCACATATTATTCATTTTTGTACTATGCTCTTCGAAGAGAAACTAATGATCTAAAAAGTATGGGATGTTTTTTTTATTGCTTTATTTATCGTCGGCCTATTTCTGCGACCAGTGCTAAACACCGACGAGCACCCTCCCCCCAACCCGAAATTTTGCCGAATCCTCTGTTGTTTCAGAGGTAGGTATGGCATGTTAAATTTGAATAAATGTAGAGGAAGCTCTGGGGAGTGAGGTGGTGGAACTAATCCTATATCTATACTTAAGAAAATATATCTCAATTGACTAGTTAGATATCGACAGAGGTTGAGAAAAGTTTACGTAGGGAGTATCGAGGCGAATTAATTCTCCATTCAAAGAAGAACGTGTCTAGTAATTCGAATAAAGCCGGGATCCAACGGCGCGTGGAGTGGCACTCCTCGCGCCAAACTTGCCAGTTCACGCGCCGTCGGATAGGGCAGGCTTGGCGATCTTCAGTCGACGCGGTGAGGGTCCCGTCGTCTGTCGGTAAATGAACACGGTTCAAAGGAGCTCGGACGATGGCGCTCTACATGTGTATACCGTTCCAACGACGCGGCTGGGCGCGTGGTACTGTCAGTGCCGCCGTGGTAACTTTCACCATGGAGTGGTCGAACGAAGTGGTTTTTTATCCCTCTATGAAGCCCAGCCGATTATTTGGAACACACGGGATCCAAACCATGAAAACAGGAATTTAATTCATGATGCCTGGAAGCGAATTGAAGAGCAAATGAGTATAAAATATTCAATAGAAGAATTGAAAAATGTTTACCGCCAACATTGCCGGCGCACAACAGACTACAACCGCTGCGTGTCCACGTCTGAAACTGCGAACCTACTTGCGTCGTGGGAACGGCCCGACACAATTCGATGCGCCAACCTTGACACTCAACCGTCAATCCAGGATTGCCACTCCACGCGCCGTTGGTTGGGAATATTGTGTTGATTGGGAATGATAATAAAAAACTAATCGATTGACCATTTGCTATTTGATAACCAAAACAGGTATATTATTGAGGTCTGTTCAGCGTTTTTCCATTTGAAGTAGAGGAGGAGGATGCTGATTATATTCAAAGTGGCTAGACTATTTGGGCGATTTTAATGCAACTTTTTGCATAGTAACCTTGCAAACTCAGGAAAAAAGTATTCTTTTAACTGTTTTTAAAATTTTGAATAGTGTTCTTACATATAAAGGGGAGGTTATTAGCAAGATTCTGAGTCATTGAATTATACAAGGCCGACCCTATGTGTGGACACTCGTGTGTGTGCCCATTTGAGTAGCCCGCTTGCACATTGCATTGCATCCATTGTCAGGAATTCTTGTAGCGAGTACAAAATCTCACTAGTAGTCAACTCAATCTATTTGAATATCATAGTATTCGAAAAAAAAAATATTTAATGAGGCATCGATTTCAGAAACTATTAATCAAACATGTAAAAATATTGCTGTCCAACCCAATTTTTTTTTTACCAATCAGCAATATGTATTATGGCTGTATATGCGAATAGAAAATAGTACATAAAATAATTACAACCATTACAATAATCTATATACAGTGCTTCTCAAAAGTCCCCTCCCACCCCCCTCTTATTTTTGGAACGATTATACATAAACAAGTGAAATTTGGAAACTGAATATTAAAGGTTGTAAACTTCCCTACTAGTGATGATAGATGACGAAATCGTCAAAGACAAATTTCATCCATACAAATTAAAAATGGTTCATCAACTCTCAGACGACGACCCAGACCGAAGACTAGAATTTTGTGAAAATATGGAAACTAAAATTAACCAACAACCAGACTATGTCAAAACAATTTGTTTTAGTGACGAAAGTACTTTCTATCTAAATGGAAATGTAAATACACAGAATGTGAGGTATTGGAGTGACGCAAATCATCACCTGTTTCGTGAAACACATACCCAATTTCCCCAGAAGGTGAATGTTTGGGCAGGTATCCTGGGAAACCACATCGTTGGGCCTCTTTTTTTAAATACTAATTTAACTGGTGAGGTTCATCTGGAGCTGTTGCAAAACGCAATAGAACCGTTAATCCTTGAAATTTTGGAAGATAATCCAGATGAATTTGGCAATTTGGAAATAACATTCCAACAGGATGGTGCTCCTCCACACTATTACGGTGCAGTAAGACGGTATTTGGATGAGGAGTATCGTGGTAGATGGATTGGACGACGAGGTTCAACGGAATGGCCAGCTCGATCACCGGACCTCACACCTTTGGATTTTTTTCTGTGGGGGTACCTTCAATCGAAGGTTTACGCCACTGAACCTGACAATATTGACGTTTTAAAACCACGTATTGTTGCAGAATGTGAGGCTGTTTCTGCAGACACATTTGCAAAAGTACGACAATAGTTTAAAAATAGGATATTTCACTGTCAGGAAGTAAATGGAGGTCACTTCAAGCAATTTCCTAAAGTAGATACTGATTCTTAAATCTGTAATTAATATCATACTGAATGGAATTTAAATTTCAATGTTTACTAATGAGCCATTAAAACTGCCATAAACACAAACAAAATTAGTATCATTGAATAGGTTTTTTCGATACCTTTTAAAAGAGGTGTCGCTTGCCGTAGGGTTCCATTTGAAATAATTGGTCACAATGGCCTTGTGACGTCATCTATCATCACTAGTAGGGAAACCTTTAATATTCAGTTTCCAAATTTCACTTGTTTATGTATAATCGTTCCAAAAATAACTTTTGAGAAGCACTGTATACGAATAAGTTTTAGTTGATCCCGTCTTATAGTTTATTTTGGCACCCAATGTATACATTTTATTTTTTATAGCACTTTTAAAGATATTATTTTACAATTTCAGATTACTGTATGTGAACGTTACGCACCTGATCTGTCTGTCTGCGATTGATAACGGTTATACAGAATACAATTAATTACGTATTTCTACACTCCCGTACACTGCGCACAGAGTGATACGTTCGAATTTTTTCGCCGAACCCATTCCAGTTGAACTCGTCTCGCGAACTGTTTTTCGGATAACTATACGGACCTAGATGGAAGTAAAAAAATTAAAACTTCTAAAATTTGTTAAAAAGAGCAGCATTTTATTGTGCGCAGTTTTGCAATCCATTTCTATTTTCAGCTATACTTCTTGTTTTCGCTTGATTTAGGTTACCTTTCAGACACTGATTTTGAAGCTGAATGTTAAATTATTACATTAATCTATATAATAAAAATGAATCTCGATTCTTTGTAAGCGCAAAACGTGAGACAGGCTGGAAATTAGGAGAGTTGCCCGGAAATTGTAAAATTCGGGTATGTAAAAATTTTGGCGAAGAAAAAAATTATCCAGTCATTTATTACCAAACGAGGATATAGCTTAGTGGTTACACTGTCCCCTACCTAGTAGAAGGTCACCCGTCAAGGGTAACATTTTTTTTATTTTATAAAAACAAGGGTTGGACCGATTTGGCTAATTGTTTTTTTGAATGTTCGTAATACTCCGAATAAGGTTTATACGGAAAGAATGGATTTTTAGAAAAATGATTGGAAATTTATTTGTCCTGGAAAAGTTTTCAGGAATATATAATCAAACATAAAACTTTTTTGTTGTTTGTAATAGCCCGTATACGGTTTTAAGGAAAAGAAAAATTTTTAGAAAAAATTTGGATTTTGCAAATATTGAAAGTGTTCTTTTTATGGGATTTTTTTTTCCATTTTGTTTTTAACAGTCCCCTCGATATTACTCTTTCATATTTATATTCCTGGACTCGGATGTCACGCAGGTAGCTATAGCTGCCTCCGTGGTGACGTTGGTTGTTGCCCTGGAATTCAGGGTCTGCTGACCGAAATCACAAATGAGCGGCTGGCTTCTGTTTGTTGACTCCGTTGATTTGTCGTTTTCTACCAAGTGTTGTTCATCCTTGCACTTCTCCACCGTACTGATGAGGGCCGAGAGCCCGAAACACGTGTCTACGGTTAGCACTTTTCTCTGAGGGCTATGTCCATTAAATTCCTTCCATTTATATATATATATATATATATATATATAAAACGGGAAACCGGGATAACAGGAAAACGGAGATACGGGATAACGGAATAAGGGGAAACGGGATGATGGGAAAACGGGCAGAGTCAAACGCATAACCTAGATGAAACATCACAAAGAAAAACATAGGAATAATGAAATTCTACGCGGACGAGATTTTTCAGGATTTTTTTTAATGAATATAGAAATTTGGACAGGACAATGTCTGTCGGGTCAGCTAGTTACAAATATTTTTAGCTTGAGCCAACCTAGTATTTATTATTCCGTATAAGATGAGGATAAGAAATATTTTTGTAAATTTTTAGTAAGGGCAATGATCCAATATTAATTTTGTGTCCAGGTTTCTTGGGACTTGGATCAATTGTGTTGAAGATTCTTGCCTACGATTCGAATTTCAATAAATTAATCTTCAAGGGTCTGTAATAATGAGTTTATATGGGATAAAATGTTTTAAAATAAAAGAAATAAATGTTACATGTATTGAAACATATATAAAGTGAATTTAAAATATCAAGAAGAATACAATACATTCACGGGACAACAGGTTCTAAATTTATCAACGAGACAAAACGAACACATAGATCAAATTCTGTAAACTCTCCATAAAACAATGGTGGTCAAGAAATGTAATGATAATTATTCATTTAGGAATCTGTCTTATCAAGTTAAAATAGACCGTGTTCATTCCTATATCTCTCCTAGTATTGACGATGTCTTGGTGGAGGATTTGTATCATTTCGCTAAAGTCTTCTAGATAGAGGTAGTTTTCTTTATCAAGGATGATGGTATAAGAAATCAGAAGTATGACCATTTTCTCTAGTTTGTTCCACTACAGCGGAGGGATTGTTGACATTAAGTTTTTTGTGTCTCTATGATGATATATATTTTTTTAATATCGCCCTGTTTGACCAACATAACATAATTAATTTTGTAGAAAACGTTTGTTTGTAGATCAGTGGCGGTTTTTGTTTTTTTAACATGGAAAAACCCGTTTGTCGAAAAACAGAAACTTTTACTGACCTACAATCAAACATTGCCTACAAAATAAATTGCAATAACTGCACACAATTTGGTGTTGATCGTACATGATACAGATACAAAAAATCTAATTTTAACAACCTCACTGCTCTAGTGTTAAATGGTCGTACTTTTTATTTCACAAACCCCATCACCCTTGATAAAAAACTATATCAAAAATACTTTTTATAAAAATGATACAAATCTTTCTCTAAGATAGCGTCAATACTGGCAGAGATTTCGAAGGATCGAACACGGTTTATCATTGTATTTCTTGACCACCACTGTTTTCATAGGAATGGAAACTATGGTTATACGAACAGTTTTCTGAATTTTATATCAGTTTAATGTTATCTCGTGGCCAAATAATGTAGAAGCTGTTTTACCCTGAATTTATTATTTTTGAAACTATGTCTGTTTGGAACAATTACTTATCTACAGCTGGCATATTTATATAAAATCATAATTCTTCTGTTTACAAATGTCTTATGGGGTCAATATAATACTAGTGTCTTATGATCATAATCCAAGCTTATATAATAAACAAACCATTTGTCATAGAACCCATATCATAACCTCCTCGAACAACATATTTTATAAATTTTCAGCAACTTTCATAAACACCAAATAAGCTCTTAATTTAGAAAAGGCTTCGTGTTTATAACATACCAGTTGTGGATACATTGTATTGCATTTCATGTCATATTAGCGTATAAAACACGAACAAAAAGCAAAGACTCGAGCTGCGCTCTCGTGTTGTTTTTTTTTCATATGCAGTAACAACTATAAATGGACTAAGTATAAATGTTTGAATGCATATGGCATTTCTTTTTACTTTAATTTTCAACCTGTGTAAACTCATTGTTACAGAGCTTTCAGAATGCATTCATTAAAATTCGAAACGTCGGCCAGAAAATATTTGTTTTTTTTTTAAAGAATTGATACAAGTCCCAGAAAACCTCCTATATGTAGATTTACTTCCAGAAATAATGTGATTGAAATTGAATATCATGCTAACATCTTCAACCAAAAGACAAGTAGCAAGATCACAGAGGAGTTTTGTCATTAACGGATCGATTCACTCTTAATATTATAGATAAATAGAAACTCATATTTGATAAAATATTGAAATATAAAATGTAACGCTTTTATCTAGTATGCTTTGAAAAGGAAAACAGAACATTTATTCGAAATGTAATTAAAAACCTTTTATTTAAAATGCACTAAAATTGTGAAAATAAGCAAAAAAATAATTACAATTCGATGTACACCTTCCAAGCACGGCATTCATGGATGGATGGGGCTTTCCCCCCTTTGGCCACAAGAATCAGCGAGTCTTTACTTCGCCCAAATATTCCAGTGTATAATTATCCACTTTTTCATGTGTTTATTTTTCTTGAAAGTTATAAAATATCCACGGTAACGACTGATTATGTATGATGGAATATTAACTTACGTCTCATTTTCTGTGGTGCAACATGGTTTCCAATCGGTATTCTGCGAAAAAAAAAAACAATGCTATAATTCGACATCATACAAGAATCGACAAGGTGATAGACCTTGATAGAAATGGCGAGCATTCCTCCCAAGGTAGGCTGACTGACCCAAAGAGGACAAGCGTTTCAATAACGGGTAATATAACTCGATCCGTCATTAGTACATCGGATTTCTTCGTTATCCACTATTAAATATTGTGGCAGGCATAATTACCACATTTACCAACCAGTTTCATTGAGAAAAAAAAGTAACAGTCTGGTCGATCGTTACTTGTAACAAATGAACGGATTATAAAAACGCATTCTGAAACCACGGTCAACTTGTTCAAAACAATTGACATAAAAGAAATGTTGCATATCGAATCGTTGTTGCGTGAATTGTAAGGAAAAAACGTGTTCGCTATTTTAATTGAATGTTGAATCATTTCAAATAATTGTAACAAGATAAATCGTCAAGATAATAATAATAGTAGAGCTACTAATGGGAAACGAATTAATATCCGACAATATACATCTCAATGCTATTGTTAAAATAAAACATTGCACACCTGGCAAGCGCGGGTGAAACTATTTGACTCCCTGATAGCATTTTATTGAACTGTATTCCTATTTGGACACTCCGCTATTCGGACGTATCAGAAAGAGTTCAACTGAAATTATCCTTCTAGTATCAAACAACGCCCCAGATTATGCTGTTGGGCACGATACAGGAGGTGTCAGATTGTCATACACAATCTTCAAATGTACCCTCAATTTCCTTGATAAACTGCTCCGAACGGAAGCCTATCGCGTCCCTAAAATATGTTTTTGCGACTCGCGACACTCAATGGCAGTGTCGTTGACATTAGGTATAACTGGGTATCATAACTGAAAAAAAGAGTTCGATTTTGTTGGTTTCGAAACCTCTATTAATGGGCTCGACATTAGTACTTCTAGACGAAATAGGAAAACAATTTTCTCTAAATACTACAGCAAACTCTATGACTCCGATCTATCTCTCGCTGCTCGTTTTTCCTTTCTGCTACTGTATCGCCATTTCCAATTATCTTTATCCACCCAAAACACTTACTTTTCAAAGTACCTATACAAATTATAAGAACCTTTACCACATAAGAATGGCTAGTATGTATATCGTACAAGTGACATAATGATAAAATCTATCGTATTGTTACGAATACACAACGCCACTGCTACTGTAATCACACATGGTCTAGGAGATTGGAATTGTATGTGTAAACACACATCGAGCAGATAGGGGTCAACCGCCACACGGATTCCAAGAAAGCGGCGGGACTGGTTGACGTTATGCCAAACAATCGAGGTCATTCTCGGAATTTCACCGAAATTTGTAGAATATGCGGACGAATATATAAGCGCGTCGCATATGAGCGACATACTGTTTATTTCTGCTGTTATCTGTGTGGCCAGTTGGAATATAGTACAGTTTAGTGCACGGTATTTTGAAGTGTAATCGAGTTATTTGGTACATTGTTGTGTGTTGTAAGTGTAATAAACAGACACTAATTGGTCTTGTTACTGACCCAGTTTCGTAACCAAATGAAATATGTACCATTTTCAATCAAAAGTGCCCCGAAACATTGCAGCATATTTTATTTGACTACCCAATGAAACCCTCAGATACTCGCTTTTTACGAGTTTCAATGATCTAATCACCATTTTCGGGAATGTTGCCCCTGCCGAAGCAAAAAAATGTCTGGAATATTCTCAAACTAAGATCGTTAATTCTCAGTGAATAAAATACCAATGCTCAGATTTTATTTTACATACTTCTATTGTAAGATATCTTAGTTTCCCATTGTTCTATTCAAGAGTGAATATTTATAATATAAAATGTGACATGCTGTGTAACCAATTAACAGCTCCTGCTTTATGACAATGTAATCATTAGAAGCAATAATGATATTGACTGATTGGTTGGTTTTAGTGTTCTCAAAGTTCAACCTGTGACCAGTTTCTTCATGGTGTTTGAAAAGAGCCAGGGAAGGATCTAAATGCTGAGCAGCAAGTTGGTGTTCCTACATTCTGCTGGTCACTCTCCTGTTTTTCGTCCTATATTGGTTATTCGAAAGAACTAACAATAAAACGAAGTTTGATCAAGTGCGGTGTTGGAGAAGTTGTGTAATAGGACCAAACTCCAGACTAAAGGATTATGTGTGGTAGTGGTTTGTACTAGAAAATGAGATTTTCGGTTTTTTGAATACTGATATGACCCACTATATATACATACATATTTATATGAAACGGTAGGTCGACAGTGAGTGAGTGAGAATAAGACCGATGACTTGCGTGTGTCGAAATTATCAACTCGATTTGAAAGCAAATTTTTGCATAATTTTGTGACATAGAGTTATTCCAAAAGATGAGCAACAAACTCCGTATGTCTATTATGCTTTTCAGGATATATCTGAGTTGTTTGCTTTTATTTTGTTATTTTCAATGATATCCACTATTTGCACCTGCCAAGCCGGCCTCATGCCATGTATGGATTGCATTAAAGCCTCCGCCGGCCCCAGAACGCCTAATTAATTTCCGAAACCCCCGTGAAACATAACCCAGGTCAGTAACACATTATCACAACTGTTTGTATGTGTCCGTTCAATAATAACAGTTCTCACGTATTGTCCAGAGAAAACACACCATACAAACATTGTTGCTTGATGATTCATCAATTGACACATCAACAATGAGCTTTTATGGTGACACTTGTTCATTTTCAACGACTGTTAATGTACGGTCGGCTACATTCTATGCTTGTTATGGCATAATTAATAAATCGCAGCCATGATGATTTATTTTCGCATGGATTGATTCAGGCTTGAATAGTTAGTTCTACATTGATAAATAATTGGAACTAAGCACAATAATTCGGTATACTTTGGATCGAAATTTTTTATTGAAAAATGAATCAAAGTTAATATTATTTCAGCTGATGTTACCTACGATTGGAAGTAAAATTGAAGATTTGAAAAATATAACCACTAAAGCAGTAAAAAGAAAAAAAGAATGTCTTTAATTGTTCGACCTAGGTTATTCTGTGAGTAGCAGATTCTAAATCTTGCCGCGCAAGAATACCTATTTTATATTTACGCAAGCTTTTGAATATGCTACTCACAGAAAAACCTAGGTCAAACAATTGAAGAAATTATTTTTTCCTTTTTAGTGCATTTGTATAAAAGCTCGTCTTAAATTTAATTTTTAATGATTTTTATTCGATTCTTTTTAGTCATTCATGAAATACGTCATCTTATTGAAGTCTGACAAAAATTCATAATCTCCGAACCCAAAAAAAAACACATACCAATTTTGAACGGAATCGGGCCATAATAACAAAACTTTGACAAAAACATCATGATATCCGACCCCAAAAACCCCCACATACCAATTTTCAATGAAATCGGGCCATAATAACAAAACACGTCGCCATCTTGGAGCCACCATCTTGAATTTTCTGAAAACATCGTGATTTCCGACCCCAAAAACCCCCACACATCAATTTTGAATGGAATCGGGCTATAATCACAAAACTCGTCGCCATTTTGGGGCCGCCATCTTGAAAACCCCCAACATACTAATTTTTATTGGAATCGGGCTATAACCACAACACTAGGCGCCATATTGAAGCCGTCATCTTGAATTTATGAATTTTGACAAAAAAATCGTGATCTCAGTTCCCGAAAACCCCTACATACCATTTTTGAATAGAATCGAACCATAATCACAAAACTCGCCGGCCATTTTTTTTCTCTCTATAAAATGCATTGTCACCGGAGTTATGAACACCTGCCAAATTTCACGTTAATCGGACAACTAGAAGTGGGTCAAAATTAACTAGCAAGATTTGAACTAAACAAACATACATATACAGTGCGTTAATAAAGTTTGGAAACGCTCCATTATCTTACGAGTTAATCATTTTCGGAGGTAAAGCTCCGGCAGGTCGATTTTGTATTTTAGTTTTCCACCTTCTTTTCAAATAAATTGATTTTTCCCCCACCACCTTACAAGATATGACGTCAACGATAAAAAAATAAAATTGAAAGGATTAATTTTTATATAAAAAATTTAAAGCTCATATTTTTCTGAGTTCAACCATACCACATGTCATATATAATACTTCAAGTTACAGTGTACTGAGTATAAAGGAAACCAGTGTTCATATTTCTTAACATTCATTCAATTATTTATTTTGCAATTAAAATATCATAAGTAGTAAAAATTAACAAATTTACAACAAATGCTCGAACGGAGCTCCTTGGGTTAGTTGACAATATCCAAGACGTCTGATGAATTCTTGGGTTACGTTTGACAACATCTCTGGTGTAATTTGTTGAATTTCAGTTCGAATTCTCTCTTTAAGGTCTTCCAAATTGGTTTGTCGATTTATGTACACTTTACTTTTTAAGTAACCCCAGAAAAAAGTCCATGGGAGTTAAACCTGGGGACCTAGCAGGCCATTCAATCTGACCGCGTCGTCCAATCCAGCGATTGGGAAAGGTTTCATTGAGAAAATCTCTAACCACTCGAGCATAATGTGGACCTGCTCCATCCTGATGTTACCAAATAGATACTATTCGACCAGGTTGATTAATGTCTGGAAATTTTACAGTTAAATAAGGAACTACACAAGTTTGTAATATTTGCAAATAATTTTCACCGTCAAAAAAATATTCCTAAGAATCCCAGCCCACACAGTTACTTTTTGGGGATATTGGGTATAAGCTTCCATCGTCCAATTGGAATTTTATGTTGCCCAATAAGTACAATTTTGCGTATTCACGGTACCGTTTATACAAAAAGTTGATTCGTCGGAAAATAAGACATTAAATTCAAAGCCATTATTTTGATTACACACTCCTTGCATAATTTCACAAAACTCCATGCGTCTATCGAATTCGTCTTCATTATGTTCATGTATAAGTTTAACTTTATATGAATATAATTTGGCTTCTCTTAGAATTTTTTGCACAGCACCACGATAGATCTCATTGTTGTCAGATAAAGTTGTAATTGAACAATGAGGATTTTCTTCAATTCCAAGTAATACATCCAATTGAGTGAGTGTCTTCGGCAATTGAGTGCCAATCTCATTAAATTTATGTAATATTTTGCTTACCGTCAATTTGCTTATTGATTCTCGATCATGATATTTTGCATTAAAGATGGGGCATACTTCTGCCATACTTCTTTTACGATCGCCGTAACTAACCTAAAATCATCAAAACTTCTATTCGCTGTTTTTCTGACAGCACCATCGTAATTTCAAATAATTTATTTAAGGGTAATATTTTTCAGAAAGGTATTATTGAAGACTTATGAATCGATATGCTACACAACAAATCAATTTAATACTGACATAAGCAAGGGTAACTAACTATGAACTTATTGTCTGGTTGCTAAGGGCTTTCAGATGTTTTCATAGCCTACTCAAGTTTGGCAATATACTCGTACTAACTACTGAGTAATCATCAGGTTTCCATTGCAAAATAAATAATGAAAAAAATGTTAGGAAATATGAACACTGTTTTCCTTTATACTAAGTATACTTAACTTGAAGTGTTACATATGACGTATGTGGGCTTTCAAATTTTGATATAAAAATATACCCTTTCAATTTAGAAAAAAAATATCGATGTCGTCATATCTTGTAGGTGGTGGGGGGAAAATATTTCCTTTATGAACGCACTGTATACCTACAAATGTGAAGTTGAATAAAAGCTTGTAAAAATACGGCAACTTCTGTGATATCCAACAGAAAACTTGACTTGACTGAATGTTTTTGCTGGTTCAATTTTTCAATGGATTTCATATAAATTATTAGAGAACAGACAATATAGGTACATAAATTAATCAATTGCAATTAGGTTGATTGGGATCAAATCAATAGCACGACGAAAATTCACAGAAGAACCGAAAAATATAAGCTACTTCTCATACGACTTAAGGAAGTAGTTGTCTACAAATACGACACAGGCGGTGTGCATGGTCTAAAGCTATCAGGGCATTTCTCTTAAGAAACAGTTCAATTCACAAAAGACATAAATGCATTCTTATGTCTTTTCAAAGTATCCATTATGGCAACTTCTCAATGTTCAATAAGATGCCAACGGGGTTAAGTACAGAAAGTATTAGGTGTGTTAACTTCCCAATTTTTTTTTTTTGGGGGAAATGCCAATAGTAATGCGATTTTGACCAAGTCTACTGGACTTTGTTTCGGATGATTCATTTCAATCGTAAATTGGTGACAATTGTAAAAATCCAAATCCGTTTGTACTAGAAGCTTCTGTTTGAGAAAGTAGAGATAATGGACGAGAACTGTCACACCTATTTTTTTTCTTAACACGGTTCTCGTGGAAGAGCACTAACAGAACAGGCCCATTAGATAAGTCATGTGGAACATGCCCATTAAACACGTTCACGTACATCGCAAGGTGAAATTAATTTTAGCCACTAGAAACCAAGAACAGGATACATCAATTCAAAACAAAATGATTAGCTTCCGGACCATCTCAGTCATTTTTTACCGCTCTATTTTTTTTGGTGCATTATTTATTATTCTTCGAAATTTTCTTTAAAACATTAATATGCTGGAGTAGATGGATAGTAGAAACACGTGGCACATAAAAATGGGAATTTCTGGAGGAATTTTCGTTTTGTTAAACATAGCAGAAGCTACATAAAAAATATTTAGAGTTTATTTGAAAACATTTGTAATATCTGAAGATTTACGTCCCCGATAACAGTACAAAACAAATTAATAAACCCACATTTACTTGATACTCCATTTAAAATATGTAATAAAACACTTTAAGTCGTATCCATATTAGTACGTATGTAATCAACGCGTGTGTTAGTGTTTATTTATTGTTCATTGAACAACATTTATAATATATATATATATATATATATATATATATATATATATATATTATAAATGTTGTTCATATATATATATATATATATATATATATATATATATATATATTCGATACTAATCTGCCATTATGTTATTCGTTCGATTGCAATTTTTCATGCTATGGTGCATAATAACGAAAGTAGTAAATTTTATTTTTGTTATTTTCAATAGATCAGACATAGGTTGTCACTCAATAATAGCAATTGTCAAAATCCCAGCGGTCACGGCAAAAACTGCAAAAATATCTTCGTTTTAACGCGACTAGGAGCTATTGGCGACTGAGCAAAATGTCAATAAACTTGCGTATTACATTGTACTGCTTATATAATGAAACCAAAAAAATCAAATGAAATTGTTTAAACAAAAGCAAAAATTCAATATTTTATTTAATCTTTGCATAAATGTTCATGAAACTTTTTATGAAAAATTAATATTTTCGGAGATATGAAATTTTGAATGTTGCGAAAATTACGATTTATAGTTATGTCATGTCACTAAATTTAAAAAAAGGTGAAAAAAAAACAAACTACTTCTTACACTAGTCAAATTTTTGTGAAAGAATTTGCCGTTCAATTTTTAATACCATTTTACAATCATTTATTTAGTTTCACTTGTTAGTTCGTTAGTTAGGGTTAAATATTTTTGACCGACATCTAGTCGTCCGATTAATTTGATATTTGGCAGGTGTTAATAATTTCGGTGACAATGCATTATGGAATTTATGTTAGAGAAAAAACAAAATGATGGATCCAAGATGGTGGACGATATTTGACGATTTGATTCAAAATTGGTATCTGGGGGTTTTCGGGGTCGGAGATTACGAACTTTTTGTCAAAATTCATAAATTTAAGATGGCGGCCCCAAGATGGAGGACGAGTTTTGTGATTATGGTCCAATTCGATTCAAAATTGTATGCGGGGGTTTTCGGTGTCGGAGATTATGTTTTTTTTTGTCAAAATTTATTAATTCAATATGGCGACTCCAAGATGGCGGACGAGTTTTGTGATTTTGGTCAGATTCTATTCAAAATTGGTTTGTGGGAGTCTTTGGGGTCGGAGATTATGATTTCTTTCAGCTTAAAACTTAAATTCAAGATGGCGACTTCAGGATGGCGGACGAGTTTTATGATTTTGGTCAGATTCTATTCAAAATTGGTTTGTGGGAGTCTTTGGGGTCGGAGATTATGATTTCTTTCAGCTTAAAACTTACAGGGATGAGACCTTCGTAACAAATGAACAGATTAGGGCGAACTAACTGTAGAGCAAAAAATTAAATAACTTATAAAGAACCTTTTTAAAGACACGCTTTTATTTAAGCCGTGTACTAAAGCGTATAAAATAAGTTTAAGTCATCGTTGACAATGATTTAATTATTTTTTGTTGAATTATTTGGTTTCAAAAAGTTTCTCTCGCGAATTGTAATAAAATTAATGCTTCGACAAGTTGTTACTTACCAACCAATCATTGTTCAATGAAATTAATTGGTACCTACTTTTATGAACACTGCGCGACAAGGTTTTTAAAACCAAATAATTGAACAAAAAATAATTAAATCATTGTCAGCGATGACTTAAACTTATTTTATACGTTTTAGTACACGGCATAAAAAAGCTTGTCTTTAAAAGGGTTTTTTATTAGTTATCTTATTTAATTGGTCATTACGTGCTCTTATCGGAAATCCTTTATAATTTCATCAGGAATTTCATGAGATGGCTTCTTATCTTTATTAAATGATTAATTAGAACAGTATTTTTTAATGCATATTTATTCTGCGGTATGTAATTTGTTGGGCGATAATATCAACTGAGGAAAATGTTAATATTTTAATCAAAACGTCCTCCATTTTTAATTGCGCAACTATACTTTTAAAGAATCATTAAATGCAGAAAAGAAGACAGCTCATGAAATAATCCTTGATTAAATTATCATAGAGCAGGATACCGATAAGTTCGCTGAACAATTAAAAATGGTAAGAGGCTGCAGCCATGAACAGTACAAAAGCACGGTACCGGAACTTGCTGAACACTGGTAAAAAATGGCGCTGGTAGTAATAGTAATTAAGGTGGTGACATGCACTACGACCTGGTGACATGCCCTTCCTCCTCCTGATATAGCAGCCCCTCGAGCCCCTAATCTCGTCAAAATTTGAGGATTTTGAGTGGATCAATTTGTGGGCATTTGCTAGGATGATCCCAAATTTCCCAATCTATTCTATCTATACATTATCGCACTACACCAGAATGTGGAGGGATGTTTCTGGTTATCCTTTGTATAATCTGTTTGTGCTGTTATCTTCTAAGCCTAACTTCCTGGGGTGTTCTCTGAGTTCGCAGTACACCATTAGAAGTCCCGTTACTGACTGATTCGTCTTCCGGAGTCTGATTAATGCTTTGTATTTTTCTCGTTTGAAGTTGGCGAGGAGCTCTTTAGCCTGTCGCAAGCCTGGAGTCTTTCCCATTGATTCGTTCTCAATGTTTCTTCCTCTTTGTTGAGCTCCTCCAGAAAATTCAAATTTCCCAGGTCGCAAAATGGTTCTGGCACGATCAGAAGTTAAGTTAGCAGATAGTTGAGCAGAAAGTTAGTTTTTCCGACCGTTTTATGACAAACAAACGAATATAAACATTGTGCTTAGACTGTAACTCGATGTTGGCAGCAGTCAGAAATGTAAATAATCAAGTATATCCTTCTATTAGGTCATTGATCTATTCCGACGTACCTTGACGCCCAGAGGAGGATTACTTCGTTGTTTCTACCTAATTCATTTATTTTATGAAGGCATTCCCATACCATTGATTGCTTCGACGGTTGCTTGGCTGTTGGAAAAAATTGCAATATCCTTAATCTTGTAGTTCCTGTCAAGGTTGGACTGGGCGCACGGAAATATTCGTGAGGGGAAGCAAGTTTATGATTCCAGATAACATTAAAGAACTAATAAAGTTAAAGAACAGGGAAAGGAAAAAATGGCAAACCACCAGAAACCCCCAACACAAAGAGCAGTTCATGAGGCTGGGGCCGAAATAACGGTATTGCTAGAAGCCAACACGAATTATATATGGAGTCGTAAGCTTGAGAACCTCAACGTGAAGGATCACTCACTATGGAACATGACAAAAGTATTTCAAAGGAAAAGAGAGCCTGTCCCAGCCATAGTGAGTGGCCCTGAGCGGTTGGGGGCGAAACCGCAGGAGAAAGCTGATTTGTTCGGGGAATATTTCAGCAAAGTTCATGAAATAGAACCAGACACAACGGCTGAACACGTTAGGATCACAAATCAATCAAATATATCAAAAATACGCCCTCAATAAGAATGCCACCCTCGGAACTTCAGAAAGTTCTAACCAACTATGAAGAAGTTCTGAAGGTCATTAAGAGCCTGCCACGTAACAAAGCGCCAGGCCTAGATAAACTGGACGCCATTCTTCTCGGGACCTACCGAGAAAATCGCTGGTCCAACTAATCCACATTAAAAATGCTATCATAAAGTGGCAACGCTACCCTGATTGCCTAAAGAAAGCTGAAGTTATTCCGCTTCTGAAGCCCGGAAAACAAAAACACAATATAGATAGCTACAGGCCCATCTCGCTTCTTAGTGTAGTGGCCAAAGTGGTGGACAAGGTCCTCTTGAATCGTGTTGTGGAATTCGAGGAAGAGCGGAGTGTTATCCCGGCTGAGCAATTCGGGTTCAGGAGAGGTCATTCAACGACCTCGCAAGTAGCCCGAGTTGTTCACGGGGTAAAGGAAGCCTTCCACGGAGACCGCAACACGGTTATGGTCTTGCTGGATACGCAAAAAGCTTTTGATACCGTCTGGACAGGAGGGTTAATTACTAAAATGTCGGAGGCACGCATGCCTTTCTACCTCATTAAAATTCTGGAATCATACCTAACTGGGCGGACTTTCAGGGTTTGTAAACGGAACTAGCTCGCCGGAGCATGCAATCGGTGCGGGGGTCCCACAGGGGTCTTCGATATCACCGATCTTGTATTCGTTGTATACACACGACTTTCCGACCTTCGCTCAAACGAGGACGGCTATGTTCGCGGATGACACCGCGATTATGCCCACTCGTTTCACAGCGAAGTGGCTGCCAGGCAGCTCCAGATTCATCTGGATCGGTTGGTCATACCATATATGGGGAACAACAAGATCAAGTTGAATCCTAATAAGACGGAGGTCATTAATTTCACAAGGAAACGAACTAACGTGAAGATCCTTGGGAAATTAAGGATTGAAAACAACAGAGTGATAGAGAAGCCCTCAGTGAGATACCTGGGAGTGCAATTGGACACGCGTATGAATCTGTATAAACATATAGCGCTGGCGTTGCAGAGGGGGTCAGCCGCAATTAAGCGAACCTACCCCCTCATAGCACGCAACTCCAGCCTATCGCTAGACAACAAGGTACGAATATACAAACAAATAATTAGGCCGGCGATGACGTACGCCTGTCCAATATTCTGCAGTCTGTCAAAAACTCAAATACTGAGATTGGAGAAACTGCAGAATAAAGCACTCCGTATAGCTACAAATAGTAGTAGGTACACCCGACTGGATGACCTGCGCGGGCTAGACAAAGTAGGAAAATTGTCAGAATATATAATAAAAATTTCCGACAAATTTTATAGACACCATATCCCTGGAAGTCCGCTCACGGCGGAAATCACAAATGTTAGGGCAAACTATAGAAGGAAGCATGGGGTAATATTTGATGCCCTAGAGCTCTATAACGAGATACTGGAGCCAGAACGCCCAGAATAATAATAATAAAAAGAATAAAAATGCATAGCAAAGACACCGAAATAATCTGCGAACAGAAAAGTAAGAGCGATAAGCCACTCTGAATTTTCGTAAATCTGAGACAACAAGATAACTAGGCATTTTGAGCATAATTTTTGTAAACTTTCCCAGAAGGAAACCATAGCACCGATATATGAAATAACAAAGCACAAAGAATTTTCGAAGCAACAACACTGGAATAGGCGCATAAGCTTTCGAGTAGGAGGCGCCTTCAAGGATTAACTGTCGTAAGAAAGATGAACTAGTATGTTAAGGAAAAGCTCGCCTGCTAACAGCAGCAGGGGCTGTTTCTTCGCCCCCTCGGGAGGGCAAGAAAAACGGCCAAAACCTCCCCAAACTAAGAGCTCAGATCCCTTCCCCTCTCCCATCCCCCCTACCATGGAAGAGGACACAGGAAGAGATTGTGATATTTTCAAGAATTGTACATAGTAGTTTTATTGTAATTGAAACTGTAATAAGAAATAAATATTTTTGGATTTTTTTGATTTTGGATTGGGCGCACGTGTATTTCCGCTTGAAAGATGCCTGGGAATTTGCCCATGAGTAAGTATGGAGTATTATTGCAGAGCTAGGTATATTTTTTCCTCGAAGCTGAATTTTTTATAGATATTGTATGCACTTTCAGTGCGAGGTGAGTACCTTACATTGTACATTTTCCTTTCAAGTCCGACCCTTACCAATCTGAGATGAGCTCCCCATATAGTTCTCTCCACTAAGATGTGGAGAGGCGTGTAGTCTAGAGCCACTGTTATTATTGTTCCTGTAATGCAAAAGCGTGCGAATTTTTACACTTTCTCCAAGGGTCTTCTTGCGAAGATAGATTGGTCCTGCTGTGCCGAACTACTGCCGCATATATGATCATTGTTATCCACCGCAGTATCGATTGTTATCCACCGCAGTAAATATATTGCCTTGCTAGCGACCTTTTTCACGTGTCGATTCTAAAGTAATTTAGAGTGTAGTGTAAGTTCTAGATACTTTATTTCTTGCTTCCATTCTAGGTCTGTTCCGTCAAGGCGCGAATCGGCCTCAAGTGTTGATTCATTAATTGAGTTGATTTTCAACCCCACTGGGAGGCACCACATCTTAGCGATTTCAAGCCCTCTGTCCATAAGATCACAAAGTGTTCTTTCGAATTTGCCAATGGCCATGATAACAATGTCGACGGGTATGTGACTCCAGCAGCTCGATTACCTCTTTCTGTAGACAACCTTTGGTAGTACCGATGTGAATGTTTTCGTCTTCCGTATTAATTTCAGCAATTCATGTGGCAATTTCAGCAACTGGCTCATCCACCTGCTGGTAGTAGCGGCAAATCTTTGCGCGTCCATTTTTGCCAGATATTTTCCACCGCATAATAAGTGAAAAATATGCCTTTTTCTATGACTATTGAAAAAAGCGTCATTTATATGACCATTTCTTGATAAGTAAATTGAATTGACAGTTCGTTTTGTAAAATATTATAGTTTCTAACGAAAAATAAGAAGAAAAAGATGGATTCGGAAAGTGACAACGAGTGTACCCCACCAGAAATTTGTAGTGCAGCGAAAATAACATCTTCAAATCTATTACCAAATAAATCCAGAAAAAAATATGAGACGATATATGCAATTTTCATGGATTGGCGAAAGAAAAATAATGTGAACTCGTTTTCGCTAAATGTACTTCTAGCATATTTTTCCCAATTAGCTGAAAAATATAAATCGTCCTCGCTTTGGACACAATATTCAATGTTAAGAAGTACCATTCTAATCAACCACGACGTCAACATAGAACGTTATTCAAAATTACGTGCGTTTTTGAAACGCAAACCCGATGGTTATATACCGAGAAAGGCTCAACCATTCACCCCAGATGAAATAAATTCATCCATAAACAAAGCACCTGACGAAATATATCTTGCGACAAAGGTAAGAAATTGATATTTTTTCAAAAGTTCACTTAACAAAATGAGAGAACCTAGTTAGGAACTTGAATAGCTTCATATCACTTTAATTTGCAAGCACCTCGGTAGCACATAGCTTAAGCTCTGGACTTTAAATCCAGTGATCGTGAGTTCGAATCACGCCGGTGAGGTTTTTTCTTATTCAACCACTGATTTAACAATTATCAAACTGTTTGAAATTGAATAAAATAACGAAAATTTGAAATATTTTTTATGTATCTTTTTTTTTAGGTTTCACTGACCATGGGAATCATGGGAGCCTGTCGTGCGAATGCAGTAGCGGCGTTAGGGTAGGGCGCGGTTGGGCGACCTCCCAGGGCGCCGGATATGAAGGGGCGCCGCAGGCGCATCTTTATACAGGGTGTTATGTAAGTACGTGGCCAAACTTGAAGGGGTGATTCTTCGAGTAATTCCAAGTCTGAAATCTTTTCTGCCTGATCAAAATGTGTTTTTTTTTAAATCTTATCAAAGATCGCAACTTACAAGAATTATATTCAAATGTATGGATAGCATTGCGAATATTATTGACTATACCCGTAACGGTTGCTAGTGAGTAGAGGAGTATTTCTAAGCTTAAGCTGATCTGATCCTCAATATCTCAATCTAGATTGACAAACTCGGCAACTTTGTCAATCGGAAATGAAATTGTTCAAAACATCGACTTTGATTACCCAATAAAAGAGTTCGCCGATAGAAAGGCTAGAAAAGTAAAATTTTGTTTTTAATATATGGTTATTTCATTATATCCTTTGCGTTTTTTCTTAGTGGTTTGAATTGCAGTTAGGGGGCGCCGTAGAAAGTTAGGGGGCGCCGTAGAAATCCCGCCCAGGGCGCTGATAGTGCTAAAACCGGCACTGTGCGAATGAAATGCACTCTATGAAAATAGGGGACTTGAAAGATCTTGGATCGGCTATATTAGTCACCATACCAAACACCAAAACGAAAATTGTTCGAAAGTTCACCATAACTGAGCCTTTTCGCCATATCTGTATTAAATATATCACGCTACGACCGAGTAATATATTAACAGATTCATTTTTTTTTTATTATCTAAAAGGTAAATGCACCAATCAAAGAATTGGAATAAATAAATTCGGAGCCATGGGAAAACAAATCGCAACATTTTTGAAACTTCCAAATCCAGAACTATATACTGGGCATACCTTTCGTAGATCATCTGCCACCCTGCTAGTGGATGCGGGTGGAGACATCACTTCTTTGAAGAGGTATGGAGGGTGGAAGTCAACATCTGTGGCGGAAGGACACATAGATGATTCGATGAAAAATAAAATGAATACTGCAGAAAAAATTTTGGGATCAATGAAACCGTCTACCATCTCACAAACATTTATTGCACAGAACACTTCGGAAATGGAAAAGTGAATTTGGATATAGAATCCTCGATACCGTCAGTTATGATTTCCAACTGTTCCAATTTTACTATTAATTTCATTAACAAAAAATGATTTTGTTTATGTTATGAAATTTTTCTAAATATAATTATAGATTTTTTCATTCAATAAAAACTTCCCATTATGCAGTTAAATGAATTACACTCTTTCAGGATTTCCTTCACAAATGAATCTTATTTTCAAATAGTCCTGATATAAAGTCACAGAAAAAGTATAGTATTCTGCTCGCGAGAAATAGCCATTACTCTCTCGAATGATTTACTTCATTCTCACGAGTAATGGCCACATTTCTCGCTCGTTGAATAATATACTATTATGGTTGCATACTGACTTAATACTAGTAATTTTGCATTATAATTTGACGCATATATCGCAAAAATATTTATCAGAATAAATATTACTTTGCGTGATTACCTTTGAGATATGACTTTTTCAAAACAAGAGCGAGTTTTCGGTAAATACAAAATAATTATGCTTTAAAAAACTAAAAAAAAACCCATAAGATACAGTTGACGTAGTTGACTAAGATGTGATATATTGGCAGCCAGAAAAAAATGTGCGATCCTAAATTGGTTGAATGATCATCTTGAAATTAGACTGTGCATCTGTGGTGAGAGTGTTTTTTCATAAGTGGGCAGAATAGACAATCAATGCGTGGCGCCAAAAATAAAATTCAATATGAACATGTAAACAAATACGGTTTCAAATTCACTAAAACAATTCTGATAGATGTACACTGAAAAAAAAATTATATATTTGCAGATCATTTTTTCATTCAAGAAGGCTAAAATTACCCCTTATTTATGAGAAGTCTATACATATTTGGTTTCGAAAAAGATACACAGAAACAAACGAATCTCAAATCAAATATATACACATTCTCAAACTAAATAATCTTCTGATAAAAATTCTCATTTCAGATTGAGCAATAGCTTTTTTTCAAACTAATCGAGCTGTTTGTCTCTTCACATATATTTTCTTGAAATGCCTTTGGTTGAACTGAAACATCCCTACTCTTCATGTTACAAAAAGATGAAATAATTCGTCTGTCAATTATAATTATCTCACTTCAAGAATAGCAATCCCTTGTCAAAAGTATTTTGATAACGAAAGCACTGGAAGAGGTAGAGCACGCGGGTAACACGTGACCCGCTCTACCAATAAGCCGTATTAGCATGTTTGGTTGTGCACAGAGCCAGCGGGACGACCGACCGCCATTTGTCATTTTAGAACTAACGTCAGTGTAAGTGTCGTTTGTGTTTTTGCACGCGCCCTACCCTGGAATGAGAATTTAATTTCAACCAAATAGTCAGCATGGAAGTACTTTGTTTTGCAAATAAACAAGTTAGAACATTTGTAGAAGAGTTGTGTGGGTAGGTGATGGTTGTGTGAGTCATCATTCAAAATAATTTCAAATCTCTGATTAATAATTATAGTTTGTATTTGGAGAATGTATTCCTTTTTTTCGTTTTGTAAATCACTTGTTATATTTCTTCACATCAGATATATGTACATATGGTTTACTAAAAATGTTCACTCCTTCCTGAGATTATTTCGTGCAATGACTATATGGTGTAATGTGGATGTACCTATGCCTTTTTGAAAATGGCTCGCATTTGAAATGGTTCATTGCCAACTAGCTAGAACCTGCAGAATATAGATTCGATCGTTGTATTCATAACCCCATTCACTTAGAAATCAAATGAAATGATTTTAAGTTAAATTTGGACATACAAACGATAATTTTTCGCAAAAATAACTTTTTTATATGATTCAAAAAGAATGATAATGGCAATACAAAACCCCATATAACTATCACCTATCTTGGAATGGAAGTATGAAGCATTTATAGCAGAAATAACCAATAATTATCATTTGGATCACGTAATACCTCTTGGATCAAGAGGATCATTGTTCACATCAACTTGATTCCATAAAAGTGTTTTTCAATAAAATTAAGATATTCTTGCCTCAACCAATGCACATTATTCAACAAAAGAAGACGATGACTTTATAAAAGTCGAAACGTCGGCAATGAGGTTTCAGTTATTAGACATTACCCCAACAAAATGTACAAATTATAAACGATGCTTTACGTGACTTTCAGTTTCAAAGCGCCTTCATTGAGGGTAGGTAGTACAATTCCTAAAAAACAAAGTGTTTTATAAGGAATTTAACAATGCAAATGAATATCTAATAGTTCAATTATGCAAACGGTGTTCCACCTCATTAGGGTAAATCTCATTAAAACCTACTTCCCATCCAAACTAACAAAGTTCCTGTTCGAGAAGATATTGCGATTTCATTATTTACGGAGGCATTTCTTCCCCCTGGCTATTATCAAAAAACAATGTTTTTGAGATATGGGCTAAATTAATATTTGAGAGTTCCTGAAATCCTCTTCTTACCAAGATCCGACACTCATAAGAGAAACTGTCGATTTTCATATATGAAGAATATCCTGTTAGGGAGATACAATTATGAGTCAATCGGTCAGTCAGAGAGTTGCACCATCCTTGAATTTGAGATTATTTTCTCGGTCTCAAACTTTTTATGAATGGTGATTATGAGAGTATTTTCGAAAATAATTCAAGAATTTGACAGATTACATGAAGAATTCAAAGAATTTTCGTGAATAAATTTACACTTTTTTATTATCGCTCCATCATATCAACTATTTTCGTACCAATATTTTGAAGT
This sequence comes from Gonioctena quinquepunctata, assembly GCA_018342105.1. NCBI lineage: Eukaryota > Metazoa > Arthropoda > Insecta > Coleoptera > Chrysomelidae > Gonioctena > Gonioctena quinquepunctata. The sequence goes on from JAFIRS010001653.1 coordinate 234,079, forward strand.
GAGTCTAGCTCACGAAGAGAACCACGACTTATTGATAAGGTATTTTAAATTATGAACAAAAAATGCACACGCGATAAAGTATAAACTGAGCTAAAAGCAGAACAGATGTTCGTTTAAAAAAATCGTAGAAATAAACAAGAAGGTAGGTGCTAGCATTTATTACAAAATTGTTCGCTGGCTGTTTGTTTGCATTATATTTTAAAATTAGAATAATCTCAAGGCAAAGGTTTCAGTGATGAAAAACCGTGATCCACTTAAAAATAGGAAAACATTAAATTCCATAAACAAAAGAGTATGTGTGGGTGGTTCGTTGTCATTTTCAACAGTTCAATCGATTAGCACTTCTCTATATTCGATAATTTGGTGGAGCAACTTCCAACACATATATTTACGTCAATACTAGTATGGTTATGGAAAAACACCACTCTATTCCGTGTTCTGCAATCACAGAGATACTCACTGGATTGTATCGGTTCAATGAAACATGTGAATAAACAAAAAAACTGTACTTTTTCTAAAACTCGTTTTTTAAATAAGCTGACGTCATCAGGAATTGAACATAAACCTAATGAACTCGTTTTTCAAAGGGAGGGTTGGATTTTTTCGGAAAAAGTAAATTGATACCAAATATATCCTATATACGATCTACAAAATAAAATTACCCCTCATTGTTTCAAAATGGTTTTCAATATAATTTGTAAATTCAATATGACACAATAAAAAAACGTAAAAACAAAGTACACAAATAGTTTAACGGTAAACGATAAATGGCACGGCGAGCCCAATAAAACCAGACAGACATGGCGTCAATGATAGGGCCAACAGCTGTCAATGATTGAAAAAATCCCCCATTTTCCTATTGTTTGATCACTGCAATCATTTTTTTGGCTCTACATAGTAAAAAGCACTCTTTTGAAAGGAAATAGTGATTTTTTTAAATATTTATGTCACTTCATTTCTTGGGTAAACAAAACCTCTTCATCATTTTCTTATATAAAGAATGTTATACTCTCATTTGAAATTAAGATATTCAGAAACAATATTGTTGTTGTATTTCATCTCAAAACTGGCAACGAAAAATTTTCAAATTGAGTAAATATCGTTTGAATGTATTTAATTCTATTTTTATAAGATATCGGCATATATCACAAAAAGTACTTTTATGCACGACCGGGCGTAAAGTAGCACTTCAGCGCCCGGATTTGCGAACGTTAAGTAGCACTTTAGCGCCCGCGGACTACTTTATCGTCCGGCGGGCGATAAAATCGTTGAACAGGCGCTAAAGTGAATTTCAATCTCATATCGATAGAAATTTATATTCCGATGGATCATATAATCAAACCCAAAACATTATTAACAATAATATAACGAAAACAATGAACATAAATTAATATAAAAAATGAATTATAACTTAATATTGACAATACAATTAGAACAGTTATTTATGGAAATATTTGGATTTGTTGTTTTCTGTTGTTGCAGATAGTTACTGATTTCAACTGATTCCTCATTACTAGAAGTCTGAAGAGAATGCATGTTATTATCTGGTGTTTCAGAGTAGTGAGCAATATTTTCAGATTGTCTGCAATGGCTAGTAAAAGGCTCATCATTTTCTACAATGTTCTTAGCAATCTTCAGCTCATTTGCAACTGAATTTTCAATATAACCTTTCGCAACAGTCGTCGACTTCCACCCAGCATGTCTTTTAATGTTGATTATATCCTCGCCTGCATCTGCTAACATAGTTGCTGAGGAACGTCTGAAGCAGTGACCAGTATATTCTTTCGCATTAGAAATACCTAGGTAAGTGGCTATTCTGAATGGTATTTGACCGAATTTATTTTTTCCGATAACCTGTCTCGTACACTTGCCATTTTTATAATATAAAAAAAACCGCTTTTGATCATTCTGATCTCGCAAGGAAGAATATTTTCTGTAAATATCCAAATAACTTGGCGATTTCTGTTCTTTATCGATTACAGTAAATACTTGATCTATCTTCGTTTTGGTTTCTCGTATAGTTATGAGTAAGAATGTCTCGAAATCTTGAATGTGGTCCACTGTGATATTTGCCAATTCTTCGCGGCGACATGCTCCACAAATACAAAAAATCAGTGCTACCTACAATATTAACATACTGAACATTGAGAAAACATGAAATTAGAACTTTCATCATAAGATACAAATCGTCTGGTGCTTCCCTCAAAAATAACTCGATTTCTTCTCTGCTTAGAATCTTCGATTTCTTTGGTTTATAACCATCAAATTTTCGTTTCAAAAAAGCTATCAATCTTGCGTATCTACTGATGTCTATATTATCATGTAAATTTATGTAGCTTTCAGCATGGAATATGACCACATGGTAGAGGGCTTACAATATTAAGATTTTTCCAGAAAATAGGCAAGAAGTACAGTCTCTGTGTATTTCTTATTTTTTACATTTTTCCCGTTGCACCACCTCACGAATTCTTCATACACCTTGTCGTATATTTTCTTGGATTTACTTGGCAATAAACTCAATTTCGCATCCTCAGCTGCTTTACTTATTTCTGGTGGAGTACAATTCACACTATCTTCGTCGCTTGAATCCATTTCAAAATCAGTAATAAATTATATGTGATCACAAAAATTGACAGCAAATATGGCTACTAGCCTATATAATCTTATTTCGAAAAATTGACTGAGTTGCCATGGTAACATTCATTCCATCACTTCTTGATTTATTCTGTTTCCGATATGATATGAATATACATCCTCACGGCAGCCTTGATGTATTTTTAACATGTTCTAGATATAAAGAGGTATCCATCTACATGACATCAAATATACCGGTCGTGCATAAAATTTTGTATGTATTTCGGGCGTAATTTGCTTTTATGGACCTAGGCGTGTTAATAGCCCTCGCTATCGCTCGGGCTATTACACGCTGCGGTCCATAAAAGCCTATTTTACGCCCTTGATACATAAATAACTATTTTATCCAATGAATTTTTGTATATATTTGGTTATAAAATTATTCGAGAGAACTCTTATTTGGTATTAAGGAAATGTATTATGATCATGTTTTCAAGAAAATAACCGATGGTGCGGCCAGTGAAAAAGGTATATTTCACAATCTCTTAATGAATTCCGAAATTGTTATCAATCATCCTGACATATTATGTGTCAGAAAAAAATATAGGATATTTGGTCAAAATCGGTTCCAGATTCAAGTGTGTACATCTTAGAGAAAAACTTTTCAGATAAAAGTTGTGGAGCTCTATCAAAAGACCTATATAGTTCCGATATTGGTAGGACAATAAGAGGATTTTATTAATCTTCAACACCCGCCATGTTGAAACGACTGGACCGAATTATTCGAAGCATTGATATAAAATATTTTTGTGCCGAATTTCGTTCCATTTGGTTTAAAAATGTGGCCTTCACTTTGTTGACAAATTTCGTTATGTCCCACATATATATATAGATATATAAACATTTGAACTGATGCTATTTTTGGGTTCTGGCGATGGTCTTGGTGTAACTACGGGACCAATGGGTAGTATTTCTATTGAAATCTACCTAAAACTAAATGCTTGGCTTAATTTTGAGACAACAATTATTACCAGAAATCTTTTTTTTTATTGACTGCGATATATTTTTTGTGGCAAAATGTTCTTCAGTTCTTCATGTTCAGACACATAAACATGGAATAAAACTTATTATTAATTTTTTCAATTTCAGTCTCTTTTCCTCATTACGAAGCAGATTTAAAATGAGTGGGAGCTGCAACAAATATTTAAAATATTCAGAAATTGGCGATAGTTTCTTTAGTACTCATCCCTTGAGCATTCAAACAGCACGAGTTCATTAAAAACATTTCCACTAGGTACCCATTACATTATTTTTATTCGAGAATTTCACTTTTCTATACGATACGTTGCTACATACGTTGCTGACTAGTCATTCAAGTGATTTCAAAACGTAGTAAAGTATCAGGCTAGTACACTATCGTGTGGCCTCGAAATGAAAAAAACAAATTATTTTTACTTTCAGGAAAAGCAAACAGGAAAATAGAAACAAACGATGAACGAGTAGGTGACGAACAAAGGAGAGTCGAAAGAAGCTATTAGTTTTTAGAATCTTCCAATAATATACTTCTTTGACCCAATTTTTTTTAATAGGTAGTGATTGAAGTCAGAATAGATGTAGTGACTCCAGTAAATATGTGGAGTTTAACGAATTAAGAAATTATTATATTTTTCATCAAAAGTGAACTCGAATAGCGACCACCATGATTGAAAGTATGTACTTAAAAAGTTTTCAGCAGTATATTTGTTTTCCTTCATATGACGGTATCATTCGATATGTTAAGGAATGCATCTCTTTCACTGAAGAATTGTGAATGCCTTCGAATAAAGATTTTACTTCTACTTCAAAATCAATGATATTCTCTCGAAGAGAAGTTGGGTGTTTATATTTAAGGGGCCTACAGACGTATAGTTGAACCATTTACAATTGCAGAAGCATAAAAAACAAGCTTGCCAGTCTTGAAGCGGTATCCTTTGAGCAGCAGAGGCGGAGATAACTAATTTTATTTAGATATTTAAATATTTCGTTAAAATAAAAAAAATATGCTATAAGCGAGGAAGTATGTATTAATAGGCAATCGGATCATCATAATTTAATTTTCCTATGATCGAAAAAAAAAACATATTTTCCAACAAAACAAAACAGAGCTATAGAATATTTTAAAACATATTTCGATTCCAGACCAGAGACGCTACTGGCTTTTATTCATTCAGACCTCTTCAAACACAAATATAACTCGTGATTTATTAGTTTTCTTGGCCTCCAACGTATGGACACACCTACAAGCATAATCATTGGCTTGCGGTCCGTTTTGATTGACTCAGGTGAATTTGGTGCAGAACTAGACAGCTGTCACTCAAACCCACGTTGACTGTCGCCTCTTTTGATCTTCCGTTCGGCAACGGAGAATGTTTACGAGTAGTACACATTATTTTTCGTTCCGTTACTTCGCATATACGCTCGTGTAAGCCAAGTGAATTTTTGATTTGCTCCTTATAGAAACAGCTTCTGCAATTGAAAATGGTTAAACTATACCAATTTATCGGACCCGATATCGGGGGAGCGACGTCGGATCGACTGTACACACGTTCCGATTTTAATCTTCCCGATCAAGTGCTATCAAGTTACTAGTTATACGTGAACCGACAAGGATGGCTCTTGCTCTGTCGAAAAAGAAAGAAATTGGGATTGCTCTAACAGCGATTGGGTCCCAAAGGTACTTAAGTTGATTCTATCATTCAATTAATGCAATCATTGCACTATTATCACGTATTGAGCTTAAACACGTTTCTTGAATGTCATTAATATCCCGATATCGGGCACGCAATTATTTAGTCGGCCGACAAGCCCTCACACGTTACGATTTCGAGTCCCGACGTCGGCACTCCGATATCGGGTCCGATAAATTGGTACGTCTGTAGGCCCCTTTAGTTGTACTGAAAGATTTTGTAAATTCGACTCAACGGCATAATTTCCTCGATTCAAAAAAAAATTATTTACGTTTATTATATAAGATCGCGATTTCTTCAAACGAACACAATATTTTTATTTTGAGATATTTATTTTTATTGTATATAGCTCATTGAATAATAATAATATTTCTGGAAGGTTTTTGTTTAGAATCGGAACTAATGAAAGATATATATGTTTTGAGGAAGAGTTAGCTTGTTTGAGTTACATCATCATATTCAGTTGGATAAAATAATCGAAGAGTGTGACTCGCCCAGGAAGGGTTTAGACCAGGGCTGAAGCCTTTGAAAATGGTAAAAAGTGAAAAAAAATCATAGTAGGATGAAACCCATTGGAAAAGGAAGAGAATATAACAAAAATGAAAGGAAAAATAATTTACGGGCGATCTGAGGTCGGGAAGTGGAAGAGGGTGAGTTTTTAAGGGTAAAAAACGGTTTATCTCGATTTCCGGCAAAACTACAAGTCCTGTGGAAAAAAATACAAATAACCAAGTTTTTGGTTTTTTATTTTCATCTTTTACAAAAAAATTTTTTTTTTACGAAATTTGGTGAAAACTTTTTATGTCTTAAACACGCTGTAATTTTTTTGATTTAAACTATTTATTTTTTATTTTATTTTGACTTAATATCGAAAAAGCACCCTAATTTTCAATCGAAAATTCTCCCGTTAAATTATCAGCTTTTTAAAAAAAGTCGGTGGGCTTTTTGTTCGTTGAAATTTCTACTTTCTGATGGTGTAAAAAAAAATATACATTACTATGGTATGGTAATGTTCTCAGAAAATGCAAAGAAATAACAGGTAGTAAGGCCCAGACCCTCCTAGCCCCTTCCCCACTTCTCTATGAAATACCTTTTGATGGGCTAAAATTTTCCGTAGGTCACTCATTTACATAAGTTATCTTAAAATAGCAATAAATAGGCATCTACACATATAATTTAAAGAAGATTCTATAATTTTCTCAAAATATTGTATGTCTTTTTAAATTTTCGTATTCGAGTTTTTTTCGTTTCTTTGCATTTTCTGAGAACATTTACCACAGTAATGTATATTTTTTTCACACCATCAGAAAATAGAGATTTCAACGAACAAAAATTTCGTGAAAAAAATTTTTTTTGTAAAAAATAAAAATAAAAACAAAAAACTTGGTTATTTGAATTTTTCACATAAATTTTGAGGTTATGTGAAAAAACGGTGGATACAAAAGTTGTAGATATTCTTATTACCTAGGACTTGTAGTTTTGCCGGAAATCGAGATAAACCGTTTTTTTACCCTTAAAAACTCCCCCTTCCACTTCCCGACCTCAGATCGCCCGTAAATTATTTTTCCTTTCATTTTTGGTATATTTTCTTCCTTTTCCATTGGGTTTCATCCTACTATTATTTTTTTTGGTTTCAAAAATTATCGGCCCTGGTCTAGTTGTTTCTGTATCCGGTACTATTTTACTTATATGACTATGCAATGTCAAGCCGAGTCTCTGAGACAAAACGACTCTGACAGACAGATGGACAAGTGATCTTATAACAATTCCCATATATATATAACATACTTTTCGTCAAGAAAATGGATGATATAATATGTGATAAACCGATTTTCTCATGAAATAGTTATTAGTGCAACCAGTGGGAAAATCACTATAATTCATAACGAGCGGATTTCTGCGGAACGAGCGAAGCGAGTTCCGCAAAAGAAAGTGAGTTGCGAAAAATAGTGTTTTCCAACGTGTTTCACACAATATTTTTTCTAATTTTGAATATAATTTGATCCTTTTTAATTCAAGTTGAAAATATAAAAAAAAACAAAGAACACGCTTTTAACGCACTAAAAAGTAAAAAATAATATTAATATCCAACGAGTATGCCAAAAACCATGGGGTGCTTTTTGGTTACGTATCTTTCAGAAACATAATGCTTTTAAATAATTTCGATAAAGCACCGCACGCTTTTTGACATAGTCGTTGAATATTAAAATTATTTTTTACTTTTTAGTGCGTTAAGAGCGTCTACTTTAGTTTTTTAAAATATAATTTATTTTTCACCTTATAATTATAACATATATCAAGTTAAATAAAAAAAAAGTCTGATGTGGGCTTTCGAACCCATGCTCCCTTTCAAGAACTAAACTTAAACCTGGCCCCTCAGACCGCTGGGCCAATCTAAGGATGTTTACACGTTGGCTAAAATGTATTGTTAACAAAACCATCGAGGCCAATATGAATAATTTTGAATTCAATTTTTATTTTTTTGACAAATGTTTGTATTGTCATCGGTTCCTAATACGTGTGCAAATTGTGTTATTAATATATATAATTAGTTTTTACCATACATATTATGTATTAAATTTGAATGAAATTAAATCTTTATAATATGAACAAAGAATATAATAAAAAATAGCGCTACGAACTCACCATCAAAAATGCTTTAGAGGATTCCTCCGACAAGGAACCGGCTCCTAGATTCCATGACGAATTCCCTTTGAGGATTAAAAATCTCATCCGCTAGAAGAGCGTATCAAAGGAGTCTGTTCCCTGCGGACAGAATCCGAGCTAATGAGTTAAATAGGGAGGTTAGAGAAAATATATCGGAATTTCGGAACGAAAGATTTGGCATAACCCTTCAAAATTTAGAAAGCTGTGCTATAACCCAGAGTCCAAATCTCAAGCTTTTGCAGACTCGATGGAAAGGCAGTTTAGACTGAATGAGCATCCTGACGATGATCTGGATCGTGAAATTTTGTTGGAAAATCGGATTCATCGTACCCTCAGAGAACCCAATCATGATGACATTCGTCCAGCTACGTTGGATGAACTTAAGGCCCATATGAAGGGACTTAATCCCAAAAAGCGTCTGGTTACGACGGAATTACTAATCGAATGATTAAGTATTTCCCGGATAACCAGGTGCAGTCATTATTTAATATTATTAATAATTCACTGAGCCTTAAGAGATTCCCTCGGAGGTGGAAGCATGCCGGCGTGGTGATGATTCCGAAACAGGGACAAAACCCGACCTTTCCACAAAATTATCGACCGATCAGTCTGCTTTGCAGTTCGGCTAAGCTGGCTGAAAAAATTGTTTTAGTAAGGCTTGACGAAAAAGAGGATAGAAATGTCCTACCCAACGAACAATTTGGTGTTAGACGTGCTCACTCCACTGAGCTTCAGGTGATGAGGCTAGTGGAGGACACTATTTCATCCTTAAACTCAAATAACAGCGCTCACATTGTTTTACTTGATATTAGCAAAACCTTTGACAGAGTTTGGCATGGATGCCTTCTTGCAAAGCTGACATATTTCCACCTGCCACTGAGTTTGATCAAGTGGATCAAGACGTTTCTCTTGGGTAGGACATTTCAAGTCAGGGTCGATAATTCTCTCTCGGATTCGAGGGGGCAGTACTGTCTCCTCTATCTCTACATGTCAGATATTCCAAGAAGCGAACATGTGAAGGTCTCTCTGTTCGCTGATGATACGGCTTTGCTTTCCTCTGCAGCTGACCACCTGATGGGTGTCGTTCACTTGCAGAATGCATTAAACGACCTCCAGCACTGGTATCTGGAGTGGAAGATAAAGCTAAATCCTGAAAAAACACAAGCGATTTCGATGGGAGAGAACAACCCGAAGAGGGAAGTGACTATCTCTGGAGGGGAGATATAATGGTCAGAGGAGGTCAAGTACCTGGGAGTTACTCTGGATCGCCGGCTCACCTAGAGACCACACGTCAATATTGTCAGAGACAAAATCGTCAAAAAGATCTGTGCACTATATTCCCTTATTAACAGGAAGAGCAAACTCTCCCTTAAAAACAGAGTCACGATTTACAAAATGATGTTCATTTTGTATGCCTCAGCCGCCTGGGGCCAAATCTGCAGGTCTAGCATTGGCATCCTGAAACGGGCGCAAATGAGAGTCCTTGCGGATGATAACGAACGCTCCGTGGTACGTGCGGAACGATCGGATACTCGATGACCGAAATCTGCCTTTTATCAGAAGTATCATTAGAGAAAGTATTTGATTGTGCAATAGCTCACGAGACTTCGCTCGTGAGGGAAGCCACCGATTACAATATAGACGACTCCAGGCACTCTCTGGAGTGATGGGTTACCTACTAATCCATACAGGGTAGCGAAGCTGCATCCTCAATAGAAATTACTATCTTTCCAAATTTTTACGATCAGAATTCCCTATCGGTCATTGTTCGAGATACACCATCATGGCAAGGACTAGAGACCGGTCTCTAATTCTTGACCAACCAAATTCTAAATTCGTGAACGGCCGTGGCCCACTTATTTGATGTCTAAAGAGTAAGAGCCTTAGGGCTACACTCGGCTTATTAACAGTGATAGGAGATCCAGATATACAACACATTGCAGGATGGCGACAGAGTCTCTTCAAAATTGGTATCTGGGAATTTTGGAGTCAGATATAGTTTTTTTTTATTCAATAATTTAAAATAGCAGATAAGTTTGATGATTTACGGTCAGAATCTGTACAAAAGTAGTAACTAGGATTTTTAGAGTTGCGCGAGACGTATTTCCCAATAATTCAATTCAAAGACGGTTGACGAGTTTTATCATATACGATCACAAAAAAGTATTTAAAAGAAATATGTAAGCCAAGCTTCTATTCGAATGAAATAAATAGACAAACATTTTTTATAGATTTGTGTCGCAAATTAATCTGTTCTTATATATCATCAAAACATCCAAAGATGCGCTACTGAATGAAGCACGGAACAGCCGTGCGTCATGACTCATGGGATCTCTTCGTTGAATGAGAGAATGATTTGAGCGTTCGCGTATTCAGTTTGAATTGTATCGTGCTCGCGTTTACGATACAAGTTGTATCATAAGTAAATCAATTTCATGGGATACAGTTTGAATTGTTTTTATATGTTCACATCGCAGGATTTTTCTGATGATTATCATACATGGTGCAGTTAAGGAAAGTATCGAGTGTGTTTCTTTGTTAGTGTCGTAATGCGACTTTAACCAGTCACGTGTAATATCACCAACTCGTGTCAGTGCTTGCTGTACTACTGAAGGGAAAGTGGTTTGTCCGAGCCCTTTGAGTTACATTAGACTTGAACAATTTTCGGTATCGACAACGTACTCAATAATTTTTCGCATGTTGTAAATCACACTGTATATGTTTTTTTCTGCTAGCACCAAAATAATTATTAATTCATTTTTAAATTCAAAATAAGATACATACTCATTCCGACCATTGCCAAAAATAATCTAGCCTTGTCCACAAGTGGGCATACCTTCTTTAAAAAAGTAATTGAAACATTTTCAATTTGTAAGATTTCATTTCCTTAAATTGTTCCACCCAAAAATATATGACATCAAAAACATATTCAATCTCAAAAAATATCCGCTATTTTACTAGGATACAAGTAATCAAATACAACATGCAATAAAAATAAATTTTTTTTATCATACCTGCATCATAATCCTTGTTTTATGAACTAAAAAGCGTGCGAAATCTTAAGATTAAAACACGCCGTGTTTTAAAGGGTAACAAAAGTCCAACTTTTTATTTATGTGTCAAATTACATCAAAAATATAATACAACTTGAGTCTGTTTCTTCCCGATCCATAGCATTAACTTTTCATATTCTCTATAATACGAATTTCTGGATTTGATTCAGCATCCTCGGCTAACTTTAAAATTTCGGATGAGAGTTCTCCTTGATTCGCAACCATTTTAAAATGATCAATCATATGAACTGTCAATTAAGCTTGTAAACAACAATTACTATATCCATGTCAACAAGACGTGACATCAGATGTCCATTACATACCTGATTAGATGTATTAAATATAAGGAACATTATCCTGATCTAAAATTCATTTCCAGCATTGTTATTGAAGTTATGATGCAGGTATAATAATAAAAAATATCGTATGGTACACGTGTATAAGTGCTTTTAAAGCACTTGCAACGTTGAGGGCACTCCGTTCCGCGTCGTGCCGTCAAACCGTGCTTTAAAGGCTCACTTAACACTAGTATCATAATATACTATTTTTTGGTTTATGACGTAAGTTAATTTGTCCTTATAAAGGTACGCGAACAACGCGAATATCTTGTCTTAATTTTAAAAAATATTGTTATCTCCGAAAGACATGCAATAATATTCACGCCTATCTTATTCTATGTTTAGGGCATGAATTTCTTATTACCAAATATTGATTTTCTTTATACAGGATGTATTCTAACTTCTTGCACAACTTGAAATTTTTACGATAAGTCCTTAATAATCAAGAAAAAAAAATGTTAACTACTGAAACTGCTCTGTTCTGCGGTCGGTTCCCGAAATTTGGACGAATTTGACAAAAAATTATTTCTGTTTAATTTTTTATTGTGTTTTTCTAATTTTTAACCACTGTAATGAAATGGTATTATACTCGTCATTCACGGGTGTCCAAGAAGTTAGATTACACCCTGTATATAAAATAATTGAAAATTATTATTAGATTATTTATTATAAGATTGCGAGGTGCGAGGTTATCTGAAAATTGCCCTAAGATCAGGGAATTATTGGAGTGCCATAGTATGCTAGAAAAAATATATATAATTCAAACATTACTTTCAATGTTTAATTTTCATTTTCTCATATTGTTCAATCCAAAAAGTTATGACTGACTGACTGATAACTTATGTCCTACAACAACCACAATGTATTGTTTGATGGCTACATCAGACGGATTTGTATCCTGGGTTTTTATAGTTGATGTATATATTCTATATTATATTTTGATTCGATTTGGATAAATTGGGTTGTAATACCATTAAATAATAATTTGTTTTCCAATGACCCTTTCCAAACGATATTTTTTTCAATATCAAGTAGAGCTCAAATGAAAATTGGTTTGTAAGTGCAAAGTAATTTTCATTTAGGCTCTATTCTACTAGGGAAAAAACTTTAATATTGCTTGGTGCAAATTTCAGTTGGCGAAACCGATTTCATAAATTTTGGATGATAAAGCAAACATGCATGACATAAATACAATATTTTTCCATCCGGATTAATACAAAATTCGCTTGTAGCTGCTAAATTATGCAAACAAACCTATAAGTTATTTTCGATTTCAAATCATCGTTATTTGGCCTACGAACAGACCACGGTCACATAGACATATAGACATATAATAATATGGATAATAATATGGACTGGTTGTGAGAAAGAGACCATTGATATCGGAACCTGTGAAAAAGGACAGAATGATTTCAGGCAAAACACTGGTTTCCTATATTGTTTATATGTGTCTTCGTGTGGTGTTTTGCAAGTTTTTTATAACTGTTTGACAAGTTATAAACATTCTTAAATACCTATGCCTTCTTCGTGTGCAGCCTATAATTGTGTAGTTAGATACAAAAAAGGGCTTGATGTGAAATTTCATAGGTGAGAAAGCATGGAACGTAGGTAGTGATTTGTGGATTTTTCAAAGGTTTCCGAAGAATGAACTTATGAGAAAATTTTAATTTATTTTCTATCACGCACAAACTGGTAACATTTCACGTGACTTCTCTTGTTTATATAACTTGATTTTATATTTGTGCCGCTATTTATATTGTAGCTGAAGTTGACAGATATGGGTATTATTATAGTATTATAGGTGGGTGTAGGATTTTATTTGATTCAGGGGTAGAATTTGATGTTTTTTCCACAACAGTTGCTTAAACTAATATTGGTTAATAATATTTATGAAAGTATAACGTAATTTATTTGATTCACAAAATTTTCCTTTTTTTCCGAGAACAAACGCAGAAATATATGTTTTTAAATTAAAGAATGTTTTCTTCGAACGTTATAAATATACATGGAATTTTTACTCCGTTGGAGTAACGGCATACTTTTACACCGCCGGAGTAAAGATATACTTTTACAGCGCCAGGCTGAAATGAGACAGACTTCCCTACGGATTGTCCGTCGATCTCCGTCACGCTCGATAGAAAAAATATAACTTTCATTTCCAATAACACGTACTATTTTCCTCAGTATTTCCCAAAAATAATTGGGCCATTTTTTCTGCAGACACGAAATTTTATAGATTACATAAACGTTTTTTATAAGGCATTATTGATAACAAATTTTGAAATCGCTGGAGTTCCCAATTTAGTTCAATTGCACTTCTAACTTCATGATATCGAATATAAATTCAGTTATCAAAACTTTTTTTCAGTCCTGAACTTTCTGAAACTTTGGAAGAGAAATAAAAAACATTTTCAAAAGAAAATATGTCGCATAAAGTTCCTCACTGTGATTCCTTGAACTTTTTCAAAACTCATCTCATTCAAAGTAGTCAATATTTTCCTTGAAAAAAACAAAAATAAATAGGTTTTTCCAACGTATTGGCATAGCCAATTTGTATCTTTTGCCATGACATATTTCTATCCTTCACAACATCTCTCTCTCTTATATAGTCCGCCAGGAACTGTGTGTTAAAGTCACGTGACGGCCAATCCATCAGTCAGTTGTCAATTTAGCCTGTCGAGCCTGTTCAGATCATTAGTTTTTGCAAATACTTTGACCGTTTTTTGCTGTGGGAATATAATTATCCGGAATGTTTTTATCATTTCATCAATTGCTATTGATTTTGAATAATCGAAAAAATAGGACATTTATAAAAAGTGAGTTATAGGTACTTCTGATGTACAAATATATCAGTTTGTTGAAATAATTTTGTATTCAGAGTGTATAACAAAACAACACACAGGAAACTATCGAAGTACGTATTCACTTTTATTGACCTTCTACAAGGTAAGCAATATTTTTCATCGAATGTCAATTAGTTCGTTTGTCTAGCAGGAAGTGATGTCCGCAATGTATTGTTTTTCATATTTACCTTGGTCATTAATGAAGCCATTATTAACCACCAACTCAAGAAAAACAATTTTTCTTGATAGAAATAATTTCAATAATGAGAATTTTCGGCACAAATACTTAACGAAAAAAAAGTTTAAAATTTGTTCGTATTATTTTTAGTTTCATTCACTTTTCGCTTTATTGAAAATCTCATAAATCCCTTTAACAATCACACCCTATATACTAACCCTAATAGTACCAACTAAAGCGAAGAGAAAGCTCTTTACCCACCCTTTCATAGAAATCTACACTTCCGGGCCCGCATTCTTCAAGCATAATGTGCCGCACATTCAGGAATAGTTTGTGAACATAATAAAACAATTCGTCTACTGACAACTACCAATCCGAATTCCAACATTGTACGCTACCATCCTTCCTTCCGAGAGGCTAGAGGATGCAGGGGACCGTCTATGCTTTTGCCGTGACAATAAAACAAATGCGGCACGCGGACAGAATCAGTTATTCCGTAGTCGTCACGCCCTACCTAGTACAGTGACACTATAGACGAAGGCACTGTTGCCACGTTTCGTGAACTCACGTGGAATTACGTAAAGATAAATCACAGATAAAAAATATCTAGGTTATAATTAGTTGCAAATAATGCATCATACTGTTTTTTACGACCACAACTGATTACGCCGTGTGTGACAACTATTTATAACATTCATTGCTGCTTAGGGAGTGATAAATCAGAATTAATGAAAATGGAAATTTGATATCAACCACTTGTATGTCGAGACGTACACAATATACACATTCGAAAATAAATCGCGGACTATAGGATTTACCATTTAGAACGAAAGGTACACGAGCCCGTGAACCACCACAAAATATAACAGATATAGGGTGATTTCGCCTGTTAGAACATTCATGAATGAGGACAATAAATGGGATACAAATAATTTTACACGGGTACAAAGAACGTGCCATAGCAGCAATAGGTATAACAAAATTTCCAAAAATTAAAACGGAACAATCAGCTGTGAATTTAGGTAATATAGCTTCTTTACCTTCCCCCAAAAAAGGGTAGTAAGAAGAAAATAAAAAAGTAATAGTACAGAAGGGCATGATAAAACAATAAGAGCGGTTATCAATGATTTTGGTTTGAATAAAAACTTTAACATAGAAAACGCTCACGTAGCTTTCGAAGGGGATCGTACAACATTGAGCAAAATTAATGGAAAAAGAACATATGTTGGACACGGCTCACGATTGATTCATTATCACAGTTAATGCGGATAGTTCTGATGAGTCCGACATTAGTGATTATATTATAAATTATTTTGACTCAGTGAATTTTACAGATTGTTTGCAGAAGGTCTAGAACCCAACAACCAGATTGAATTTGCAGGAAACTAACTCTATAACTAAGGAAAATTCCTCCTGCGATTCACCTTAAAGCTTTTATTGTTATTTTGCGGAGAGTCTAGAAACAAAAGATAATTTGAATGTGAAAGTCCCACTATTAAAAGCCATGAGAATGTGGAATAACAGAATTGAACTTTCTTTCAATTTCGTACTGTTTTAATATGTTTTTTTTTATTATTCACTTTTATTCAGAATCTTCATTTTGGTTGTTCAGAGTATTTAGAATTCTATTTTTTTATTAGTAGTAGCATTTTTTTGAATTTAGATTTCGGAACTGTCTCCAAAATAGATTACTTAAAGTTGTTTATTTTCATTTGATAGCATATTTATTGCTTTACGTATTGTGCCCGTGATACTACAATACGTATCATCTGTGTTTAAAAAAACATATTTATTTATTTTCATTTGATTTTCCGATACCTTCGATAAAAACTGTCCATTGAGAGGGCGAAGGCCAAACATGCTGTCTTAATAGTGAATGCGCTCTACTGTTCGCCTCGAGCGATAGCGAGTTCAGCCGTCTCCGTCTCTTTTCAATCGTTATAGGATTATCTTACATTCGCAACTTCGAATATTGTCACTACGACTGAGACTGAAAGTTGCAAAGTAAATTGTGCTAGGTCTCGAGGCGCGGCAGTAGGAAGGGGAACCATTATTGGTCTAGTTTTAAATACTTGATTACCCATCACGTATATCTGGTCCAACTCATGATAAATCCTATAGTTCGCGATTTTAATATCCGAAAAAGTATAGTGATTCTATGAAATCTATTTAAAACTTTAAACAATATGCCAGCAAATGTTTACTACATAATGGAAACAATCTGTTACCATTGAAAATACCACCTGTATTAGCAGAAATTACGTTAACAATTCCACAAGAACACGAATTGAATTGCATAAAAAATACCTAGTGTAATAATAAGGCAACCTCAATTTTTTTTGAAAATTATGCAGGTATAGGTACAAACAAATATAACATTGTTTCATCTTATGGCTAGCAATATATACTTATGATAATTATCATAATTTTGAATAGACGCGGCCGATACTTGATTAAAATCCATAATTAAAGTAAACTAAAAACACCTTTTCAATACATAGGACAAACAGGTAGAACTTTCAAGCAACGCATATCCGAGCATAGAAATAGTTTTATTAAGGGCAAATCCAATTCAACTTTCGCCTACAATCTCCTGATTGAAAAGCATTGCTTTGCTAATGAATTTGAACTTTTGCGTGTAGAAAAGAAAGGTCAAAGACAAGTATTCACAATATTTATTAAATGACCAGATTAATTTGAATAATTCGCCCCTTTTAAATTTGTTTACTAGAAATTGAATAATATTTCATCTAATAATCACTTAATTACCCAATATCCAACTGACTAGCTGCTACTAATATTTATATCGAACGCCAGTAATTGTAATCCAGTTCCACTTGAAAAAGCTATAGAATTGCGAAATGCGTGTCGTGGGTTTTGTAAACCAATTTTGTGAAAATCGTAGTGAAGTGTTTTTAGTTTACTTATCATAATGTCAATTGACCATTATTAAGGAGAAATATTCAAAATCTGCATTGCCAATCACATAACACAATTATCACTCGCAATATGAAGAAACTCGACAACATTGCATCGTAAAGTCACGTCATGTCAGTCAGCGCACGCGTGACGGCATACTGGATTGCCACATTCGATGAAGCACGCGTGACAACGACAAGTTTCGAAGTTTTGCCTCGAGTCCATATTACCACTAATCGACGATGGATGAGAAAATTATAGAAAAAGTGAAAGACTATGATGTGTTATACAATCATGAACTGATTGATTATAAGGTTCAATTCAAACGGCAAGCAGCCTGGGAACATATCGCTTCCGAATTGAATATGCAAGGTAAAGTAGTGCTAAATTCATTTGGTGAATAGAACACACGAAACGACCCTAGAGTATTTCTCATTAATTAGCTGCAATATACGAATATATATTCGAGGAAACTGCAAAACCTTTCAAGCGGCAATCACGGCACGTTTCGTGCATCGAACTCTATAAAGGTATGAGTTCCTAACGCGAACTTCTTGATAATCCTCTTTCCTGTGTGCACAGTATAGATGGTCGATGTTGACAGGCGATGTTGCCACAATGAGATCTAGAATCTAGGCACACGACACTGTATATATATATATATATATATATATATATATATATATATATATATATATATATATATATATATATTGTTATGTATTGATGAAATAACAAATTATTTTGTTATTATTTCGCCCCACACTTTGGGTGCCAAATTATTATATAATGATATTTTGCAAATATAAATTGTTGTTATAATATGAAAATTGCTAATAATTTTCGCTCTTTTTTGTGAGCCGAATTGTTATGATATAGATAAGTATTTTCGGCCCTGTATAATATTTTGTATGATGTAATAATAATTGCTAGCTAACGTCACTTCTCTCGTCACGTTGCTTCCAATTGTTATCAATTTCCTTACCACAGCTAAGCTCAGTTGGTACGCCCCTTGTCTCAGATAGCCGGTTCAGGCAATTGAGCCACTAGCCACTGCTTGATGTGTCAAATTTCAATTTATTCAATGGTCATAAGTATGATTGTTGATCATTGTAGAAAACAAACGACAAAGTATCAAAAAGCAATTATTTCCTTTATTCAGGAAAACTTAATTTCACCTGGCCTACGAAAGATAACTTACTATAAGGTGAATCTACAAATATTCATGGGTAATCATGAGAAAAGTTCATTGGTAAAATATACATAACCTCACTTTTACCTTGAAAGTGAAAATTTCTTTAATAGTTCGAAATCAATTGAAATAAAGTTCTTCCGATGGAATATGCGTTATTAATGAAATTGTTCAGTTCGGAATGTGCACTATGGAAGTTTATACCTGTCTGGAACTGTCGCTGTTCAATACACACCAGGATTTGGATTCCCTTTCACTCCAATGCTATCAGGAACTCCAATACCAAATAGAAGGAACCATACAAATTCAGCAATTAGCTTTGGATACTTGTATATGGTGTACAAATAAGGTAATGTTGGTTTTCCGCTTATAATGTTGAAATTATTCAATTTTTCTTTCTCCCAAAATATAACGTGGAATTCGTTTTAAACTTATTTTCGATCTTCTCTGTGGCTTTGTTTGTTGTCACCTGGATATTATTTTTGTTCCTTCCCTCTGATTCGAATTTTTGAATTCGCGCACTAAATTGTCACATTTTCACTGTTTGGGTTTATTTGTCATAACTTATACATAAAATTAATTTTCCATTCTTATTAACTATGTACAAATTTGAGTAATAATTGTCTCTGACACCTTCCCGTTCTTATTCTCTCACAATTTCCAATCCTACATGTGACCATCTGTTCCCTGATTGGCTATTGTCATCAAGAAGTTTGCTGTTCTACCATTGGCTACTTTTAGTTAGCTACAATTTCATATACTGTATGTTTCAAATTTATAAATTTGTAGATCACATTTTATTCAGGAAAATTTTGTAAATCTAGACTTTTTGTTGTCTTTTGAAGAATTATGGGTTGTAATCATTCTGACAGTGTATGAAATTGATTGTGTTATATAATTTGGATATTTTTATCTATTCATATTATACAGAGGATTAATAAAGGAAATAGAACTTCAAAAATTATGTAAAAACAATCTCTTGAAACTAATAGCTATTTAGTAATTATTCTTTTTGTGGGTTTTTTTTTTTAAAATATAAAGGTTTTTAAAAAATATATATATATATATATATATATATATATATATATATACACGAGCCATTTCGAGCAATTCCCCCCCCCCATAATTCAAAAACTATTAGACCTACAAACTTGCAATTTGGATGTCTCTCTCCTAGAATGTCATAAATAAACCTATTATACTTCTTGATTTATTAAAGTTGAAAAAGTGCCATTTTTATTCCTCACTCAAAAACCTTTTAGGTGACTAGGAAACTTGAAATTGGGCATCAAAGTAGATCATTAGGCGCATACCATGGAAAACATCTGAAAACTACAAATTAAGAAAAATTAAATTCAGCAATAATACAACATACGATTATCAAAAACCTAGATCACTTCTTGGTGACTGAGAAACTTGAAATTTGGCATCAAGGTATATCATAAGGCGAATACAAATGAAAAAATCTGAGAACTACAAATTATTAAAAATCAAACCATTATATAACATTCGAGTTAGAACGCGCCAAGACAGAGTTTCAGATAATGAATAATCCATATATTCACCGGAAACAATTACCTATTTGCTTGGCATATGCAATAATGATACATAAATCCCAAAGCCTTAGTCTTGACAGCTCCCTGATCGATATAGGTTCCTCAATAATCAGCAAAGGACTATTAACGATGTTTACCTCATAAACTTGAATCCCAGCCAAATTAGGGCTCAAGAAAGCTCTATAGTAGAGTACCACCGCCTGCGAACATTATACGGCAACTTTATCGATAAGCAGAAAACGTGTCAAAAAAATGGGATATTATGCGCTCCAACATTTCCACCGTAATATAAAAAATATTAATTCATAAAGAAATGAAAACAGTGCAGCGTAAACGCAAGAAAAACAAGGTCATGTATTTATTTAGATAAATGAAAGGATAAAACTTTTCAAAAATTAATGATATCATGAGCTACAGGAATATACCACATTTTTCTTTTTCAATTGAGAACACGGTCAATGTTCTCACCAAAAGTAACTAACGACCGCAACGTTTTTGAAATGCAGCAGCAACGCGACTCGGCACTTATGTTTGAATACATGTATTACCACACAAGACGTTAAAACCTGATTCTATTCCGCGCAGAGGTACGAAGTCCACATGCTGACGTCAGAACATCCGTAACACTCCGTGTTATTTACGTCAATTTGCCGATTGCACCCGGCAATGCAAATACAATTGTCGATCATTTATTTATGGAGTGTTCGATTAGGTATTTTTTTCAGTTCAAATCATTCAATAAACATGAACGTTGCTCATGAGTGTAGTGAGTGCCAGCGGACATTTACATGTTATTACGATTTAGGAGGCATGTTAAAAAAGATCATGAAGAGAAAATTAATGAAATTGTACCTTTAAAGGAAAAAAACTGGCAGTTTAAATGCAATCACTGTGAAAAGCTATTCGGTCGTGTGGATAATTTAAAAGCACATGTAGAAAAGTCGTGTAAACAGAATTTCTTTCTTGTACGGTTTCATTGTCAATGTCCTTCATCAATAGTAATGAACATTTAATGAATATTTTATTATTATGTTTTCACTACGACCTTTACTCTGGGCTAAATAATTGTGTAACTCAACTTAATAAAATTTTTGATATGATAATAATGAGAGCAATTTTATACGCTAAGAAATATAATTTTTACCTAAATACAATTCTCTAAATACCTATTGTACCCTATTAATTAATACTTTGAATTTTTCCTTTGTTATATGTAGAATTTGAAATGAAGAATAAGGCCGCTTTATTATTATTATATTATTATTATTATTAACATTGTTTCCTAGAATTTTCCAATAATCGGCCCGCTAACTCTTCATAATCTACTTCTGGCGTATACCAATTTTATCGCAATAGTCCACTTTCATTCTGTTAACATAAATTGGCCGCTAAAGAGAAATAAACGAATATCGACTTGACATAAATCACATTCTAAGCTACGTGGAGTATTATGGATGGTGTGACGTCAGCATGGGGACTGCGTAAGGTCTGCCGCTCACAGTCTAAATACCTCTACGTAGGCTCAGGTTTTAACGTCTAGTGGAACTTCCACCCACTAAAAGGCAACTCAACTGCAACGCAACCAGTTGCCCATGGGTTGCCGGCACTACTGCATACAGCAACAGTTGCCAAGAACTGCTGTGTCATGGCGAACGAGACATCAAAATCTTTCAATTTTGTGGCCCCTGTTGAAGCACACACATGTTTATTTGATGTGCAAAGCCTGTGCCACTATATAAGAAATATGTCCCAAATTTATGGTATGATAAGATAATTAAAGTTTTCCCAATATCAATTGCAGAAGCATAAAAAAGTCTTGCGGCGAAATCCTGTGAGCAGCAGTGGCGGAGATAACTAATTTTATTTAAATATTTTAAGATTTTAAAAATACTTCATAAATAATGAAAAATGAAAAAAAATTAAAGACAAGCTTTTATTTATACAAATACATTAAGAAAGAAAAATTATTTCTTTCATTGTTTGATGTAGGTTATTATTATATCCTAAAACGTATTTTGATCGGCACACACCAAGACCATAGATGCTACTGGTTTTTAATCTTTCAGAGCTAATAAAACACAAATATAACGCGTGATTTATGACCTCCCATCGTATAGACACACCTGCCAACATTGTTGTCCGACTTGATTGGCCCAGACGAATCGGTTTTAGAACAGACAGTCGTCACTCAAGTCCACGTTGACTATCGGCTCTTTTGATCTACCGTTTGCCGACGGAGAATGTTTACGAGTAGTACATATATGTATATATAAATATATAGGTATACCTTGTGTTATAGAGCATTTTTCAATTCTCGTAATAAACAGCTGTTTTGTTACTCTTTGAAGTTTACCGAAATTGTGAAACAGTGCAAAATAACTTTAATCTATACTATAAGTTATCAATTATAACGAACATTTTGTCAAAAAACAAATCTATTTCTTGATTTTTTTTTCAAAGCTAATTATGGTGTAATCTTTGTTTCAGCGCACGCAGTCAAGGCCAAGTGGGAAAAGTTACGAAGGTGTTTCATAAATGCAAGAAATAGGCGTCTTCAGAAAAGTAGTGACGCAAAAAAAATGCCACCATGGAGGTATGAACGTGAGATGGAATTTCTTCTTCCGCACGTAGAAAGCCGTAAAATACAGTCTAATTTTAAGGATTCACTGAGTTCGTTGGGGGATGATTCGTATAACATTGAAGAAATAGAGGAATTTGATATAATGAAAACGGAGAAACACTCGGAAAATGCTGATTCTCAAGATAGTCTGTCAGAATGTCAAAAATATGTAAATAATGTGACCAAGAAACAACTAAAAACAGAAATGATTGATCTAACGACATCAGCCAATTTTTCGATGGGTAAAAGAAAGTACGAAGAAGTAGAAGATTATGATGAAACTGATATGTTCTTTTTAAGTATGTCGATAATGACGAAAAAACTTCCAAAATTTGAACAAGCCAAAATCAAGCTGGCATTGAGTAATGCCGTACTGGAAGCAGAAATGCGATATAATCAAATATTGGACTGAACGCACACTTGTTTAATAGAGTATGAATAAAGTGGTATATTTAAATATTTTTAGTAAACTAGAACATAATGCCAATTTTGCGCTAACTTATTCATATATCCGATCATGGACATTTTAATTTTATTGATTGAGATAATTCAGCCCAAACTAGTCCTCAAAGCTACAGCAGCATTTATGGCACACTCCAAAAAAAAACAGTTCAGAATTTTGTACATTTATTACAAATTTGCATCCCAAACCTAATTTCTTTTACAGTTCCCATTTTTCAGGAAAATGGCGTGGGCTAGCTTTTGATTCAAGCTGCACCACACACTCTGTATTTTTAAAAATATGCAGTATATAGTGATCGGACAGGTGCTCCAATTTGTTACACATCCATTACAGATCATTGACGTGTCGAAAATCCCAAAATGTTGATCTCCAAGGGCTTAAATACCCCTACATATTGAATAATCCCTAATAAATATTTATCAAAACGTGGATGGTAACAGAATTTTTTACAAAACTTCTCACACATCTATTGATAAACAATTGATGTTATGGAAATTGCATAATGATGGTTCCCAAACATATCAAAACTTCTATTACATGTACGTTTAATTTGTGTAATCAAAATGGTCCATGCGCACCTAGAAACTCGCAATAGAAGGATAAGGGATACTGTAATAAATGTAAAACTCCAAAAAAAAACTGTAAATGTCGCATTTTTCTGTCATAATACCTTTCAAAACTTGACTAACACTGATTTGTTGAAAATATGAACAGAATGTTTATAAAATCAGATGTGGAATCATCTGCGACTGAAAGACAAACTTTAGTCACATCTTCCATCGTCAAGATAACCTCTCTTGTGGGGTATTCATGTTGAAAGGGGAAACATTCCCAATTGAATATTAATAGAAAGATATTTCTGTGAATTGAAGAATCCACGATAAAAATTAAGTTATTTTTTGTGAATGTCTAACAGAAAACAACTACTTCCCCGGCTAAAGCCACGCTGGACATTGAACTACATCTGATATTCTGAAAAGACCCTAACTCAAAAGAAAAAATCTAAAATTGAAAATTTGCATTTTTATTCAGATAGTTATTTGATTCTCTATTCCAGTCTTAATTAAGAACTCATTAAGATGAATGAGACGAAGAAGAATGTTTTCCAAAAGAGAGTACTCACCAGGAATAATTCGTAACATTGACGCAAGAGAGACATCGCATTCACTAGGTCTTCGATACATTTTTGTCGACGAAAATCTATTTTACGCTTCCACGATCATCAGGAAGACCGGAAGAAATGGGAAACACATTTTCAAGAAGCAATCTCACTTTGCAAAGATGGAAAAAGTTAGAATAATTTCTCTTGGAGAGACACTTGGAAATTCGTGTTTTCTGACATTAAAACCTGTCATGTGGTATGATAGATTGATTTGTTGAAAATATGAACAGAATGTTCATAAAATCAGATGTGGAATCATCTGCGACTGAAAGACAAATTTTAGTCACATCTTCCATCGTCAAGATAACCTCTCTTGTGGGGTATTCATGTTGAAAGGGGAAACATTCTCAATTGAATATTAATAGAAAGATATTTCTGTGAATTGAAAAATCCACGATAAAAATTAAGTTATTTTTTGTGAAAGTCTAACAGAAAACAACTACTTCCCCGGCTAAAGCCACGCTGGACATTGAACTACATCTGATAGATATTCTGAAAAGACCCTAACTCAAAAGAAAAAATCTAAAATTGAAAATTTGCATTTTCATTCAGATAGTTACTTGATGGAAGATGTTTGTCTTTCAGTCGCAGATGATTCCACATCTGATTTTATGAACATTCTGTTCATATTTTCAACAAATCAATCTATCATACCCCATGACAGTGTCTCTCCAAGAGAAATTATTTTAACTTTTTCCATCTTTGCAAAGTGAGATTGCTTCTTGAAAATGTGTTTCCCATTTCTTCCGGTCTTCCTGTATCGTGGAAACGTGAAATAGATTTTCGTCGACAAAAATGTATTGAAGACCTAGTGAATGCGATGTCTCTCTTGCGTCAATGTTACGAATGATTTCTGGTGAGTACTCTCTTTTGGAAAACATTCTTCTTCGTCTCATTCATCTTAATGAGTTCTTAATTAAGACTGGAATAGAGAATCAAATAACTATCTGAATGAAAATGCAAATGTTCAATTTTAGATTTTTTCTTTTGAGTTAGGGTATTTTCAGCGTGGCTTTAGCCGGGGAAGTAGTTGTTTTCTGTTAGACATTCACAAAAAATAACTTAATTTTTATCGTGGATTCTTCAATTCACAGAAATATCTTTCTATTAATATTCAATTGAGAATGTTTCCCCTTTCAACTTGACTAACACATTCCACTCTTAAAATTCTGAATTTTTATTATCGAAATAGTCCATGCGCATGTGATAGAAGGTTGTGGGCTGCTGTAATGAATTTAAAACTCAATTTTCGCAATCAAAATAGTCCATGCGCACCTACAAACTAGTGATAAAAGCTTGTGGGATACTGTAATAAATTTAAAACTTGAAAAAAAAACTGTTAATGTCACATTTTTGAGTAACAATACCTTTGAAAAATTTATTAATTCATCCCAATCTTCGAATTCTGAATTTTTATAGTCGAAATAGTCCGCGCACACTTAGAAGTATGTGATAGTATGGATTTGCACACTTAGAAGTATTCGATAGAAGGTTGTGGGCAACTGAAACAAATTTAAAACTCAAAAAAACTGTGAATGTTGCATGATTCTGACATAATATCTTTCAAAAATGTATTAACACATCCCACTGTTCAAATTCTCTATTTCTGCAATTAAAATAGTCCATGCGTACCTAGAAACTAGAGATAAAAGCTTGTGAGACACTGTAATAAATTTGAAACTCACATTTAAAAATTTATTAACACATCCCACTCTCCGAACTTTCCCTTTTTGTAATCCAAATGTCCATGCCCATCTAGAAACTCGTGTGATACTGTAATAAATTTAAAACTTAATAAAGAAAAACGTTTGTGTCACATTTTTTAGTAATAATGCCTTTAAAAATGTATTAACACATCCCACTCTTGAAATTTCCAGTATACATAAAAGTGAGTTATTGATGTAAGTATTATTCAAAACCTCCCGTTCATTATTCTAATTATGAAAGTCCCAATCCTTTAACCAAAATAAAATGTATGCATACCGTATTTGAATAAATTTCCTATAATATTGATTTCTTGGGTTCCAGTGAATTTTTTGCGATTAGTTAGAAGGGTTGTTCCTTTGAACCATATTTCATTCGCAATGAGTAAATATAAACAATCCTAGGATCTGTTCAGATCGATTGCTTCACACTGGAAAATTTTCAGTAGATATGTAACGCTCCGAAATAGCATTAAACCGTATTATGTTCAGTAGTAGGTATGAGACAACAAAACCGTTATTGTTTTCACAAGTAAAAACTCGTTTTTTTTTCAACGACGGACTGTCAACATCTTCGAGGGTTGTAGGGTCGTGTTTTTAAAAACGGTAACTTGACAAATATTTGTACCAGCCCGTGGAAAATTCCTCCGCCGAATCTACGTTGTGACACATGTAACAGGAATTTTGAGATGTTCGGGGGTGTCTAACCCCTTGGGAACCATCATTATGCAATTTCCATAACGTCAATTGATAAATGATTAATCGTCCCAAGAATTGAATATAGTTGGATTTAAGGGGAATTAGGACCAGGGAGTAAAACTATTTTTTTATCGCTGACGTTTCGGAATTAATTTATTTCTTTTTCAAAGCTGAAATGACAATATTCACGTATAGATTGAAACAAAGAACATATTAGACCAGAACTGAAGCCTTTGAAAATGGTAAAAAGTGAAAAAAAATAATAGTAGAATGAAACCCATTGGAAAAGAAAGAAAATTTAACAAAAATGAAAGGAAAAATAATTTACGGGCGATCTGGGGTCGGGAAGTGGAAGGGGGTGAGTTTTTAAGGGTAAAAAACGGTTTATCTCGACTTCCGGCAAAACTACAAGTCCTATGGAAAAAAATTGAATGGAAAAGTTGTAGGTAATAAAAAGATCTACAACTTTTGTGAATACACTGTTTTCACATAACCTCAAAATTTATGTGAAAAATTCGAATAACCAAGTTTTTTGTTCTTTATTTTTATCTTTTACAAAACAAATTGTTTCTTCACGAAATTTGGTGAAAACTAACCTTTTTATGTCTCAAACACACTGTAATTTTTTTGATTTAAAATATTCATTTTTTCACCTTATTTTGACTTAGTATCGAAAAAGCACCCTAATTTTCAATCGAAAATTCTCCCGTCAAAATATCAGCTTTTTTAAAAAAGTCTGTGTGCTTTTTATTCGTTGAAATCTCTACTTTCTGATGGTGTGAAAAAAATATATATTACTATGGTAAATGTTCTCAGACAATGCAAAGTAATAACAGGTAGTAAGGCCCAGACCCTCCTAGCCCCTTCCCCACTTCTCTATGAAATACCTTTTGATGGGCTAAAATTTTCCGTAGGTCACTCAGGTATATAAGTTATCTTAAAATAGCAATAAATAGGCATCTACTCATATAATTTAAAGAAGATTCTACAACTTTCTCAAAATATTGTAGATGTCTTATTAAATTTTCAGATTCGAGTTTTTTTCGTTTCTTTGCATTTTCTGAGAACATTTACCATAGTAATGTATATTTTTTTTACACCATCAGAAAGTAGAGATTTCAACGAACAAAAAGCCTACCGCCTTTTTAAAAAAGCTGATATTTTGACGGGAGAATTTTTGATTGAAAATTAGGGTGCTTTTTCGATATTAACTCAAAACAAAGTGAAAAAAAAAATATTTTAAATTGAAAAAATTACACTGTGTTTGGGACATAAAAAGGTAAGTTTTCACCAAATTTGGTGAAAAACAAATTTTTTTTGTAAAAGATAAAAATAAATAACCAAATACTTGGTTATTTGAATTTTTCACATAAGTTTTGAGGTTATGTGAAAAAAGTGTATTGACAAAAGTTGTAGATTTTTTATTACCTACAACTTTGCCATTTAGTTTTTTTCCATAGGACTTGTAGTTTTGCCGAAAATCGAGATAAACCGTTTTTTTTACCCTTAAAAACTCACCCCCTTCCACTTCCCATCCTCAGATCGCCCGTAAATTATTTTTCCTTTTATTTTTGTTATATTATCTTCCTTTTCCTATGGGTTTCATCCTACTATTTTTTTTTTTGTTTCAAAAATTATCGACCCTGGTCTATATCTATGACCCACCTTTGAAACTAAGTTTTCCTGCTCATGGATTCAACCAAAAAACTGTTGAGTAGTAGATACAAACTCTGGCCGATAAAAACACATTGACATAAATTACACATTAAAAACTTTAAAATTGTATATAAACAAATACAGACACGTTAAAATGAAACATACACGGTTGTGTGTTGTTTCATTTTAACGTGTCTGTATTTGTTTATATACAATTTTAAGGTTTTCAATGTGTAATTTGTGCCAATGTGTTTTTATCGGCCAGAGTTTGTATCGACTACTCAACAGTTTTTAGTTGAATCCATGAGCAGGAAAAAACCTAGTTTTAAAGGTGGGTCATAGATATGTTCTCTGTTTCAATCTATACGTGAATATTGTCATTTCAGCTTTGAAAAAGGAATGAATTAATTCCGAAACGTCAGCGATAAAAAATAGTTTTACTCCCTGGTCCTAATTCCCGTTAAATCCAACTATATAACGTCAATTGTTTGTAATAGATGTGTAAGAAGTTTTGTGAAAAATTCTGTTACCGCCCAAGTTTTGATGTATATTCAACATTTTGGAATTTTCTACGTCAATGATCTGTAAGAAATTCTGGCACCCGTCCGATCACTGTATACTGCATATTTTCAAAAATACACAGTGTGTGGTGCAGCTTGAATCAAAAGCTAGCCCACGCCCGTTTCCTGAAAAAGGGGAAGTGTAAAA
The DNA here is from genome assembly GCA_018342105.1 of Gonioctena quinquepunctata. Classification (NCBI taxonomy): domain Eukaryota; kingdom Metazoa; phylum Arthropoda; class Insecta; order Coleoptera; family Chrysomelidae; genus Gonioctena; species Gonioctena quinquepunctata. The sequence goes on from JAFIRS010001653.1 coordinate 263,136, forward strand.
AAAAATTGGTTTGGTACCCAAATTTGTAATAAATGTGTACAAAATTCTGAACTAGTTATTTTGAAGTGAGCCATAAATGCTGGTGTAGCTTCAGGGACATATAAAATTTTCATTATGAAGTTCACCAGATATACCTATCACACCGTAAATATATTTTTTTTAATTATTACTCCTCAATGAGCAACCATGTCGAATACAGGTACTTTCTTTTGACTCATTGTCATAATTTTCGTTGGAGAATAGGTCACTACACTTCTATTAGAAGTGTTTGGTTGAGTTAATATGACTTTCAAGTTGTTAGACTCACCGAGATTTATCAAAAACAACCTCAAATACGGAATAATTTTCGTAATAGGAAAAAAACCATTACAAAAATGGTTTTGTGGGGAGGTACTCCATTTTGTTTGGATTACAGTTTCGATTAAGCGACAATATATTCAAAATAGGGTCGATGTATTTCTAGAAATCCCAGTGGAATTGTGTGTGACTAAAAAATGAAAATGTGTCTGTCAAAAAATATGTGAAAAGTTTCATCAGTGTAAATTGTATATGAACACTTCCCATTCGTGAAGTCATAGTGAATACATTTTCACAAGAAAAACAAATGCATTTGTATAAAAATTATTTGACAAAATTGGTAAATATGTTTGAATTTTTTTTACTCTCTATACTTCTCCATTTCATATGAAAAATTTAAAATCTAATCGAAAATATGGGAAAACTCAAGATGTAAAAATCTGGAACAAAAAATGCTTTCACATACAAAATAACTTTTTGATCACATTATATTTTCATTCGTGTCTTTTATTGGAACTTTCCACATATTTATAAAAGAGTGTTGAAACAAAATTTTGCCAGAGCTCATCTGGTTAATTGATTACTCAAATTACTATTGTGGGTGAGCTGAGTTATATGAAACCCTTTTCAATTGTTAAAATAAAAACCAGGAAAAATCAAGTTTTGAACTTCTAAACCGGTAATTATTTTAAATATGTTCGCAAAATAAGAGACGTGTGTTCATGTAAGCCAGTCTTGAAAACTTGAGAATCAGGTGCCATATCTATAGGTCAGTTGGTATGAAGGCGATTCCGGAGATGTTGGATTGAGAAATACGTTTTCTCCAATAATTACCATTGCGATGGTTTATTGAGTTGAAAAGGTGAAACTATTCGTCGTTGCTTTTCGCTTGGTATGAATGATGACAAGTATTAATTACTGATGCAACCAGCTGTTGGCGATAATGTGGCATTAATAATTAGAATCCGCACTTAATCCGATCCCGTCCACTAATTGAATTTTTTTCCAATTCTCTATTACCGAATGACGATTCAAGAAAAGACCGATAAGTACAAGTAGACTGGTAGAACTCTGCAAAAAGAAACGAAGGATTTTCATAAACATAAGCAAACTACCCTATCACAATATCGTCGGTAGAGTAGACTACTACTACTACTATGAGAAGCGCCTGATGAAGTTTATATATGTATATTTGAAATTTTACATTGGCTCAGACTTGTATAATTGTTTGTATACCAATTTGTATAGTAATATTTAACACAGCAGGTTTGAATCATGAATAACCGACACATCAAGGTAGTTAGAGCACATTGAGAGGGAAAAATTGATGGAACTGTTAAGAAAAGGGGATAAAATTGAAAAAAAAACCGGCGAAATCGACTATTTATCATCGAATCGGAAAAACTGACAAATTTCGTGACTCAAACACCGAATACGGGCCACTGATCGAATGATTTCAATGTCACTTCCCTTCTCACACTTTTGTGAATACGATCAATTATGAGCAAAAAAATAATGTTTGTAATTTCTCGATTTTTCCACAGAAGGGAAAAAAATCGAATGTTTTCAAGGACCACCGATCAAATAATTGTGTGAACATCTCCAGTCAGATTTTTTCATATTCTGAAATATTTAGTATAATGATCAACAATATTACTGTACTTCTCTTCGTTAGCCAAAAACGATCACATCTGATTAGAAGCAACCATTGTTTCGACTATGCACTATCAATAATTTGATAATACCTATGGGATTTGTAAATGGGCGAAGGCGCCAAAATTGAAGTAATAATGAATTATATTTTTGTAATACATACATCACGTTGGTTTAACGTTAGTTAATTTTCATCGCAAATTGCATGGAAATATACTCGAGTGCTCCTTTAGACACAAAAGTGACAGTGAGACGCTAGACCGGCAGTTTTTGTGCGTAAAATCGATTCCAAATTCGTCATTACCATCCATAACAAATATTGAGGGGAATTCCTTTGCATTCCACTATTTATATAATGTGGCGATTTGAAAAATTAGTAAATCATATTTGTCGACGATAGCCCATTATCTCTAGCCTGATAACTATTGAATTCAAAAAGATTTGGTTTGAACTAGATTATTACTCTCTTCATTCATATATTCTGATTCTAAAACATTTTTTTTTATTCGATAAAGGATATTTTTATTTTAGGAAAAATGGTTTTTACTATCTTTTCTCTGTGAATATTTTTGGGGAGAAATCACCCCATTACAATAAATTACCATGGAAATAGTTGTTTTCTCTTAGTTAAAAATAGTTAATTTTTGTCGTGGATTTTTCAATTTAAAAAAAAAAAATCTCAATATTCAGTAAACAATGTTTCCCTTTTCAGCAATTAATTACCTACCGATAGCTCAAATATCAATTTATTCAACGTTTAATCACCACTAGATGTGGACGAATTTCTGTTTTGTGTAAATAAAGGTGTTACCCTCAGTATCAAGAATGTTTCCCTTTTCAGCAATTAATTACCTACCGATAGCTCAAATATCAATACATTCAACGTTTAATCACCACTAGATGTGGACGAATTTCTCTTTTGTGTAAATAAAGGTATTACCCTCAGTATCAGTTACTAATAGGTCAACACCACGGAATGATATTAGTCAGGTGGCTACGGAATTTGCTTTACAGATGGAATAACGTGTACACTTCAAATGTGAGAAAATCGAGAAAATAGCGTGATACAAAATGTCATATTATTCTACTTCTTTCATCGATGTATTGCTGTCACACTCTGGAAAACGTTTCAATCCAGATATTATCATTCCAATAGGTAGTCAATTTTTCAGTTATTTACAGCGCGGCCACCCATTGTTTCTTTTTAATAAGAATAAAATTAACAAATGATCGCTCACTGAACACCCTACAAATTATAACAGTTTATGTAACAAGTACACAAAGCGAGGCTTTACGGACGAGGCGCTAAAGCCATTCACCATTCATACGGTAGTGGAAAGAAGTTGTACAAAAATCTAGCAAGCGATTGTTTATCAATGACACATTTGTCAAATGCTTGTCAAATATTAGTGTTAATTTTTCTTGAAATAAGCACTTCAAAAGAATATTTCGAAGAAAACATGTGGGTGGGTTCATCGAGACCACCAGGCGCTAATGGGTTAACTAACCTTCATCTATTCAAGACCCGAATTCCGAGACTCCTTGCGAAGTTTATCAGTTTTCTGGGATCTGCGTTAATGAAACCCCTTTAACGGCACCGTTCACTGTCTGATCGATACATTTTTTGAGGTGATAATAGTCCAATCGGCAGGTCTTTTTTTCTGCATGATGTTACAGTAGCGATTTTTTCTTTCCACATGATAGGGCGGTCGGTCCTGAGTATAACTCTGAGTTGGCGTTAGCGGCCATCTTGGAAAACGCGTTTTGTCATATATCTCCTAAACAGTTTGTCGGACGCGAAAAGTACAGAAGATCTTTTTTTAGATAAATAAATGTTCTTTCATTACGTACAGATAATTTTTTCTGTAAAATCAATATTTTTGCGAGTTTTTGAGTCAGAGTTAAAAAGCATGCTTTTTCTGCGAATAACTCAAAAACAATTTATCCTACGCGAAAAATAGTTATATACAGAGTGAAAAATTGTCTACAAATTTTGTTATAAACTTTTTTCCTATCTACAATAGTTTTCGCACAGTAGATAGCTAAACGAAAATTCTTTACATACAATGAGACTGAGGTAAGGATAAGAACAGTGGCAAAGTAAACGAGGAGCAGAGATATTATTTCGGAAAGAATTTGTTGTAAAATGGGGGGTCATTGGCAGGGATAAAAAATTGAGGCACGATAAACGGGGGTCAGGAGAGGGTTGAATATAGGCAAAGGTAATAAAGAAACGAAGGATAATTGTCAGGGTGAATTCGGGAGAACTTTGGAGTGATTTAAAGAGGCTGGGGGGTTTAAAGCCCGAAAGAAGGATATACAAGATTTGGAAAAAAATAATTTTTATTAAGAATAATGAATGCTATTGCTATCTTTATTTGAAATTTTCTTTACATAATCGATAATTTGTATTTAATTTTTTTTATATAATATAGATTGTAATAGGTTATAATACATTAGTAATTCACATTATTTATTTTATTCTTCTTATTTTTGATGTGCCTGGTTCTAATATTTCATCTAATACCTCTACACAACCCAGTCAATTTAAAAAACAATCTCGTAGGATCAATTGTTTTTGAGTTATTCGCAGAAAAAACATGCGTCTAACTTCGACTCAAAAACTCACATGAATATTGATTTTACAAAAAAAATTATTGAACATAATGAAAGAACTTGATCTCCTGTATTTTTCGTGTCCGACAAATCGTCCAATGGCCGCCAATTCACCCCCGTGTGTGAGTTATACTCAGGATTAACCCCCCTATTGAAAAAAAAAAACGCTACTGTAGCTTCATGTTTTACGGCGGCCATTTTTCCCCTGCCGACTGAACTATAAGAGGACAATGTCTGGTGAGCAGGCAGTCCCGTTACCAATTACAAGTCTTTCTTGTCTAAATCGAGAATCTGTTTAGCTTTCTATTACAATGGGCTCAGAAGCCTTTTCGCTTGTCCTGTAACCTTATTCCATTGGGTTTTGATTTGGTCAGCTTCCCAACGCCGAAACTCTTCCATAATATGAGCTTTGGAAAGACCATTCAAGGGTTCTGGGCCAGAATATTGAGTGTTTGCCCCTTCCTTGGCAAGGCTGTCTGCTTCCTCATTGCATTGCCTTTGATTCCCTTGTGACTTGACACCCACATCAGAGTGACCTGATTGTTCGTAGCCAGTTGTCTTAGAGAGAGTTTGCAGTCCCAAGTCAGTCTAGACTCACAAGTGTGTGTCTTTAGAGCTTTTAGTGCTGCTTGACTATCTGATAGGATATAGATTTTTTGCTTTGGGTTTTCCATGTCCAGCCCTGATAATTATTTGAATTAATACATTAATGACCAGATAAGTTTAAATATTTCTCCTTTGCTGAATTAGTTTTATTGAAGATTAAGCAGGTAATTTATAAAATTCCTGCTTATTTAATCCTCGCTCTATTTAATGCTTAATTACATTGTACTCTGCTTATTTAACATGAAAAATCGTGATTGTTGAATCAGTATTTTCTCCATCTGAAGAATCTAATGTGTATCGAAACACGTGTAGTGGTTTTGTAAACCCAATTTAGTCAATTGTCTTTTGTTTACCTAAAAAAGAGTTCTCAACCCCGGTGTATGATAAAGCATCATACATATATATCAAAAAGTCCGTATGTTCCTTGACTATGGCCGATATTTGATACACCCTCGATGTAAAGTAACTCATCTCACTCTGTGTGTATGTGTATATTTACACATGGCAAATACAAATAAGGACATCACTTGACGACTTTCTTCGTCGGCTACGAGAAAATGTGGTTTCTTTTTCGATGTTGATTATTATTGTTTCCTGGTAATCTACGAGTTAAATATTATGGTTTCAGAAAGAAAGATCGCTCATAAAATTGACTTTACTGGTGTCAACAAACAAATACGTGAAAGCATTAGCTTTTATTGACGTTTGTTTGAGTTTACCGAAGTTAAATGGGTCAAGAAGCCACATGAGAAATAAAATGAAATGAGACTACCCAAATCTGCGAACTAATTTGTATTACTAGGCTTCGCATTCTGAATAACGTGATTTCTGAAAAAATATAGTGTACATGGTGTGCCAAAGATAACCAACCAATGAAAAACAAAATGTGATTAAAACTGCTCTTGTTACTGAATGAATTGACTCTGTGATGTCCCTGTATACCGGGTGAGTGAAATTCGAGTAGATGCATGGGGATCTCGGAAACGGTAAGAGCTACAGAGAGGGTTAAATGGAGGCAAAGTTGCGTATTATGGAGCTCATTACTATGATGTTGAAAAATCTGAGCTAGCCCTCTCACTTTCAAAGATTACAGGAAAAAACGAAAAATTAGATTTTTATTTTTCACTCATATCTGCTTTAATACAATAGATTTTCAGAAATTGTTTGCACTTTGTCATTGCAACTTTCAATGGGCTGTAAAAATATGTAAACGAAAGTATTCTACAGGGTGTTGTTTTCCTTGGGACACCCCTAACTATGAAATTTTAAATACGGACCTGGATTTTTATCACTTCAATCATGATAAAATATGACCATTGAAGCCTAAAAAAAGTGATAAAAAATCCAGGTCCGTACTTGAAATTTCATAGTTAGGGGTGGCCCAGGGAAAGCAACACCCTGTAGAACACTTTCGTTTACATATTTGTACAGCCCATTGAAAGTTGTAATGACAAAGTGCAAACAGTTTTTTCCTGTAATCTCTGAAAGTGAGAGGGCTAGCTCAGATTTTTCAACATCATAGTAAAGAGCTCCATAATACGCCACTTTGCCTCCATTTAACCCTCTCTGTAGCTCTTACCGTTTCCGAGATTCCCATGCATCTACTCGAATTTCACTCACCCAGTATATAAAATAAACCCGGTAAGGCACCTGGTCTCGATGGCATCCCTATGGAAGCTATCAAGAAGCTGGAAGAAATAGCACCGGAAACCATCCTGGAACCACTAAATGACATACTGACAAAGAGAAATTTCCCGAAAGACTGGAAACAGGCGAAATTAGTTCTGATACCTAAAGGAAACGCAGAGAATATGAAGTTTAGACCAATATGCCTTCTGAACTCCATCAGTAAGGTATACGAAGGATTACTGAAGGAAAGGCTGGAAAGGGAAATAGAAGCCACTGGAGGTCTCTCAGAAAACCAGTTTGGATTCCGTAAAAAAAGATCCACAATTCAGGCCGTCGACAAGGCTATTAGCATAGTGAAGGAGAGCACAAGAAACAGGTGGGCCGCAATAATCACCCTCGACGTCAAAAATGCATTTAACTCAGCATCTTGGGACATAATCCTGCACAAACTGGAAGCAAGAGGCGTAGCAGGTTATCTACTAGAAATCATTGACAGCTACTTGGAGGAGAGATCACTGCAAATTGAGAAAGGCGTATATCTAGATGTCACGGCAGGAGTCCCACAGGGCTCTATACTTGGACCTACCTTGTGGAACGTGATGTATGATGAGGTGCTGAATGAACACGTACCGGAGGGAGTTAGCTTACTTGCATACGCCGATGATCTGGCGATAGTCATTCATGCCAAGGACAGAGAAGAACTCAATTGGAAAGGAAACGAAACGTTACACCATATAGGCGCTTGGATGCAAAGAAACGAGCTGGAGCTAGCTCCCCAGAAATCAGAAGCGGTCATTCTCAAAGGGCGAAGAGGGAAGGAAGAAATAAAATTCATGTGTGACGACGTGGAAATACCTCGCAAGAACTGCCTCGTTTACCTGGGCGTTACCCTGGGCGAAGGATGCAGCCTCACCCAGCATATAAAGTCCGCTGCCCGAAGAGCCGAGGAGAAGGTGGCAGCCTTGAGCAGACTTACGCCTAACATCAAGGGCCCAGGATCGAAGAAGAGAGAAATGCTATACAGCGTGGTCCAATCCATTCTTTTATATGGCGCCCCTATTTGGTACGAATATATGAGATTCAAAAAACACAGAGAACTACTCACGAGGGTACAACGCAGGATGCTTCTCAGAGTCATTAGCGCTTACCGAACTGCATCTGCTAAGGCAGTACAGGTGGTATCTGGGATAATACCAATCGATTTGCTAGCTGAAAAGAGGTGGAGACTTTATAAAAGAATGGAAGGAAACAACTCACAGGCCAAGAGGGAGGAGAGAACAACTACCCTGAACAAGTGGCAAGAGATTTGGGACCACACAGAAGATGTGGCACAGTGGACCAAATTTCTGATACCGAACCTGGAGAACTGGATAGGCTGCAAGCACAAACAAATCGACTACTTCCTCTCACAAGTACTAACAGGACACGGGTGCTTTAATGTGTATCTGAAGAGAATAGGTAAACTGGAGTCTGACCAATGCACGTATTGCAAAATGGCGGATACGGTGGAACACACTGTATTCGAATGCGAGAGGTGGGTTCAAGAAAGGGAACACCTGCATCTGACTATAGGCAGAATTCTTACGGCACATAACCTCGTTCAAACTATGATGGCAGACACCAAGGAATGGAAGGCAATTCACCTCTTTATTAGGACTATACTAAAACAAAAAGAAACGGAAGAAAGACAACAGGATATGAATTAAATCGCTTGAGAAAGGAAATAAAGGCAACAGATAGACCACCTACCAACTGAACGAGAAGCGAAAAGCGGTACCGAGTTGGATGAGTTGAAGGAGGGAGGTTTAGTGGGTAGGCTAGGGTTTCACTCTAGAGTCCCACACTGCCAGAGAAAGGTAGAACAAGTACCTGTGCGAGCATGAGCGTCCTCCCTGTCAAAAAAAAAAAGTATATAAAATAATGTTTTGAATAAAGTCTACTCCACAAATTCCGAAATTTGTCACAAATATTTGGATATCCGGCATAGAGTCGAATATGTATAGAGTGTTTAAAGACAAATAGTCGAGCAAAAAGGATATATTCAGCCAATATGTTTTGCTCGAAGTCGGTAAATGAACACAAAAGGCGCAAATATTTGCAAAATAAGCAAATAACTATCTGATCCACATATTAGTACGGCGTGATCAGTTAGTAACAGTGCGATCTATGCTAAATACGTTTAGAGAATCCATCGAAACAATGAAATTTTTAATTTATATGAAAATGAGCCTGTAATTTGGAATGCGGCTCATCCGCTCCACTAAAACAAAAACGGGGTCTTCGACGCTTGGAATAGAATACGACAACAATTAAGCCACCGATTATTCCGTCTTAGAACTTGAGAAAAAGAAAAAATCTTTGATGGCTAGATTCCGGAAATGCCTTGCGAAGGTAAAAGAGAGTTCAAAAACAGGTGCTGGTGCAGTTTTTTTCTTTTTTTATAACAGTAAAAAAGCTGATACCAAAAAATACGACTGAAGCAACCACTTCCATTATGAATATTTGTGCTTCCCGCGTCAAATAAACCAATACATTAATTGGCAAATATGGGGTGTAGATTTGGCATAGAAGCAACTATAAACAAAAATATACAAACAATTATACAAATATACGTGTATTTGCCAAATACTCGAATGTGTGGAGTCTGATCATTATTGTGAGTTTGAAAATAGTAAACTATAATTGGAATTGTAAGTTAACATTTTCAAAAACTGAAGCAACCACTAAACGTCTCCACTTGAGAACTATGTTTGTATGAACATTTGTGCTTCCCGCGTTAAATAAACCAATACCTAAATTGGCAAATATGGGGTTGTAGATTTGGCATAGAAGCAAATATAAACAGAAATATACAAATATACGTGTCAAATATTCGAATTTGTGTAGTCGGCTTAATATTATGAGTTTAAAAATTGTGAATTCTAATTAAAAGTAAATATTTTCAAAAAATGTAAGTGTTTTGATCATAGGTATAATCCAGATGAATAATTGTGCTGTGGTTTTGGATTATAACACTTGGCATTTCTTCATATTCACTGATGATTTGTATAGAATTAGAGGAGTATCTACCAGAGCCCATAGAAAGAAAAATATTTGTTTAGAGCCATTTTAGTAGATATATTCTTAGATAAAATATGAAAAACAAAATCACTTTTAATTTTTGCAATACCGCCATCATAAAGCGTTTGTGATCTAAGATACATCCGTATTTTCCTAAAAAAATACATTCCTCTTGCATTTGAAACTCCCAATCCAGTTTTGTTTTTCTACTTCATCGTAATATATGATCAGGAAAATATTCCCACAGTATTATTTATAAGCATTCTTGAAAGTGGATGGAATGCATGTTCCCATGGGACCTGAGAATGAGAACGTACACTTCCCTCGGCATTTCAAGAATGTCTCCGTTGTAGTTTATAGTAGCTTGTGTCATTGGTTATTCGTTGATGTAAAGTATGTATGTATATATATATATATATATATATATATATATATATATATATATATATATATATATATATATATATATATATATATATATATATATATATATATATATATATATATATATATATATATACAATTTTGGATAGCGCTGCCCGCCTAATTTCACCTTGACAATTTCCGAATGCAGTAAACATATAACTGGACATTGGAAAAATGTAGAATGTTGAACTGATTGTGTGGTTTTGGAGGCTGCCTGAGATAGATATACAATTACAAAGTGAAGAAAAAAACTAACCTTGTTATATTCAAACTGGTGATAAAATTGGAACTAGTTTACTTCATACTCTGCTTTGAGGCACTCATCATAATTATCACAGTCACTAGTAATAAACAAACAACACAAACATTATTAAAAAGGGAAACATTCGCAATTGAATATTTTTATATCGCGACCATTGTATGTAGTGATTCGAACAACACCTGAACTGAACACAGAACAATTACCAAGCAAGATTCTCGCATGCACGATTCACGAACGAAAGTTTGTTAGATTGTACTAGTGTTTTCTGATTGGCTGGTGAATGAAAGATCCTAAAGCAACCAATCAGAAAACAGTACGCGATGTGCAGGGGAATTAATTTGAACATTATTGTCTTTGCTTTTGCTGGTTTAAACTAAACACCGCGTGCGTATTTTGAAGAGTAGAAGCAAGACAAATCACTCGTGCATTTATGAAGTAGTAATTTCAATTCTGGTTGGATTCTGGAGTCGCCATATCTAAAATGAGGAAACCTTGGCTTTTCGTATAGAAATATTAATATAATACACTTACGAGCAAAAAAATCGACATACCGTAACAGTTTAAGTTCAAGCTCAGTTTAGGATATGTGTTTCCAAAATGAAAAACAGAAAATATCTGTCCGAAATGCATATTCATTTACCTGTGTAATAGTTTATGATCGCTAAATAACTAAAGATTAGTAAGCAATATTAATTTTATCAAGAGCCAGTGGGACGATTTTTTTGCTCGTAAGTGTATAATAGTATATTAAAGTATAAGTGGATAAAAAGGGCTTTAAAACACGCGCGATTTTTCGAGCACGACGGCGCAGCCGGAGTGCTCGAAATAGAGCAAGTGTTTTTAAGACCAGTTATCCACGAATACTTTACGCTATTTTTTTTTATTGGTGCACTTTGAAATCATATATACTGGTATTATTACTACAAAAAATATAAATAAGAACTAATAATGCAAAATGGTTGAATTCGTATGTGACATCAGTATACCTTTCGTTGTCATGGAAATGAGATAAACAGATATTCATTTGCAATTTGTTATCAAAGATCAATATTTGTTGTCACCAGAGCTCAAAAATGAATTATTCTAATATCGATTTTTTGAATAGTGAGGCAGAATCGCGGTTAATACCGCGAAAATCCAGTGATATATATAAAAAAGAATATGGAAAGTTCATCAAATGGATGGAGGACTGTGTTCAGTTCAGGTGTTGTTCCAATCACTACATACAATGGCCGCGATATAAAAATATTCAATTGCGAATGTTTTCCTTTTCAATAATGTTTGTGTTGTTTGTTTCTTACAAGTGACTATGATAATTAAGATAAGTACCTCAAAGCGGAGTATAAAGTCAACTAGTTTCAATTTTATCACCAGTTTGGATATAACAAGGTTAGTTTTTTTCTTTTCTTTGAAATTGAATATCTATCGCAGGCAGCCTGCAATGTGTACCTATATACCACACAATAAGTTCAATATTCTACATTTTTCAACATTATTGCATTCGAAAATTGTCAAAGTGAAAGCAGGTGAAATTAGGCGGGCAGCGCTACTCAAAATTTTGTCGAATTTTACAAAGAACAAAACATGTTTTAATTTTTTTTTTTCAGATTTACAACCACTGTAATTCCTTATAGAATGGCATTATACACTCGTCATTCACGGGTGTGCAAGAGGTTAGATTACACGCTGTATGTATATTTATATATATATATATATATATATATATATATATATATATATATTATATATATATATTATATATATTATATAAGTGTTACATAAAGTAAGGAATAAATTCATTATCTAGAAAAGGAAAAGCTTTTCGAAAAAATCCGCGGACACGTCAACTTTTATTTCACGATGCGCATCTTTTGACGTTTTAGTCGCATTGATGACGTCATTAATGTTTCGGCTATGACGTCATGGGCATTTTTTTCAAATTGCAACCGCTATTTTTGATAGTGCCATTTGAAAGAGCATATTTCTCTGCACACGTTAAACCAAAAGTTTTGTCATGTTACATAAGGAAATTGTCGAGAAAATTAATGTTTTATTGATTTTGAGTTAACTTACTTTATTTTGTTAATTGAACAAACTAATCAATTAAAGGTTCAAAATAAAGTCCTTCCTAGCTTTGTAAAGTTCTCTTTCAGCACGCCACTGGTGTCTTCGTATTTTCGAAGCCCTAAAAAAATCACTCTTTTATTATCGTAAAAAGACATTTTACTGTTTTGTTACCTTGCTGATTTAGCCGTGTGGTTGGCGTATGCCACGTTTGACAGTTCATATTTCATTGATACCCTGCTTTTCGAAAAAATTAAGAATAAAATGCGCCTTTCTGTTACTCAGAGAATCGAAATTTTGATGATGATTGGATACGGTGATAGAGTACGAACGCAACAAGAAGTAGTTGGACTGTTTAATACTAAATACCCGGATAGGCCCATAACTCAATCAGCAGTGAGCAAAGTTGAGAGAAAGTTTCGAGACACTGGTAGTGTTGATGATCTCCCTAAAGCTGGGCGTCCTAAAATCAATGAGGAGGTCAAATTGAATGTTTTATTATCAATGGAGGAAAATCCACACAACAGCCTAAGAAGCGTTAGTCGAAATCAAGATATCCCAGTCACAACTACACATACAATTTAAAAATTGGAAAAGTGGCATCCCTATAAGATGACTCTGCACCAAGAACTTTCCGAGGACGATCCAGACCGACAGATGCAGTTCTGCCAAACGTTAATGGATATGTGCAATGCTGACCCTTTGCTAGTAAAAAATATTGCTTTTTCTGATGAAGCTACCTTTACACTAACAGGAACAGTGAATCGGCATAATTGCAGGTACTGGGCTAAGGCGAATCGAAAATGGATGAGAGAACATCACACACAGTATTCTCAGAAAATAAATGTTTGGGCGGCTATTGTACAAAACAGGATTATTGGGCCCTACTATTTGGAAAAAAACTTAAATGGTCCAAGGTACCTTCAACTCCTACAGGATTATGTTATACCCAGTCTGGTGATCTTATTTCCTAACGCAGATAACCCTGCTATACCAAATGACAACTTATGGTACCAACAGGATGGTGCAACGCCGCATCACGCAGCTGATGTTAGAAGGTATTTTGACAAAGTCTTTGCCAACAGGTGGATAGGTAGGCGTGGTTCTATTGAATGGCCCCCAAGATCTCCGGACCTTACTCCATTAGATTTTTTTCTGTGGGGCCATCTAAAGAATGTCGTGTACAAAACTAGACCAGATAATATCGAGGAATTGAAAACTAGGATTACAAATGAATGTAACAATATTACTCAACAAACTGTCACTAAGGTCCAACGAGGATTTATTGACCGTCTTGGATACTGCCAGGCTCAGGAAGGACTTCAATTTGAACATTTGATCAATTAGTTTATTCAATCAACTGTGTGAAATAAATTACTTAAAAATCATTATAACATTAATTTTCTCGACAATTTCCTCATGTAACATGACAAAACTTTTGGTTTAACGTGTGCAGAGAAATGTGCTCTTTCAAATGGCACTATCAAAAATAGCGGTTGCAATTTGAGAAACATGTCCATGACGTCATAGCCGAAACATTAATGACGTCATCAATGCGACTAAAACGTCAAAAGATGCGCATCGTGGAATAAAAGTTGGTGTCCACGGATTTTTTCGAAAAGCTTTTCCTTTTCTAGATCATGAATTTATTCCTTACTTTATGTACACACTATATATATATATAACATTTTTCGAACTGATGGTATTTTTGAGTTCTGGGGAACAGGATCGGCGAAGACATACCAACATTTTTTGAATGTCTTGGTGACGTCAGCAATAGGTAGTATTTCAATGAAAGTTACCTGAATTTGTAACACCTTTTCAATGGAGATATTCACTTTGTTGTGTTATATGTCGTCTTATAACATTTTAATGCACCACCATATCAAATGCATCTTATTACGTTGATAAACGTATTAACATATGTTCATACGTAATAACACTTTCCGGTGAAAGCGTGGTTGCTCATTCACGATAAAGCAATTCAAGGTATCATCACTCCTTATATGAGACATTCGTTTCCTTTTCCCGTCATGATTAAATTTCTATGTTATTCAGAAAAATGGACAACCAATCAACATGACCTTTTCACAATAATATTGTATCCTGCTACTATTTACTACCCATAGAGGAAGCATCTCACAGTACCTCGCAGGAGGCGATGAAAAGAGAATTATTTGCAGAAAGGAGTTGACAGAATTAAATGCAGATGTATGAGCCAACTGTACCACCAAAGGTTGCCCACAGGGAGAGTTACTACCACCCTTGATGTGGGGCCTAGTGGTGGACCAACTACTCGAGCTGAACATGGTGTCACATGTTTTGGGTTCGCCGACGACCTTATCATAGCCAAACGCAAGTACGAAGCAACCCTCTGTGATTTTACAGTCAAACGATTTGAAATCCCGGTGGGGTTGAAAATTAAGCCAACGAAAATCACTAGAAGGACAAAGCTCGAACACCTAAGGATAGTTCGCCTTAACGGAGTAGACCAGGAATGGAAATATACAGTATCTAGGACTCGAAACTACTTTGGATCCGACAAGTGGAAATATATGCAAAAAAGCATTACAGGTAAAAGATGGGGCTGTAATACTGTGATGAATATATACCATGCTAGTGAGACCAATCATCACCTACGAAGCAAGCGAGCAGGACTAAGCTAGCCACAACAAATCAACTCCAAACACGCCTTTCCACATCATTATAGTTTTCAAAAGTTGATGTAGAATAAGAAAACTCATTATAGAATATTAGATATCGCTTAAACGTTCAATTTCGCCATTTCATCCATGCCAATACAATACAAATACATTAGTGGGAGATTATGAGTTTGTCTATATAACGAGGGTCATATTTTTGTTTCACCGTGCAAAGTTTAATTATTTCGAAAAATATATAGTTTCCATCGTAACTGATATATTTGGTCAAAGGCCACACAAACATGGCAATTTGGACACCAGCTCGTCCCTCATTTCTTTTATCAGGAGTACGCCTTCTCTAGATTAATCTTCTCTGCCACTGGAAACTTTCTCTATATACGTGGGAAATTCTGGGATATTTGGTAGAATATGCGCATTTCCAATTTTATCTTCGATATAATTTATGTTCGGTGGTAAAGAACTAAACGCATTCAGTAAAAACCCTTTTCTTTGTTTTCCATTCATCAATCATCCATTCATCAATCAATACATATAGCAAATTTTTGTATGTTAATCTGTATCAAAATCTAAAAGGATATTTCGTTTCAAACAACGCCCAAAATATAATCTCAGCGCAAAATGTAGTGCTTTCAAGAAAAACCAGAAATAATCTAGATCGAGCGGTCGTTATGTCCGCCTCTCGGTATGGAACTAATAAATTTCCACGAAATTCATTTTGAAGGCGACTGAGTGGCTGTGGATTTGGCGTACGAGATTCTAGAGGGTTTAGAATTGATTTTATTTTCTGTGTGATTCAGATCAATTGTATATTATTTCAGTTTATATAGCAGAGGCTGATTGGAGTGCAATGTCATCTAATGGGTTGATACACATTTGGCGTCACATTATATGTTTTAAAATATTAACACATATTAACACAGTAATATTTATGAGCATTCTGGGAAGTGGATGGAATGTATGGTACCAAAAATATCAGGTTACAAGCATAGAATTCAATGTTATCTTTCATGTAACTAGTTTAGTAGTTTACGAGGGTGGACTGAAAAAAAGGGACCCAACAAAGATAAGTAATATTTTCTTCAAATTAATTTTTATTTTTACAAGCTTTTATTTAACTTCACATTTGTATGTATGTATGTATCTATGTATGTTTAGAACAAATCTTGCAAGTGAATTTTGACCCACATCCAGTCGTCCGATTACCTTGAAATTTGGCAGGTGTTCATAATTCCGGTGACAATGCATTATGCATTTGTTAGAGAAAAGAACAAAATTGCGACTCCACGATGGCGGACGAGATTTGTGTTTATGGTCCGATTCGATTCAAAATTGGTATGTGGGGGTTTTCGGGGTCAAAGATTATTAATGTTTTGTCAAAATTCATAAAATCAAAATGGCGGACGATCTCTGGGATTATGTGGCGATTCTATTAAAAATTGGTATGTGGAGGTCTTCGGGGTCGGATATTATGAATTCATTGTCAACATTCATAAATTCAAGATGGCTGCTCCGAAATGGCGGACAAACTTTGTAATTATGGTCCGATTCTATTCAAAATTGGTATGTTAGTCTAAGAGCTGGCAAGTGTGTAGCTCTGCAGGCAGAAGTCAGTCCCGGGGCTGGAAGCAGGGGCGGGCGGTCAAAGATTCTTCCAGAGCGCCTCCCGGCGCTCAAATAACTGCAAACATTTTATTAATTGAACTGAGCCTGGTAGTTCATTTGGATGAATACTCGCTTGCAAAATACAAGGACCCAGGTTCGATCCCGAGCTCGGTCACGCAAAATTTTTAATTTTTTATTTTCCCATTACACATAAATCAACCACAAAACTTCTACAAGTCACCAAAATATATTACCTCAGAACATTCACCCTCACAACCCCTCAAGACACAAAACATAATTTTCACAAAGCATGACTTGCTTCGCAGCGCTCGAAGGCTACTAAAAATTTCTTTTAACCGGTTTACGTACTTTTCCCAGGAAATAGCTCAAATTTGTCGAACAAAAGTATTATGCGTAAATTTCAATTATGATCAAATTACAAATCTTTCTCATAAGCAAATGGCTGGAAGGGATATATAATATTATAACAATTTATTTTTACATAGGGTATCGCAAAACATCGCGAGGCGACCTCCTACTGTCCTTCACGGGGGCGTACGGGGGTTTTCCCATTTTATTCTTGAAATACAGAATTAAATGCATTGTACATTTTCAAATATATACGGCCACCTATAAGGAATCACATCGAAAAAAAAACTGTCATACAGAACTCAATTCGAGTTGCAATTAGGCAGCAATTTGAAAGGGCGAGATACATCGCAAATATCTGGGCAAATGCACATTTAGCAGTTTCAACGGATCTCGAACCTACTGATTGTGGCTGGATGGATCAATCAACAAGCCATGTACGAATTTAAATGGTTTGATGGCCCACAATTACCCTCAACTCTTGAATATGTTATACTAATATAAATAACGAAGAATCTGAATCTTGTCATTAGAATTTGAACAATTTTCTTATAACTTTACCGACCTAGTCTCCTGACAATCATTTTACGCAATTTTTACAGTTGAAAAATATTACTAAACAAAATTTCAGAGCTGCACGCAAAGATGTTATTTTGATTAAGAATTAACGCGTTTGACCAAATTCATTAAATTATATTCATTATCTATTAAGTATGGTACATCTCGTAATTTATTATTTACAATGCATTTCATTCTGTATTTCAAGGATAAAATGGGGAAAACCCCCCGTACGCCCCCGGAAAGAGGCAGTAGGAGGTCGCCTCGCGATGTTTTGCGATACCCTATGTAAAAATAAATTATTTCAAGTCAAATAAAGCTAAGTATCCCTTCCTGCGATTCGATCATAAGAAAGATCTGTAATTTGATCATAATAGAACAATTGCAATTTACGCATAATACTTTCGTTCGACAAATTTGAGCTATTTCCTGGGAAAAGTACGTCAAAAAATAGGTTAAAAGAAATTTTCAGCAGCCTTCGGTCGGTGCGAAGCAAGTCATGCTCTGTGAAAATGTTTTGTGTCTTGAGGGGTTGTGAGGATGAATGTTCTGAGGTAATATATTTTAGAAGTTTTGTGGTTGATTTGAGTGTAATAGAAAATTAAAAAAAAATGCGTGAACCAGCTCGGGATCGAACCCGGGTTCTTGTACTCTGAATGCGAGTGTTCATCCAGATGAGCATTCAGGCCTAGTTGAATTATTGAAGTGTTTGGAGTTATCGGAGTGCCGGGCGGCGCTCTTAAAGAATCTTGGACCGCCCGCCCCCGCTTCCAGACCCGGGACTAACTTCTTCCTGCAGAGTTACACACTTGTCACCTAGTAAGGAAGATTTTGTATGTAAAAATTTCCCTTGTACCTTATAATTTTTAATTTACGTAGAGACTATGTGGGGGGTTTTTGGGGTACGAGATTATGATTCCAGGATTAATCTTTAGATGGTCTCCTCATTGAAGAACTATATAGCTCAAAACTTACAGGAAAAAGGCCTCATAATAACAATGTTTTAACAAAAATGCATAGATTAAGGCGTACTTACCAAAAAGCACAAAATAAAATTATTAATAAAAAACCATTTAAAGACAAGCTTTTATTAAAAATAACAATGCATCAACAAAAATGCATAGATTAAGGCGTACTAACTAAAAAGCACAAAATAAAATTATTCATAAAAAACTTTTTTAAAGGCAAGCTTTTATTCAAATAAATACTTTGCGCGATAATGACTATCCCAAAAAAACAATTGCCATCACTTTCCCAGTCGAAAAATCAGTTTCTGCTTTTTTGGAGCCGATTCCCCCTTCGCAGTCCACCGTTTTGACTGTATTTTTGTTTCTGGGCTATAATGGTGTATCCAAGTTTCATCTACAGTAATTAACCAGCACCAAAACTCTGATTTATTGCGGCTGAACTACGACAACATGGAATTGGACATGTTCATTCGAACACGTGTTTGGTCTAATGCGGTACCCAACGCGCTGACAGCTTCCTCATGCATAATTATTCATGTAATATGTAACAAACACGTTCTCTGGACATATTCATAGCCTATGCTAACTCTCTCACTTTAATTCGACGGTCGTTTAGCATCATTTGGCGAACTTGAGCGATGTTATCGTTAGCGGTTGCAGTTTTTGGACGTCATCGTCTCTCAAGTTGGTACGGCCCTGTTTAAATTCAGATGCCTACAATTTCACGGTGGTAAATCCAGCTCTTCTTCGATTTGCGTAGGCGTGTTACCTTTCAAAAACAAATGTTTAATAACAACTCGATACTCGATGTTTTCCATTTTTACAAAAACACTCACATCAACTCTAATAATTGTCCAACAACTGCGCGATCAAAATGGCTGCAATTTTGGTGAGTCCCTTTCAAAAGATGGGCAAATATATTTCCTAGCATGTTTAGGTCGGAAACTTTTTAGACATCCTCATATTTTTTTTTTTTATGTTCTGGTTCCCACGAAAAGGGATATCCTGTAATGTTCAGAGAACATCGTGGGAACCTAGGGAAAGAAGGTAGGAGTTGGTGTTCTTCTTAAATTTCTGAAGGTTGTATGCCTCGGGGAACACCTCCCTAGGCAATGAGTTCCAAAGCCTCGCTGTTCGTTGGATGAACGAGTCTTTGGAAAGTGATGTTCTGCAGGTCTCCAAAGTGACCACGAAGGGGTGTGATGACTGAACTTGACGGGTTAATCTCGAAGAGACTGCCAAAGCAGGAACGATTGTTGATATTTCAGAAGAGCATCGCCCATGAAAATATCTATAAAATAGAGACAAATCGCCAACTTTTCTACGGTGTTCCAGACAAGTGAGCGAGTTTGTAAGCGAGGCATCACCGACGAGACGAATTGCCCTTTTTTGGACAGAATCCAATAGCCTCAGGATATGTTTAGGTGCCGCACTCCAAATATGGGTACTGTTCATTCGATAATGCCTACGACCTTATTAGATCTAGTGTGTCCTTCTTTCTTCTGCTATGACAGCCCCTCGAACCCCAAATCCCTGAGGAATTTGAGGATTTTGAGGGAACCTGATTGTGGTACTTCTGCCACTGTCATCTGGTATGATCCTAGGTTCTTCTAACTTTTTTGATGTACGGCATAACACTCCACCGCAATGTGGAGGGGTGTTTCTCAAATGATTGTCAAACAAAAACTGCGGTCCAAAATGGCTGCAATTTTGATGAGTACCTTTCAAAAGATGGGCAAATACATTACCTAGCATGTTTAGGTCGGAAACTTTTTAGACTATCCTCGTATAATACTGTTCATTCGATAATACCAACGACCTTATTAGATCTAGTGTGTCCTTCTTTCTTCTGCTATGACAGCCCCTCGAACCCCAAACCCCTGAGGAATTTGAGGATTTTGAGGGGACCTGATTTTGTACTTCTGCCACTGTCATCTGGTATGATCCTAGGTTTTTCTAACTTTTTTTGATGTACGGCATCACACTCTACCACAATGTGGAGGGGTGTTTCTCAAATGATTGTCAAACAACAACTGCGCGTCCAAAATAGCTGCAATTTTGGTGGGTACCTTTGAAAAGATGGGCAAATACATTTCCTAGCATGGTTAGGACGGAAACTTTTTAGAGTATCCTCGTATAGTACTGTTAATTCGATAATGCCTACGACCTTATTAGATCTAGTGTGTCCTTCTTTCTTCTTCTACGACAGCCCCGCGAACCCCAAATCCCTGAGGAATTTGAGGGGACCTGATTGTGGTACTTCTGCCACTGTCATCTGGTATGATCCCAGGTTCTTCTAACTTTTTTTGATGTACAGCATCACACTCCACCGCAATGTGTAGGGGTGTTTCTCAAACGATTGTCAAACAACTGCGCGTCCAAAATGGCTGCAATTTTGGTGAGTACCTCTCAAAAGATGGGCAAATACATTTCCTATCATGTTTAGGTCGGAAACTTTTTAGACTATCCTCGTATATTACTGTTCATTCGATAATGCCTACGACCCTATTAGATCTATTGTGCCCTTCTTTCTTCTGCTATGACAGCCCCTCGAACCCCAAATCCCTGAAGAATTTGAGGATTTTGAGGGGACCTGATTGTGGTACTTCTGCCGCTGTCATCTGGTATGATCCCAGGTTCTTCCAATTTTTTTTCATGTACGGCATAACACTCCACCGCAATGTGGAGGAGTGTTTCTCAAACGATTGTCAAACAACAACTGCGCGTCAAAATGGCTGCAATTTTGGTGAGTACCTTTCAAAAGATGGGCAAATACATTTCCCTAGCATGTTTAGGTCGGAAACTTTTTAGACTATCCTCATATATTACTGTTCATTCGATAATGCCTACGACCTTATTAGATCTATTGTGTCCTTCTTTCTTCTGCTACGACAGCCCCTCGAACCCCAAATCCCTGAAGAATTTGAGGATTTTGAGGCAACCTGATTTTGATACTTCTGCCACTGTCATCTGGTATGATCCCAGTTTCTTCTAACTTTTTTTGATGTACAGCATCACACTTCACCGCAATGTGGAGGGGTGTTTCTGGTTTCTCATCGCAGAACCTGCATGTTGTTCTCCTCTAAGCCTTGCTTCCTGAGGTGTTCTCTGAGTTTGCAGTGCCCCGTTATTGACTAAGGAATGCTTTGGATATTTTTCGGTTGAAGTTGCCGAGGAGCTCTTTAGCCTGTCGCATGCCTGGGAGCCTTCGCCATGATGCTGTTCTCAATGCTTCTTCCTCTTTATTGAGTTTCTCCTAAAAATGCGAGCACAGGCCTCAGAATGACTCTGACCCGATCAATGGCGTTCAATGTCTCTTTTCATGCCCTAGCACCCAGAGGAGGGTTACTTTATTGTTTCTACCTAATTCATTTATTTTATGAATGTAATCCCACACCAACTTCGAGTTGATATTGGGGAAACTCAATGCGTTGATGGCTGCTTGGCTGTCAGACGGAATTGCGATGCCTTTCTTCGTGTAGTTCCTGTCAAGTGGAACTGGGCGCATCTTTCGATAGCGTGTATTTCCTCTTGAAAGATGCTTGGGAATTTGCCCATGGATTCAGAGTTAGTGCGAGGGCCAAAGACGCCTGCTCCAGTTTCCCTCGGCGGTGTACCATATTATTGTATTTTCTCTCTGTGTGTGCATCAATCACTCTCTTGTATTACCCAAGTCGGTGCGAAATTCTTTATCGAAGTTGAATTGCTTGACGATTTCATGTGTTGGTAATTCAGCCAGGAATGCACCTTCAGTATGGGGGTGATTCCTTTACATGAAGCATTTTACCTTCAAGTCTGACAATTACCAGTCCAGATTACCATAAAATTGTGTTTTCGCTTAATGAAAAATTATACTCTAATACTCGTAGAATCGTGGGAAAGCTGGCCGCTAAGGTTTTTGAAAGAAAATCAAGAAAAGAGGCGAGTTTTGCCAGAAGACAGACAAATTATACCTGTAAAGCATTGTTTGGTAGGCTTCGAACTTTACGAGCGAGTCTGTAGATTTTGTTTTACAGAAACTATTCAAGTGGAATGAGGGATGTGATTTCGGAGAAATAGTTACAGTGAATATATAAGGTGGTGTATTCTAACCCCTTGCACACCTGTGATTGACGAATGTATAATGCCATTTTATAAAGAATTAGTGGTTAAAAATAAAAAATATTTTTTTGTTTTTTTTGTAAAATTCTACAAAATTTTGGGTAGCGCCTTCCGCCTAATTTGAGGTGACCTGCTCAGAGAAAAACTTTGGCAATTGCCGAATGCAATAAACATTTAACTCGACATTTGAATGTTGAACTGATTGTGTAGTAAATGTACACAAAGAGTGCATTTTCATTGCATGCTGCCTGAGATAGATAATCAATTTCAAAGTGAAGAAAACAACTAACCTCGTTATATCCAAACTGGTAGATAAAGTCAGAACTAGATGACTTCATACTCTTATAATAATTATCACAAAGGCACTTGTAAGAAACAAACGACACAAACAGTATTGAAAAGGAAAATATTCGTAATTGAATATTGTTTTAAAAATAATCTCGCGACCATTGTAGTGATTCAGAATAACAGCTAAACTGAACATTGTTGCCAGGCAAGATTCTCGCATGCACGGTTTACAAAGCTGTCTACGAACGAATGGTCGTGAATGAAAGATATTACTTAGCAACCAATCAGAAAATAGCACGCGATGTGCATGAGAAATAATTTGAACATTATTATTTTTGTCTTTTAAAAAAATTGCAATTCTATTAAAAAATTATTTATATTATATTAATATTTCCAGTAAGAAAACGCTCGAAGCGTTTCCTCATCTTATATATGCACAGTAATTGGCGACTCCAGAATCCAAACAGAATTGAAATTTACTACTTCATTCATATGCGGGTAGTGATTTTGTCTTCTACTCTTCAAAATACGCACGGAACAGCTCGGTGTTTAGTTTTAAGAACCAGCAAAAGACGAAGACAATAATGTTCAAATGATTTCTTGTGCACATCGCGTACTGTTCTCATTGGTTGCTAATTGAAATCTTTCATTCACCAGCCAATCAGAAAACACTAGTAGAATCTGACAAACTTTAGTTCGTAGACAGCTTTGTAAACCGTGCTGGCCAGAATCTTGCTTGGCAATAGTGTTCAGTTCACGTGTTTTCCTTTTCAATACTGTTTGTGTCCTTTGTTTCTTGTGACTTTGTTATAATTATGATAAGTGCCTCAAAGCAGAGTATGGAGTCAACTAGTTCTGTCTTTATCTACCAGTTTGGATATAACAAGGTTAGTTGTTTTCTTCCCTATGAAAGTAGTATCTATCTCAGGCAGCCTGCAATGAAAATGTACTCTTTGTGTACATTTCACACACAATCAGTTCAACATTCTACATTATTAAAATCAAATCAACATTCTACATAATTCAAATGTCAAGTAAAATGTTCATTGTATTCGGCAATTGTCAAAGGTTTCCTCTGAGCAGGTCATCTGAAATTAGGTGGGCGGAGCACCAAAAATTTGTGCAGATTTTTAACCACTGTAATTCGTTATAAAATGGCATTATACACTGGTCATTCACGGGTGTGCAAGAGGTTAGATTATACCCTGTATATGTGAGAAATGTCCACTTTTTTTATGATAAAAATATAAATATGTAATACGTAACAGTGAGCTAATTTCATTAGTAATCAAAATATCTTAATTTGTTAAAAATATGAACAGGATGTTCATAAAATCAGATGTGGAATCATCTGCGACTGAAAGATAAACTTTAGTCACTATCATCCATCGTCAAGATAACTTCATTTTTATCGTGGATTTTTCAATTCACAGAAAAATATTTCTATTCAATATTCAATTGATAATGTTTCCCTTTTCAAAATATCTCAATTCTTAAGAATGGTTACTACCACTAACACATACAGTAAGCGTAGTTGGGTCGAATATCCATCACATGGACAATCGTCGTGCAAAGTCCTACGAGGTTACTTTGCAGACGCTTGCTGCAAAATGAGGAAATATTAATCATCCCAATTCCGGCTAACCACCTGTGGACCGGTTTACAATGAATGCAATACGCAGTTGAGTAAATCATGATGTTCAAATTAGGTGTAATATATTTGAAAATTATATTTGTAATCTATATTTTCTAACCTAGTATTGAACTGATACATTCAAATGATACGATCTTTGGAATTATATTTTTTCAAATTCCAAATTGGCCTTATAGAGATTTTTATTGAGCTAGCACAATGATTTAGCTGAAAATAAATGCCGTGGTGAAAATGGATGGAAGTCATTATTAACGTCTCCAGATTTATTAACGCGGATTTATGTGCAAATTTATTGCTTTTAATCGCAGAGAGCTTTCGACCTATATGGTCATCTTCAGTGCTTGCTCGTCAGGCAAGAACAAGGGCAACCCATAAAATACAAACATTCACAAAGTTAAAATGGTTAAAATGTCTTTTTCCGGCGTCCTCGTATTAACGAGTCTGTTTAATCTAGACGAAATCGATCGTTAATGACCCCTATTAACCTTCAATTTATTTTTTAATGCATGATTGTGATATATGCAACCAAACATACACCGAAATCGACCATTAATACCATGTAAATGGTCGATTTCTCCATTAATGCATCATTGTGGTATAGGCAACTAAACATACACGAATTCGAATATTATTCATACTCCAAATCATATTACCTTTGCCAAATATTGTAAGTTTCCTCCTAGTTGAAGGAAATGGATATCGAAAATTTCACGTTGACCCCAGGAACGAGGTCGACGGAAAATTAGTAATCGCCACCATTAATACACTAGTTGATTAAATAACTATTGGATCCTAATTTCATGTCCTATTCGTATACGCATCGAGAGTTTTGCTAGCGTTAATGTTTATTCCTCTAGATAATTTTCAGGATAACGATACACACCCGATACTTTCGCAAAAACGGGTAATCATAAACCAAACAAGTGGCACTATTTTTGAGCTATTTTTTTTTGTGAACTCGATGACGAAGGAAACCTTGCATACTATTACTGCATGAAAGACAAAAATAGTGATTTTCACTCTATTTCGGTATGTTCGAGCAGAAAATGCATTTGACCTTCAACAACTAATCGTATAATAATCTGTCATATACCTACAATGATATAACTCACACAATTATCTTATTTTATGTATTTTAAACAGGAATTAATTTATAGGAACAAATTCCATTGGACAATGGAAGTGAAAGGCAACTAATTACTTCGTTTTTGTCAACAAAGCCGAATAAAATAAGTTTCTTAAACTCGATTCTGATAGTTGCTGGAAGTGCATTTCTCACCTTTTTAGATATGGTTCATTTATGCTCACAAATGCTATACCCAAATAATACACGAAATGTTTTCTGAAGTTACCTGTGAGAATGTTGAATCCAGATATTAGAACACTTACATTAACCATTTATGAGAGCAAACTAAAAGCAGTTACTTTCGAAATGACTTGAAGAAACGCAGATTCATAGATTTTTTTCCTGAAAAGATAATGGCATTCTGTCGAATTCACATGTAAACTGTTTTTAAACCCAAAAACTAATGTAATGAATAGCCAACAAGTAATAAATGTATACCTAATAGTTGAATAGGCGAGATCACACACTCACAAATTTTCTTCAGATGTGCTTGAAGTTGAAATTTAGTGATACAATATTATACATGCATATTTTTTTCCCAGAAAATATTGTGTAATATTCGAATAAACGCTGTTCTAAAACCCTCAAACTCAGTGAGACATTCAAACACAGCGTTATTGCTGCTTCTTTTGACGTCATACGTCCATTGATTTTGCATTTTTCTGAGTTGTCCGTGTCACTATTTTGCGGAACTTCTGAGAAAACGTAATTTTCTGTCATCGTATGAATAAATTAGAACTTATATGTGCTATATTGAAATGAAGAGTTCGTATTTGATAGCTTTGTCCTTAGTTTAGTTATTCTTGAATAATATGTATGTGTACCGAGTGCTATGTTATTAATTTTCGGCCTGCTCTTATTGTAAAGAAATATTATGAATAACGCTTGGCAATGATGTAATTCGTGGCACTCTCCGCGATCGGCGAATTGCCAGTGACACTATTTTGCGGAAAATCTGAGGAAATGTTATTATGTTTCATCCTATGAATGAAACAGAACTTGTGTCATCATGTGTTATATTGAAATTAAGACTTCTCATTTGATAGCTGCTCTTGATTTAGTAATTCTTGAATAATCTGTATGTATACTGAGTGCTATGACATTATTTTATCGACCTGCTCACATTGTAAAGAAATATTATGATTAACGCTTGGCAACTCTGTAATTATCTTGCACTCTCGGCAATCGGCGATAGATCTGAACTTGTTACGTCACATCCTGGCGCGGTTTTCGCAGTGTTCAAACAGGAGCATTTCTTTTGGATTTTTTTTTGAATAACTATTTCGAAAAAAAAAATTAAAAAAATCTAACCACTTTTCTCATTGTTCTGGACATTGTGGTATTTTTTTCAGAAATCAGACATAAGTGATCTCGCCTATTCAAAGTTTGGTTTCTTGAATGAAAGAAAACCCATAACGCGGCCAGTCGGAAATGTAGATTTCAGAATGTATTTATTGATTCTGAAATTGCCACCAATCAAGCTAACTAATCATGTATCAGAAGAAATGTGGACATATTTTCATTTGAAAACTTTTCCATGTTTCTATGTCAAATAAAAAAAAGAAGTAGGTATAACAAAACTGGGTTCTTTTCGGTTCAATCCATGAACAGATAGAATGGGCGAGGTCACGAAATTTTCAAATTATTTTTAATGGATTTTACAGCTTGTGAAAACTGTTGGTAATTTTTTGTTTTGTTTTTTAATTTTCTAAAACTTTTGAAAAATATTTAAAGTCGGCAACATTCAAATGGCTTCTTTCTGGCGCCATTGCAAAATGTTGTGACGTAATCAACCAACCCCACAGTTGACAGCTTCAATCAGTTTTGCAACAGTGCCATATTATCAAATCTTGACATTGCGAATAGTGTTCTAGTTCTGACATTTACAGTTTAAGAAACTTGGCAACATTGCCGTTTAACGTCATAATCAACTCGATTACGCATATTGGCTGCTCGGTCGTTTACGTCACAAAAAGCGCCAATATAGTAGCTTCAAAATTTGCTGATTTTCAAAAACGAATGGGAGCTGCCGTAATTGAAATTTGACTCAAAAAATGTTTTCTGGCTACATTTATATATGCGTTATGCATTTGAAAGCATATTTAAAGCGATAATAATTTCTCGTGTTGAAACGAAAGCTCGGTCCATCGTATTAAAGAGTTTTTCATAGTTCAACACTTGTGCTGACTGAAGATCCCCGTTATTCCACACTGTTCATACCAATTTTCAGTCGTTATTTCTAAATTTATATATATATATATCTAACCTCTTGCACACCTGTGGATGACGTGTGTATAATGCCATTTTATAACGAATTACAGTAATTAAAAATCTGAAAAAAAAAATTGAAAACATGTTTTGTTCTTTGTAAAATTCGACAAAATTTTGGGTAGCGCCTCCCGCCTAATTTCAGGTGACCTGCTCAGAGGAAAACTTCGGCAACTGCGGAATGCAATAAACATTTAACTCGACATTTGAATAAGGTAGAATGTTGAACTGATTGTGTGGTAAATGTACACATTGCAGTCTGCATGATATAGATATTCAATTTCAAAGTGAAGAAATCCTTGTTATATCCAAACTGGTGATAAAGTAAGAACTAGTTGACTTCATACTCTGCTTTGTGGCACTTATCATAAGTATCAGTCACTTATAACAAACAGACAACATAAACAGTATTGAATGCGGAAAAACATTCGCAAATGAATATTGTTTTAAAAACAATTTCGAGACCATCTTAGTGATTCAGAACACGTGAACTGAACACTGTTGCCAAGCAATATTCTCGCATGCACGGTTCACAAAGCTGTCTACGAACGAAAGTGTGTTAGATTCTACTAGTGTTTTCTGATTGGCTGGTGAATGAAAGATCTTAAGATCTTAATTAAAAACCAATCAGAAAACAGTACGCGATGTGCACGAGAATTAATTTGAACATTATTGTCTTTGTCTTTAAAAAATTTGGCATTCTATCAAAAATATTTATATTATATTAATATATCTAGTACGAAAACGCCCGCACAGTGATTGGCGACTCCAGAATCCAACCAGAATTGAAATTTACTACTTAATTCCTAAATGTGATGAATGATTCATATTGTCTTCTACTCTTCAAAATACGCACGGGACAGCTCGGTGTTTAGTTTTAAGAGCCATCAAAAGACAAAGACAATAACAAATTAATTCTCCTGCACATGGCGACCTATTTTCTGATTGGTTGCTAATTAGGATCTTTCATTCACCAGCCAATCAGAAACACTAATCGAATCTAACAAACTTTCGTTCGTAGACAGCTTTGTAAACCGTGCATGCGAGAATCTTGCTTGGCAACAGTGTTCAGTTCACGTGTTCTGAATTACTACAATGGTCGTGGTATTATTTTTTAAAACAATATTCAATTGTGAATGTTTTCCTTTTCAATACTGTTTGTGTCGTTTGTTTCTCACAAGTGACTGATAATTATTATAAGTGCCTCAAAGCAGAGAATGAAGTCAACTAGTTCAGACTTTATCACCAGTTTGGATATAACAAGGTTGTTTTCTTCACTTTGAAATTGAATATATATCTCAGGCAGCCTGCAATGTATACATTAAATTAAATTAGGCGGGTGGCGGTACCCAAAATTTTGTCGAATTTTACAAAGAACAAAAGTTATTTTAAAAAAAAAAACAGATTTTTAACCACTGTAATTCGTTATAAAATGGCATTATACACTCGTCATTCACAGGTGGGCAAGAGGTTAGGTTAGGTTAGATTACACCCTGTATATATATATATGTATATTATATATATATATATATATATATATATATATATAAACATATATCACTAACTTGAAAGTCACATAAACTGCCCAATAAACGAATCACTTTTTGGAAATAATAGAATTCAGTGATTTCCAACGGTGCGAGTTTGAAACTTTGGTACAAAAAGTTTTCGTTGAGGGGACAATGCTTGGCAATAAAATGTATCTCATTTCGTTTTTTCCTGCGTAAGATCGATTTTTGTGATGCTACATTCGCGATAATCCTGCGACATTGAAAAAACACCCTTCATATTATGATTCAGTTGGAATCTTAACACATTCTACTGTCATCGAAAAGGCGACGGTAGCCTCATCTTCCGCTAAACATTTCCGCCCAGATACTCGATTCCTGTGGGAATTCCCTTCATAACGCAAACCAATTTTTTATGTGTTTTTCCGATGGATCTCACGCTGCGATCTCGAACGTCGGTAGAGAGAAAATTTAATCTTCTAGTCGATAAAATCGTTCATCGAAAATATTCAATCGACCTATTTACGATACAAGCACACTAAATGAAAATTTATGATGCTAATAAAATGTCAATTTTATGATGAGTAAGTAATTGAGGAAGATGGTTTTTAGATCAAATCAGGGAAAGTGTCGAAGAAGAAAAATTCCTCATCTAAGGCGATTAAGCAGTTATGTCTGGAAGTAAATTCTGCAAAACCCTCAAAAACATTTCCCTCGTTCATAATAACTTTGAAAAATTCCGCAGGGTGGAAAATTGATAGTGTATAGAAAGACAAACAAATCACAGAACCTAAAAAGAAGAATAACCAAACCGTTTCCGTTTTCGAAATATATAATTATTAATCCCGTTCAGAAATTAAAAGATAAAAATGAATGAAAAACTAGAAAAAATAAAAAGGTTTCGCTTTTTCAGGGTCACCCTCAAATTCATTTTAGCAATCTGCATTGTTCATAACAATTTTTAATATTCACTCCATTCCTGCATTCATCTGTGTGTTGCACTTTGGATATTTCTCGACCTTTCTGTTACATCATGAGGGTTGAACGAAATCTTGATATTTGTTATCATAATCCGGTTTTTCATTGTGTACATAACAAAGACCGACCGTGCTCAATTTATCAGTTATAATATTAACTTCAAATTCATCACATTAAAAACATGCAAACTCTCTACGAGACAGGTTTGCATTTTTCATAAATTAAGTGAAAGGTCTAGCTGTGTGCATGTATCGATATATTCGAAGAAATAAATTTGTATTTCGTGCAGAAAATTTATTTTATAAAATAATAGCAGAGCGCTTTCCACTATTAAGTCATCATCAGTGCTACCTGAAAGTAAGTACTCATTGGAAATGTATTTGAAATGGAAATTATTTGTTTTTCAATTTAAAAAATGAAAAGTGAGGTTACTTTACTCGTCAAGTTCACAGAAAACCGTAAAAAGTATCTCTTCTGCATAAAACATTAATAAGTTCAAAGTACAAACATTTTAAAATTCATCGTGGTCCAGGATTATTGTAGATTGCAAATTATTGCAGAGATATCGATTTCCAACGAGTAAGTAACCTCACTTTTCATTTCATGTTTTTCAATTTAAAATCAAATAATTTCTATTTCTATTTATTTAATAAATTTTCAATGAGTACTTACTTTCATGCAGCAAGGATGATGACTTAACAGTCGAAAGCGCTCTGCTATGATTTTTTTAAATAAATATCTCACAGACATTATAGGTATACTTCCACTTGTCAGCCACCTCAAGAGTATGGATGAAAAATCAATTTTGAACTAATTATCTCCGCCCTCTCAATAACTTCACTTGACTAATTACAAGCCTAAACTAGGTGATGCGGGCTGTATGTATAGTTTATATATTCTAAATAAAATATTCGTATAAAATTTTCAAACTTGAACTCTCAACATGAAAATGATTATACGAAATGAAAGGCATTTGTCATACATTTTCAAAAGGTAATTAATATACAACATTAGATAAACTCTCTTTTATCTCGTGTACGAATGGCAGAAACTCAACGTGACATAGAAGCTAGACCTTGTCAAGCTCTGGTTCCACTGTCAAGCTCTGGTTCCACGTGACATTAAGTTCGTAAATTGAACCGTTCCTTACATCGCTTCATCCTTATCCAGAATCTTTAAAATAAATTGGTCGAATTGGTTAAACTCCGATGATGGATATTTTGAAAAGAAACCTCGTGAAATACTCGACGTGTAATAGTAAGACGAATGACAAATACAGGAATGGAGACACTGCAATTGTAAAAAAATGCAGATTAGTATTTGAAAAAATGTATAAGTTATAGCATTCATGAAATGCAATAAAATACTTCATAACCGTTTTTAAATAATATGGGTGTTAAACACGCTATCGCCAAGAACCAATCATTTTCTTTTTTTTTTGGGGGGGTCGAAACAAAGAAATCTACCATTCCTAGAGACAAATTCCCACGCACCTCTAGTATTTATGGTATTCCAAAAATACACAAGCCCAACATCCCTCGCCCTATTGTTAGTTATATCGGATCACAAACTCACAACCTTACCAAACATCTTGTTAGCACTCTTCAGTCTCTTGCCGAAAAAGCTTCATCATATGTGCACAACTCATACCACTTCATTAATTATCATTGTAAGTTTTGACATAGTATCGCACTTCAGGAAAGTCCCTCTGTCAAACACATTGGACATCCTGAAAACCAAACATAACGTACCTAAAGATACCCTATCATCAACCATTGCATGAACAGTTCAAACTTCTTTTTCTAGGGCCCATATTACAAACAAGTAAGAGATGCACCAATGAGTGCATCTCCTCTTTCTCTATTGCAAACCTTCGTTATATGACCCCATGGCTTTAAAACCTTTCATGGATTCCTAGATCATCTTAACATCATCCACCACAACAAATAATTCACAATGGAAACCGAAGCTGACAACTCACTCCCTTTGATAGATATTTTCATCATGAAAACTAACGACTCCTTCAGTCACACATTATACAAAGAGCCACCCACACCAACCGATATCTACACGTCAGCTCTCATCATCATCCACAGATCTATCACAAGGGACCGTAAGAGTTAAACAAGCTCAAAACTGCACATCTTCAAAACGTTCATAACAACACAAATATCTGCAGATCAATTCACTTTCAACAAAACCATTCTCCAAACTCCCAAAACCCAACAAATATCCCATCACATAAGGCATTTCTCCCTATATCAAAGATGTCGCCGAAAAA
Organism: Gonioctena quinquepunctata; assembly: GCA_018342105.1. Taxonomy (NCBI): domain Eukaryota; kingdom Metazoa; phylum Arthropoda; class Insecta; order Coleoptera; family Chrysomelidae; genus Gonioctena; species Gonioctena quinquepunctata. The sequence goes on from JAFIRS010001653.1 coordinate 296,113, forward strand.
TTTGAGACTCTTAAGCCGGTGTCTTACGAAGCGAAACTTGACGAGCTTGGCTTGGGGTATTGTGCTCGGTGCACAGGAGTGAGGTTTGTGCAATATCGAGCCTGATTGGTCTACGGCGTGTATAATTTCTCCGACTCGTCACTCGTCGTCTATCAGTGGCTAGAAGTTGGTACACGAGCCTAGGAAGGGATACAATGTCCAGTGCAATAGCTATAGATAGCGCCGGTGGAAGGATAGCATGTGCAGCAGAGTATTTTTATATAAATATTTTTTCTTTCTCATATAAATCTGAGAATTCAATAATTGCTTCTGAACTCCATTCTATGTTAATACACACTAATAAATACAACACTCAACTATGCTCTGCCACCACCAAACTTCCTTTCCGAAGTGACCGGGCTCCAGTCGTAGCCGTGTCACCGCTCAACAAGCCATACTGCACGAGCCAGCTAGTCGAGCCTCGCACCTTTGATGATTGGGAATTTACCGACATTTCATGGGAACAGTCAGATCTCCTAAAAATACCATAACAATGAGTCCCAAGGTACATATGAAATGCCATGCTCCAAATGCAATAGGACATACATAGGAAGAAGTAACAGGAAAGTTACAAGCAAGTTTACGATCGTCACTTTGTTCTCCTACATTTAGACCTTTCTCGGCATTTTCCAAACCAACCATTGCAAATGAGAAGACACTGCAAGCAAGGGTCATTCGTGAAGCACTTGAGATTGAAAATTGACTGAATAAACGCAAAACCTTTTCTCTCCCTGAGCCCAGTTCCGCTCAGTGACTTCACCCAAAGTAAATACTGTACAACCACTCGAATTCTCAGTTCTCTCGAAGGAGTAGGCAGATTGATACCTTAGAGAGAACTACGAGTAGTGTCGAGTCCTGGGGAGTAGGCAGTTTAAGACCCCGGCGTGAAGTCCCAAAACCCTAACTAAGTTACGACAACTGGGGGTTAGGTAGATTGAGACCTGAGTCTAAAACCACCTTCCCTCCTAGACGACTACACCTGAGGCAGATTGTGTGAAATCAATCACGTTCTTTCCTTCCCAAGTGACTACATCAGAGTGAGACCTCAGTGTAAAAATACCTTCTTTCTTTTGCCCTAACTCATACTTTTCTTGAAAACTGTTTCAAAATGGGAGTCAAAACATCTCTGGAATACAACGCCGAGCAGTGAAGCCTAATAGAAAATTCACCGAAAATACTGAATTGAATCTCAGATAACGAAATTACCTATGTAATTAACAATATTTCACGGTTTAATGTTATCAAATTGTAAATAATACTATCTATACTTCTGCATTATTAATTATGTTTGTATAGCTCAAATAAAAATCCTTCATTGTTACCAAATTCTCATTTCGTTTCATTATTTCTATGGAAAAATGTTGTCAAATGTTTTAAAAATGTTATACTTCGACATTAAATATCTCAAAACAATGTGTATTTTGAGATACGCCCTTAAGTCTTTATAGTGAAGAATTCACTCCTCTGCTAGGAGAAGCCAGATGGCAACTCCCTCTTCTCGATGTCAATAGATATACAGGGTGTTTCTTAATAACATGCTAATATTTAAGGAGGTTAATCTTGAGTCCATTTTGAGTAAAAACTTCAACTTCAACTTAACTTTTGAACTGCAGGATGCTAAAGTTTTCTGCTGTATAACATAATTTTTTATTCTTGCCAGTAGCGTTCGTGAGGGATTTGCACTGAATCATTTTAAAGAGAAAAGTGATATGCCACTGATTTTTCTCAAAGTAAAAATTATTTTTGAAATCCTCATTCCTTTCTGAGCAAATCTGGTCTCTTGATTTTTTTTTCGTTTGACGTACGGTTTTTACATAAAAAAATAATTCATTCATCTGCACGTCGTTATGAAATTGGGTATTATCAAGGATTAAAAACGTATCTAGTAGGTAAGAAGTAGATTTTGTTTTGTAAACAAACAGTTTTGACAGTTGTCTACCTAGTCTAGTTGTCACGTATTTGAGTCATCAAAGTTAAAAATATTATTAAAAAAACATGGTCCATTTTACGAATTCTGAGTTTACAGATTTGCATTGCATGTATGAGCTTGATGATGGTAACGCACTGGAAGCCAGGCGGTTGTATGAAGACCGCTTTCCAAATAGAAATATTCCGGATGCACGAACATTTTCAAACATTAATAGAAGGTTGTGCGAAAACGGAAGTTTTGAACCAGACAATCATCTAAAAGGAGTACAACGTACTGTAAGAACACAAGAAATTGGGGTGCCATTTTGAATTCAATTGAGGAAGATCCCGGATTAAGTACACGAACAATAGGGAACAATTTGAACATCCCACATATTCTTGTTTGGAAAATTCTTCATGACTTTTTATTATATCCCTACCATATCCAAGGGTTCAGGAACTCCCTCGCGACTTTCCATTACGGATGAACTTTTGCCAATGGTTTCTTCAAAAAGTGTATGAAAATCCTTTATTTGATACTGAAATTTTATTCACGGATAAAGCCAATTTTTTCAGAAACGCCATCCAAAACATTAACAATAATTATTTTCGGGCTGAAGAAAACCGACATGCAATCTTGGAATCCCGTCACCAGGAGCAGTTTTCAGTTAACTATGGGCTGGAATGAGCGGCGATTATTTAATTGGACCCTATTTTCTTCATAGGAGGTTGACTAGGCATAATTACCGGCAGTTTCTCGAAGAAGAATTGCCAGATTTGATGGAAGATGTTCCCATTTTAGTAAGAAATCGACTGTGATTTATGAACGACGGGCCGCCAGCGCACTTCAGCGCTCTGGCTCGACGTGAGTCCATTAGAAGAAGAGCAGAGGCATGCATATTTGCAGAAGGTTCACATTTTGTGCGTTCAGGGTAATTTTATGTTAGCTTACCAAAATGTATTTAGATTACTTTAATTTTATAATTTTACCGTTTAAAAAGTATTCTCTTAAATACATTTTTGTTTAAAGTTACATAAATTGTATTGTAGTCGTAGTCTAGCGAGATGCAAATGAATGAATTTAATGTTTTTATGCAAAAACCTTATGTCAAACGAAAAAAAAGTCAGGAGACCAGAGGAATAAAGATTTTAAAAATAATTTTTCTTTGAGAAAAAGCAGTGGCGTATCACTTTTCTCTTTAAAATGATTCGGTGCAAATATCGCACGAACGCCACTGGCAAGAATTAAATTATGTTGTACGCATAAAATGCCTTTTGATGCATAGAATTACGTTTCACAAAAATATCTAGGGTCATAAGTTATCATAAAAAAAAGAATGTTTTCTCAAAACATTAGCACCCTGTAGTTCACCTTTAGGACATATGTTTTTCTTAAAATGAACCCAAGAATAACCTCCTTAAATATTAGCATGTCATTAAGAAACACCCTGTATAATCTTAACAAACTATGCGAAAATCAACAACACCATGCAAATCATGAAATATTATAGGGTAGTAATAACTCATGTTCTTAGTAAAATCAACTATCACGAGACCAATGGGAACACGCATAAAAGAACAAAACCTCATCAGCTTACAGAAGAGTTTCATCCTGCGGTGTGATTCCTTGTACCGTAGAATTCCACTTTCCATCTAATGAGTGAGATGGAATTACGATTGAATTGATGGGTGTGACGCAGACATAACTGTCATTTATGGAATTCTACGATACACGGAATCAGACCACTGGACTCCTTGAATAAAGAATGTCGCGCAACATAAATAGAAGGAAATAAAACAAATGAAAATAGAATACCGAAAAAATAAAACTTTTTTACAGATAGATGCAAGACGACGTGAATACTTATGTACGCTCCAACAAGAATCTCCACTGCGAAACAGTCCGCTATTTAGAAGCCGTGCTCTACTGGGAATTCGTTGCTGATGAAAACTTATTTATCTGCCCCGGCTCTGAACCAACAAAAATAAATTTAGGTTCGATCCAATAGTAACCATAAAATATAATGAATCAGCCGACAAAGTACCTAGAAGCGCAGCCAATTCTTAGTATAACGAAGATCGCTCTGTACATCCATATGACCAAAAACTATTATTAATAAAACCTACGAGACGATGAAAATTCTAAAATGAAAACGGTTTCTTTTCGAGATATGGACTAACCCGCTAAAGTTATCCAGACGAGAAGTTGTACTAAACCGCTTCCGAATCAGACATAAAATCGACTCATGTTTATTTATTTTTCGGCCAAGATCGACGACCTCTTAGCCAAAGCTGTCAAATATCTTTAACGGTGCATCATATTTTATTCAGTGGGCTGTGGACCTTATGACATATACCAAAGGCAATGTAACTTGAAACCAACATTTAGCAGAGAACCTGGCAAATAATAGTTTCTCTTAAAAATCTGATGGAATTCCCGTAAGTAACTATGCTTGGTTTTTTATTTAATCGTGTCAGAAGCATCATACAAGAAGAATATTACATATCACGTACAAAGCAAGTATAAAAAGGGTATATAATATATATATATGTATATATATATATATATATATATGTATATATATATATATATATATATATATATATATATATATATATATATATATATATATATATATATATATATTATATATATATATATATATATATAATATAGCAATATAACAGATTCGGCTATTTTTATTTCATGATGTCTTGGACCAGAACTTGGCCACGTCCAGCGCTTTCGGGGTGGCATTCACCAAATCCTTCATGGTGCAGGTGTTCGGGCACAGCTCACACTGCATGAGGTGAGACGTGGTTTGAGAGTGTCCACAATCGGACAGTGCCGGTTCATTTGAGAGTCCCCATCTGCGCATATTCTCTTTGGATCGTGTGACACCAGAACGCAGCCTGTTAAGAGATTTCCATGTCGTCCATCCTTCCATATGGCCGGGAGGGAGTTCTTCGTTTGGGGCTAACCATTCCCTAAGGTGCGCGTTTTCCTCTCGCCACATTGCCAGCCTCACTTGCTGCGGTGTCCCGTCGATGTTCTCTGCTGTGTGCAGGAAACTTTTTCTGGATTTTAGTCGGCGGCGGGCTGGTTGGTGTTCGTACAGCGGGTGGGCTGGTGAGGTCGCCGCCTTTGTCTTTTCTTTCCTGGCCGCCACTTTCCTTCTGATGTCTGGTGGGGCCACGCCTGCAAGGCAATACAGTTTATCAGTCGGGGTTGGTCTCAGACAGCCTGTGATGATGCGGCATGATTCATTGAGGGGTATGTCCACCTGCTTGGCGTGGCTAGAGTTGTACCACACTGGGCACGCGTACTCTGCTGTTGAATAGCACAAAGCAAGAGCTGTGGTTCTCACTATTTCGGGCTGTGCCCCCCATGTGCTATGCTTGGTAGTAGATTATAATAAATAAAACAGTGCACTCAATCACTCTGACGTGTCAAAAGTAAATAATTTTTAAAATTTCAGTTTGGTCGCCAGAGTTTATTCATCAGAGGTTCAATCAGGAAATGTGTCGTGATTACTGACTATACAATCCAATGAAAACACTGGTGAGATCAAGTGTGGCAACACTGCCGGTCGTAGTCCTCAGTCTTTTGGCGAGTGTATATATGGAACAAAAGTAAGGAGACTGTCATTTCATATCTTGGTGGTTTATCATTGAATCGTACATACATTTCTCACCAAATGAAAAATATTTATTGTTTCATAATATATTTTTCTCACTTTTTCACAAAAAGCGACCTTTTTGCCAACCCTGGAAATGGGTTCTTGTTCAGTCGTTTTTCGTAATTATGGCCATGATTTGGGTCTATAACAAATTACAAAAAGCAACATTGAACAAATAATGTTTTACCATTTTCAGCATATCGACAATCCCGATTAGAGGAGACTTGAAAAAATGCTAAGGATAGAGCGGTTTGAAATAGAACAGAATGTATGTGCTCTCGTGTCAGTGAACTTTCACTTTCGCAATTAAATTTGGCATTGACAGTAGTATGATTAAACGTTGATGTGAATGATCGACGAGGGAATCCAGAGCATTCGATTACCTTCCGTAGGCCAATTGAAGAACATATATTATGTGGGAAACCTTCAGCTCGACCCAGATCAAAGCCCTTCATTCATTGTGACTGCTCAGAGTTCGCTGAAATAGTTATTTTTGTATTAAGTGCATATGAGAGAGCCAAAATTATTTCGAATGTGCCATGAAAAAAGAATTTTATAAACGAACATTTTTTGTACAACTGAAAATTTTAATTAATAAATATCGTCTAAAATATGTCATGAATCAATACTTCCTATACATCTTGACATGGTTCAAAAATAACTAATTCAAGAAGTGAATTCCCTCCTCAAAAACAAACATTTAATCAACACTTCCTATAAAACGCAAGTATAGAACACTTCGGTCGCCTCATACAAAAAGTAATAGATTATTTTCAACATATTCGAGAAGAAAATGTGTTAACCAACATGTGGGGATAAATAAAATAAGAGAAATTCGCAGGTTGGTCGCAAAATGGCTGGAAAAAGACCTATATAAGAGCCTACACAGGTCACTGTTTTAGAAGCTCTGTAACTTTCTTGGCCAATGCCGGGGGCGACATTACATCCATATGGCCCAATTTCTACAGAGAGGTCGTCAGGCGGAAACGGGTCACGGGCGAATGTCGCTTACTCGCCTTTCCTATGTAAACAAATGGTTCAATGTTTACAAAAAAGACGTCGCGGTAGTGTTGCCAACCCCCCGCATACATTCTTAAAAAAACTGTAGAAAACTGTAAATGATAATTAAAAAACGGTAAATCTACAGCTTTTTCTTATTTTGTATTATTTAATGGTAGTAATAATTAAAACACATATGGGGAAGGTATTATAAACAAAAAAAATCATGGGATTATCAAACTTTCAATCATATTAACGAACTAAACTTGGAAATAAAACATGTATAACAATCAATATAATTTCGTCGTAACTGTTTCCGTTATCAAAAATACTCACAACAATCGATCGAACAAAAATCTAAACAGGCTGAAAAACTTCCACCGTAGCAGAAGAATAATAGAAGACAGTTTGAATAACAAAATTGAGATTTCTAATAAAATTTTGAATTGTCCCTCTGCTTACAAACAAATTAAAGTGTAGAATCAACTTTTCAAGAAATATCTAGCGTTTCTGAGGCAGCAGCAAGGTGAAAAATATTGGAGAATTTATATTGGAAGAAAATGTTCAAATTTCACCATCAATTATTTTTCTAATAATGAACTCTGTTCTTCAAAAAGTAATGTATTATGGTTTTTTTCTATGATTCATTTTTACAGTGAAAAAATCATTTATTTGGCGGTAAAAAAAATCATTTTTTTACGGTGAAAAAAATACTTTTTTCACGGTGGAAAAAAAGAAAACGTTTACGCAGCAATAGAGAAGCAAAAATGTTGTACAAAAAGGTGTTTTTTAAGCACAATCCTTCGCCTGCGAATTCGCCTTCATGGATTCCCGATTTGAAAAAAAAAGTGGAAAAAATTATGTCTATATATCATTCAGTAGGTAATGAAGACAAACATACAAATTTGTCTTCACCATATTCAGATATTTTTCCCACACCATGTTTTTACGTCCGAGTCATGGCACTGGCTACCAACTAAAATCTCGCCTAGAATTGTTTAAACATTGAAAGTGTCTTATGCTATGAAATGGACGTATTTCATGGAATATTTTTTTTGTCGGAGAATAAAAACAATGAATTATCATTATTCTATTCCTTTCACCAAATTATTCTCTAAAAATACAATTGAATTCATTTATCTTTCTATTTATGTACTGAAAAATCAACCTGATTCAGTTTCACAACGGATGCAAAAAGTGAATACAGACAACGAATTCACAGAAAAATAAAACAAAAAAAAGAGTTAGACTTGATCATTGAAATTTGGGATACGGGTATAAAATTGGGAAGTAACTTTTGACATTTTCTAAAAATATCAGGTTACATTTTTGTATAATATCTTAAATTAATGTCAAAGTTGACAGGTCAAACACCAGAAAATTTCACAAAAAAAATTGTGCATTAATGTCAAAATCTAATATCATCCTTATATCCCTTTTTATTACAAGCTTTTATTTAGTTCACCTGTCACGATGTGTGTAATAAAATCCTACAAGTTAAATTTGACCCAATTCTCGTTGTTTGATTAACGTGAAATTTGGCAGGTTTCATAGTTCCCGTGAAATTTTTGTTAGAGAAAAAAAACAAAATGGCGGCTCCAAAATGGCAGACGATCTATGTGATTATGGTCCGATTCTATTCAAAATTAGTATGTGGATGTTTTCGGGGTCGAAGATTATGAATTTTTTGTCAAAATTAATAAATTCAAGATGGCGAACGACTTTTGTAATTATGGTCCGATGCTATTCAAAAATTACAAATCAGCATTGCCTTGTTTGTAATTTTGATTGCAGTGATTATCATTCAGAAGGTGTGTTATAATTTTTGGTATGAAATTTTTACGAATATCACATTTATTATTTCAAAAAATAATTTGATAACAATTATAAGCAAAAATTTCCGCACACCTTTATGAATGGTTTGAAATGTTATATTTAAAACCGTCATATTTAAAAAAATTCGAGACTTCTGCAGGTCCCGAGACTGCAATCCTTAGTCGCCATTATCTCATATGATTAGAATTTGGCAGACAGCATAGCTAAGTTGATTATTTTTTACTCATCTCTCGCACCCAATAAATTTTCAGAATTATAACTTTTATAATTTGATGTTCAATACATAGGCACCAAATTACAACTTTCACCTTTTCTCAACACAAATAGATTCGAACCACTTCGCTAATGCTTTTTCCTGCTAATGTAACCGGTAACGGTATTTGTCACATTGGTTTTTTTTATATGGTGGTGTTTGTTGTATTTCACCTCGTGTTTCACAAAGTGTTGAAATGTGAAAGTTTAATTGCAGTTTAATAGCTAAATGCATTATTCAGATGATTTTCAATCAGCGAAAATCATTTACGATGAGTTGTATGAAAGCTATTTCAATTTTAGAAGATTATGCTGATATTTTGGATCATTAATTGTTCAAAAATGATTTTGTAAATGAAAATAAAAGGATGATATTAGAAAAAAAAAATTTTTGAATTCGAAAGAAAATGCAAGGTACTTGATTAATGAAAAAAAAAATGTCAGGACCGTCGGAGGGTGGATGCCTACATTGGGTGGAAAAATGAATTTCCATTCAAAAGGCAGTGTAGAGTTTTTTCGTTTGCCTAATCGAATTCAGAAGGTTGAAATACAAGGTTCAAGAATTGGGGGGGGGATATTGAAAGTAATCGAATTCCATTCAAATAGCAGTGAATTTTTGTTTACAGGATCGAAATCAGAAGGTTGAAATACAGGGTACATAACTTATGAAATCATTTGACGTCCCGTCGGAAGTGGTGTATTGAGGGTGGAAACGTTGATAAAAATCAGTTTTCTGTCAAAACGGCAATGCAAAATCGAATTCATAAGATGAAAATACACGGCACCTGGTATAAGAAATATCTAGAGAATAAAGTATTAAAAAGAAAGATTTTTCTGTGAATTGAAAAATCCCCGATAAAAATGAAGTTATTGTGAATATCTAACAGAAAACAACTACTTCCCCGACATTGAACTACATCTGATAGATAGGCCCCTAACTCAAAAGAAATAATCTGAAAGTAAAAATTTGATTTCATTCATATTCCAGTCTTAATTAAGAACTTATATAGATGAATGAGATAAAGGAAAATAGTCTTCAATACATTTTTGTCGACGAAAATCTATTTCACGCTTCCACGATCATCAGGAAGACAGGAAGAATCACGATCCACGATAACAGGTCTAAGCTTCAACACACATATTATAGGTGTCACTATCTATAATTTGATGATTTTCACATTTTTGTACTTGCCGGTAGGTATTAGCACTATGAGATATTTGATACGAATTTGAAAGAGACCACAAGCCGTCCTGATGATTGGGAAACCATGAAACAGCTGTTGGCGGATGGTCGGCTCTCTTGGATTCGTAACAAATTTCTCTTATTCTCGTTATTTGTTTTGCGTTACTCAGAACGCACTAGGTGTCACTAGGTGTCGTGGATTGGCCTATGCTGACATCTGTTGGTGACCTATTAATTTAATGTGCACGAAATTTCATGTCATTAAAATTCCATGATAACAGGTCTAAGCTTCAACACACAGATTATAGGTGTCACTATATATATATATATATATATATATATATATATATATATATATATAATATTATATATTATATATTATATATATATATATGTATATATATATATATAATATATATATATATATATATATATATATATATATATATATATATATATATAATATATATATATATATAATATAATATATATATATATAATATATATATATATATAATATATATATAGCCTTGTTCAACCCTTCAGATTATGAGAAAGGAATGTTAAATGTTGTTTCATTTAACATCTTTTTGTTCTCCTGAAGTTTTTCATTTACTTGTAGGTTTAGAAGCTATAATGAAAAAATGAATGCAAACATTTTTCCAGTATCGCATAACATGGAATTTTTCTGCTCGTGTAGAGAAAATGTAATGTTATGGAGCACCCATACATTTTTCATCAGAACTCAGGGTGAAAATGTATTGCACAAAGTTGATTATTATGGCAAAAGTAAACTCCAAAAACTCTTGAAAAAAATGCATTTTAATCACCGAAGTTTGTGAGAATGTTTGCTTCTCAAATTTCGTTATGTTATGCGATGCTGGAAAATGTTTGCATTAATATTTTCATTATAGCTTCTTAACCTACAAGTAAATGAGAAACTCAAAAGAAGAGAAAGATGTTAAATGAAACAACATCGAATATTCCTTTCTCATAATATGTCAGTGGCGGCGGAAAAAAAATCTGAAGGGTTGAACAAGGCTCGACTCTGAAAAAAGGAAGACCTGTGAATTATTTGAGAAATGAATTATTTTGTATCGTGCGCACTGTTGAATGGATTGTACTTGCCTAATTTGAATTGATTATTGTCGAAAATGTCGAAGTAAACTCAAAAAATCTTGAAAAATAAAATATTTTGATCACCTGTACCTCGAAAACCAAGCCGTTTGGGAATATGTTTATATGAACTTTTCGTCCTGAAATCTTCTAAAGAATCACCTCCCGAAGTTTGTCAACGACTTAATTAAATTTTGCAGACTGCTTCACGAATTCGGTAATTTTCAAAAAGTAACAAAAAAAGCCAGCTGTTCATTCTGCTTCTTAAGCTGCAATCGATCTGCTTAGACTTTATCTACATGTGTCTTTCAAAATGAAATATGTGTCGGCCGATAAAAATTGTGTTTGTACAATAGGAAATGGTTGTAGTATTATCTCTGCCGCTGGTCATTAATCAATTTGTATTACTTCGTTTATAGAAACATGCAGACGGAAATCCACAACGCTGTTAAATCAAGAAACGATGCAAATTAACTTAGATCAACACTATAAAGCTCAAGTACCTACTTAGATGTTGATGCCAGGGTTAAAAAAAAATCATAATTTTTCTGAAAAACATAAAAAATCACGATTTTTTTTATTTTTTCGAATTTGTTTCTATTTTTATTGATTCTTTCCTATAAATAAGATAAGTTGCTATTTTCAACACGTTTTTGATTTTGTCCCACAGTTCTTCAAATTTCAATGAAGTTAGTTCCTGTCGAAAAACGCTCAGTCCTGCAAATTCCTGTCAGAACAAGTTAAAAAACCCTCCATTGTTTATATAAAGATAGGTCTGCCCTAACTCGCATTATTTCATAATTGGCCATTTAATAAGCAGTGCGACGCGCGTGATTTCTGCTTTAAATTTCTTAAGGTTACCTAAAAATCTGCAAATAGTGTAACGATGTCAACTCTTCATAGCTAGAAGTGGAAGGAAAAAAGACCCTATCTTGATACATTTTATAGAAAAATCTAATAAAACTGAAGGAAAATCTGGGAATAGAGCTAAATGCAAAAAATATAGACATGAAATGCAAGGTCTTGTTGAACGGACTTAAGTTCACTGGCAAAAGTGTAGTGAAACAAATACAGAAATCGAAAAGGACAATGAATCAGTTGTAAGTACACAAACAGCATATTATTGTAAATAAGTTTGTTTCTTTAAATTTCATTTTAATTATAATTTTTCAAAGATATACTGGGTGATTTTTAAATTGATGCTTTTTGTAACCCAACATAGAATTCAAGAAATTAAGCCAATTTGACAAATAAACTTATATCCGGAAATGCGTCGTTGAATTTGAATTCGAAATTTTCTTTTCAATTTTTATAAATAACTTTTAATACAGATAAAGATTCCGCTTCTTGCTTTAACTTTAAAAATTGTCTTTTTTTTAAGGTTGAGGGTACTTTTGGCGGAATGTACTTCACAACCTTTACAGTCTTTCCACTCCAGATTGTAGGAAAAGAATAGCAGTGTCAGAAACAAGGTCAGCAAGTTCTAGTTCTGGATCTTTGTCATCTTTTGTCATACGCAAATCTACTAAAGACGAAATTGACAAACAGATTACCAGAGCCCTCTACGCTACAAACAGCAGTTTTAACGGTATGGAGCAACCCGAAGTAAGAAAAGCTATAGCTCTTTTACGGCCTGGATACCCTCTCGATATGATGTTTCTAATAAATTGCTTATAGAAATTTATAATGAAGAAAAAATCAAATGCTTTGAAAACTTGTCGGGAACATTTGTATGTCTGTCACTTGACGGATGGTCCAAGTGCATAATGAACCGATACTATGTGCAACGGTTACAACAGAAAATGGATCTTCCTTCTTAGTAGATACTTCTGGGAATCCATTCTGTATATTTAACAGAAATTGCAATAGCACTCATAAATAAGCTTAAAACCAAATGACTGTACAGTATGTAGTTTTGTCACAGTTAATATGACTGCAATGCGACATCAAATAAAACCATCTACTACTGAATTGAACCTTATTGCATATGGTTGTGCTGCACATATTTTAAATTTACTTTGGAAGGTTTTGGAAATCGCTAATATTAATGAACGTGTTGTTTACATTGCCAAATACTTCGGAAACAACCATTTTGCCTCTGCAGCTTATGCCAAAGAAGCAGGCAAAAAACTAGTTTTGCCAAATGATGTCAGATGGAATTCGCTTGCAGACTGTTTAGAAGGTTTTGTTGAGTCATGGCCCATACTTTTCAAAATTGCTGAGGAGAACAAAAACGAAATTGACAATATTATAAGAGAAAAAATTTCAAACATTCACTTAAAAAGATTAGTGGAAGATTACAGTAATAGCTATAGTCCGAGCAACACGTGTTTTCACGTTGATCCGTATATTCTACTTTGAAAGTGTTATAATATAATTCATAGTATTAGTGGAGTAGTGAAATTTTCTAATAAGACTCAACTAAGCAAGTGGTTTGTAATCTCAGTGATATCTGCCGTAAACTTATATAAATCAATTATCATCATGCCAGTGATCACCCGAGATCTATTGAATGAAGTGAGAGCTGCCGCCGACGTGGCAATAAAACAACTTTGTCAACAGGAGTCTTTTTTAAAAAGTCCAGTGGATAGTGTATCGGATGGGATCGAAAAAATCTTGACAAAAAAGTTCGGTATTCTCGAAGCAGAAATGGTTAAACTGAAAACTGATGTTCAGGTGATTAAGGATAATCATAAAAAGGATGTAAAAACACTCACAGATAAGATCGACACCTTAGGGAAAAAAGTAACGGAATTCCCTGGGAATTCCCAAAATACCATTGATATTATGAAGGAGATAAATGAGACAGAGGGAAAACAATGTACTATTTTTTGATATTCCGGAAGATGTGAGCAACTTGGAAAACTTTGTGCGAAATGCAGTATCTGTTATTATACCAGATTTTGATGTAAAGAGTTCTCAAGTTGCCAGACTAGGTCGTTTCTCTACTGATAAATCTCGCCCAGTTAAACTTACACTACCCAACAAATCGAGTGTTCCCGTTCTCGTCATGAATGGCAAAAAGCTGCAATCAACTGAAGGTTTCAGCAAAATATATATCAGACCTGACCAAACAGCAATACAGCGTGACCATTACTTTAACCTACGAAGGGAATTGAAGCAGTCAACGAGACTGGAGGGGGTGAATATGTTATAAAGTACAAGAATGGATTCCCATCTATCATTAAAAAAAAACGCTTAAGTACATCCAGCAGGCCAAAACAAAATATTTCAATATTCTACCAAAATTGCAGAGGGCTAAATACCAAAACTCACATATTCTTCCAAAATGTCCTTGCCAATCAACATAATATTATTGCGGTCACTGAAAGTTGGTTACAAGATGGAGTATTTAGTACTGAACTTTTTCCTGATAATTACCTTACCTATCACCTATCGAAAAGATCGTTCGACTGGAAGTCGGGGCGGTGGAATAATTCTCGCAGTAGATAATAATTGTTACCACTCAGAACTACTAGAGTTCACCTGTCCCGATGAAAAAATTGACTTCCTGTGTGTGAAAATTTCAGATGATAATCACCAATTCTTCTATATATGGTATATATACCCCCCAACTCAACAAGTGTGGAATATGAAGATCTCTTCGAGTTCTTGGAAAACTTTGACTACCATCTTGGGCGACTTTAATATTCCTGTTCTCCAAGAGTTCTATGACAACAGCACCCAGTCAAATATTGTTTCTAGGTTCAACAATTTTCTGGAATACTGTGATTCAGTGCAAGGAAACAGAATAAAGAATCGTAACTACAGACTACTCAACTTAGTGATTTAACCATCAGAATATGCGTGTGAAGTGATAAGATGTGACCCATTAGTGCCAATTGACCAACATCATCCTGCTCTTTCAATTGAATTATCAAACCAGACATGCAACAAATTCATTACTGATGTTAAACGTTATAACTTCCTTCGTGTTAATGTAGATAAATTCTCAAACCACCTTAGTGAAATTGATTGGGTACAAGTATTGGGTTCTTCCATTGATGCATGTGAGTCTTTCATCAGTATTCTGAACAACGCAATTGATGAGTCTGTCCCGTTAAAAAAATGTAAGTCATACAAATATCCAAATATCAAAAAAAAAACACGTATTCCGGGAAGGATGAATTTTAAAAATAAGAATATTTCATCACCCCAAGATATTGTCAATGCATTTGCAACAAATTTCAGTAATGTGTTTGATGATGATCGCGATGATATTGACTTACTTGAAAATCAAATTCACGAAGAACTCTTGAATCCCAGTCAATTTCTCTGTATAAATAAAATAACTGAGGAACAAATAATCAGTGCAGCAAAAAAACTCAAGAACAAGTTAACATGTGGGCCTGATGGCATTCCAGCAAAAATTGTCAAAGAATTCATGGGACTGTTGTCTCGACCATTAACCATCATATTCAACTTGATCTTGGAATCAAGAAATTTTCTAGCAGTCTGGTGTCACGTGTTTGTCCGGTATTCAAGTCTGGTAAGGTTGCTGAAATTGAAAATTATAGACCCATCACATTAATCTCTGTATTCTCTAAGTTACTAGAAATAATCCTGTTCGACTCAATATACAATCACGTACAAGCGTCTCTTTCTGAGTTTCAACATGGATTCGTTAAATCCCGTAGTACGGCAACAAATCTTTGTACTCTCACTCAGTATGTGTCCAATGCTCTTGACCATAGAAATCAATTCGATATAGTATACACTGATTTCAGCAAAGCATTTGATCGTGTATCACATAAACAACTGCTGAAAAATTTATCTTGCTTTGGAATATCGTACAAAATACAGTTGCTTCTACAGTCTTTTTTATCGAGTAGAAAATTATTCGTTGAATATGATGGAGTCAAGTCATTTACTTTCACAGCAACTACTGGAGTGCCGCAGGGCTCTAACTTGGGACCCTTACTATTTTTGCTCTTTATTAATGACATTTGCGACCAGATACAATGTAATAAACTGTTGTTTGCAGACGACATGAAAATCTTCCAAGAAATTAAATCGATTGAAGATTGTGAATTGCTACAACGAGATCTTGTGTCACTTAACGATTGGTGTACTGAAAATAAACTTGCCTTAAACACTAATAAATGTAAAAGTATGACCTTCACACGAAAACCAACCCCAATTTTATTCAACTACCACTTAAATACCTCATATTTATCGCGATTTACCCAATTCGAAGATTTGGGAATACTTTTCGATCAAAAGTTGAGTTTTTCCAACCATATAGAGAATATCATAAACAAGGCCATGAAATCATTAGGATTCTTGATACGTTCTTGCAGGCAATTCAGTTCATTTGATGCCTTGCACTGTGTCTATGTGTCGTTAGTAAAGAGTAAATTGAATTATTGTCGTGTGGTGTGGAATCCTTGCCATTCAAAATATATTGATGCTATTGAAAATGTACAAAGGAAGTTTCTTAAATTTGCCTTCTATAAAAAACATGGCACTTATCCTCAGAGGCACTTTGACTATAACTTATTATTGCTTGAATTCAATTTAGTTTCACTTAAAAAACAGCGTGAGATGATCGACCTGACTTTTATATATAAAATTATACATAATCATATTGATTCGTCCTCCTTACTATCACTAATTGATTTTAATGTACCTAGATTTGTATCGAGATCTAATATAACGTTTCATATGGCTGTAACCAACACTCAACATCATTTTCATTGTCCCCTCACAACCATGTGCCGTAGTTATAACAGATTACAATGTATCGATATCTTCTTTCTCTCCTTATCTGAGTTTAAAAATCAAATTGTTAGTATTTTACAGAATTAGCTATGTAATGTTAGGGTCACTTTATTCCTATCTACTTGTTTGCATAATATTTAGCAATTACTACAAATTATCAATAGTGTAATAAGCATATACACCTGTAAACGGGCATGAGCCTGCTGGATGTATTAAATAAATAAATAAATAAATTACCTAACAATACTTAAGCGTATCTCTATCTCAATAGATAGACTATGAAGAAACAGTGCCAGTCTTTAAGATGTGGAAGAATATAAAATATTAGAAACCCATTTTGACAAAACTGACATAACTTTAAAACATCTGCAAAAATTTAAGAGGCGTTATGAACAGTGTATAAACCCATATCATTTTTTGGCATATCTTCTTGACCCAACAAAAAATCAGTAAACACTAACAGAGGGGGAAAAAATGTTGCTTTAAAAGCTGTTAAAGAATTATAGCTATCCGAATAGTGGTTTACTACCACTCATATCCAGTTATTGCCAGATCAGAACCTTTCACTGATAGTATGTTCCATGATATTCTTCAGAATGTAAAATGCATAGGTAAATTGGTGGAAGTCACAACAAAATATACCCATTATTCAAAAAGAGTTCTTCATAATTAGTTTTTTTTTATACAAGCACCACAATTAACTAAAATAAACATTTTAGATACAGTGGTATAATTTTTATTTTTTCTTAATTATAACTTATCAGAAATTTTGATTTTTATCATGATTTAAATTGAAAAAAATCATGTGATTTAAATCATGTATTTACATCAATTGATTTAAATCGTTTCAACCCTGGTTGATGCCTAAAAATATATGTAACATGTAGGTATTAGCAGGTAATTGTTACCATATTCAGTTCGACGAATCATTAGTTTTTCACTTATTCTGGAAAGGTTTTAATTTGCACTTCAGATTCCAAATATTTTTATGGCTGATTTTCAACATTTTTTGGAAACTAATATGGTATGAATAGATATTCTGAAAAAGTACTTGGAATTTTCCCACCATGCGAATGCAATTTTCAGAAAATTATCAAAAAACAATATTTATATGGTGAATGGAAATAATAGAATGCATAAGGAAGCTGACTTCATGGGAATAGGGAAAAATATTATGTTGAGCAATGTCTGTGGTCAAGAATGAGTCACATCTGCATAGAGGTAGATGTGAAAACTAGTAGAATATAACTGACTTAAATACCTACCTACTTAGGCCATTTTCTATCTAATTCCCTGAATTCTCGGCGTTCCTCTTTGTTATTTTTGTCAAAAATGAAAATAGTCTTTGACCTAAAGCCAAAATAACTTCTTAAAATAACTTGACAACAAAACAAACCAAAAATTCGGTCTAATGGGACACCATTTCAGTTCAGAAGTAAGGAGAAACCAAAAAACAAATGATTAATTAGATTTAACTCGAAGTACTTGTTCAATCATGCATTTGAATTTGATTATCAAATGCAGAGTTGAATGCATTGATATTCATTTAAGCAGTAAGTACCTATATAATTTGTCAAGCATTTATATTAATAGTAATAGTACTACTAGTATACATTTGTTAGGGACGAGACATCTGAAATGCCGCTGCAAAAAGAAGAAAAAACAAATATCGTAATTTAATGTATGTACCTACTATGTAAGATTATTCTAGCTTGAAATATTATTCAGCTTTTACAGCAACCAAGCATGAAATTTGGCATTTGTACCGTTAAGATTGAATTTTCAAAATCAGATGATCTTGGGTCGACACTTAACATTGTTAATGCAAAAATTACACCCCATGTAAATATACTGAAGTATGTACACCAAAAATGATTACTAAAAATTAATTCAGTCAGTGCCGTTGAAAACGATAAAATACGTGTACTCACCTAACAATATTCGCTCACTAATTATCCAAGTTTCGAGCACATTTCCACACACGAATTTATGAAAAATTGTCAATGTTCAGCACAGATGCATCACAAACCGACTCCTATTATTTATTACTGCCATTTTAGATTTTGTGACAAATTTGACTTATGACAGGATTTCCATATTGCCAACTCTATTTCTCGAAATTACAACTTGAAACCAACCGCGCATCATGCGACATCTATCATTCATAACTTCGAAACAGTATTATGGTGATTTGAAGCTATATACTGTGAACGATTTGTTTTTTGATTGTCAAGTCATTTGACTGCTATTTAGCAGAAAAATTATTATTTTCATCATATAGAAATGACCAGGAACAATACATTCAGATATTATTTAGGTATCATGAAATAAATTGCCTTTGCTCACATTTCCTTGAATTAATAATTTTACGTGTTTGAAGGACTATGAGGAAAATTATCAAAAATCAAAATGACTCTTCGAATTATCCTTCCGTTTCTTCTTTCGGATTTGATGGCTTGTAGTCAAAGCTACGGCATTTTTTTTGGGATAGAATTCTCAAAATTTCTCGACTTAAAAACAGCCTGCAATCTACGACTTCCACGAAGGGTGGGTTGTCTGTGGTGTGGATAACGTGATAGAATACATATCTTATAATAGGGAACACGCGTACTTCAATTATCAATTACCTCAGTTCGGTCCTCACAAATTACATTTCGGGAAAATAATTCCTTAAATCCCAAAATGTTGTCGATATTTTCAAGTTCAAAGGTGCTCCTCAAATCAAACTCGATTTGACCTTCACTTCAATAACTTCCCCCAAATACTATCGCCAATTGTGCTTGTTTCAGGAATATTGATAGTCAGTACTATTTCGTACAACCCCAACATAAATTCAACCTCACTTTCAATGAGATATTTCAGTAGCAATTGAAAATACTATGATGATGAAAATATGAGGACAAGGGTTATTATATATAAAATACTGACAGGGTTACGGCCTGTGGTTACGGCGAAACCTTCATCTTGATGACGTCTGATGTATGTCAGGATAGCCAATGTTATAGAACTTATTTTCAAATTTCGAAGAGTAGAATGGATCTATATCTTGGCAGAATGTGTCGAGCAGAGAAGAAACAAATGGAAAATACATCAAATGAATCAATTTTTGTAGAATGTATTGTTAAGGCCTCAAAAAACAATATTTTAGATGACCAAAAATATCCTTTTACATGGTATCAATATTTATCTTTGGGACATGAGTGAAAAGTTATGGAATCAAATTTGCACTTATACTTGTTCGTGCAGCTTTTCACACTGCATGTAGGCCCAGGCATTTTCTCGAAACTACGAAATACAATCACCACTACTGCATCATATACTGTTGTGGTGGATGATGATAAATTAAACACTGATGGAGGTATTCATCAAAACGCATCATGTGCAAACCGAAATGAACAAGGCCTTTGAAAAACTCGCAATCAGGAAGAACAAGAATAAATACAATACAAACAAATAAATAATTCGTATATGTTGGCAGCAGTGGCACACTTTCCTCGCCTTACGTCTGGTCACCCGAACTCTCATAAATCTGTTTAATGCCGTAACCATAAATTTTTTTTGTAATATTGAGCATCAAAAACTATATCTTGACACAAATTTTCATTACTTTAGTTTCATTTCCAAGGCACTTTATGGTTTTTTTCTTCGTCAAAAACGGCAAAAGTTTATTAGGCAGTTTTTGTTTTGAAATTTGACTACACCACTGGATTCGTAGTCGTTATAAATGGAAACTATGGAAATTTCATAAAAAAATATTGGTTAACAACGAAGTTACAACAACTTCAATTTTGGAAACAAAGTATTTGATTATAATTTTTATTTAGATTAGACATATTTAAAATCTGGCAACATTGCCGATACAAAGTAGAGCACCAGGGAATTTGTACAGCAAAAATCCGAAGTCAATAGCTCATTCCGTTCTACAGTTATAACTCCTGAAAGTATGGTAATGTGAGCGATTTGTGGCGGAAGCGATTTTGTAATAAAAATTTGACTACGCCACTGGATTTGTAAATTATATTCCCTTAAAATAATTTATTTGAGTTTAGGTTATAAGTGTATTCGAAAATAACAGAAAATTAAAAATTCATTTTCAAGTTATGCAGTCTTCCATAGCCGATAAAAACGAAATGAACCGAATCAAGTTTTAAAGTATCAAAATTATTTATTGAATGATAAAACAGAAAGGAGGACAAAAAATGTTCCTTTTAAATTCTGCAAAACTAAATTGAAACAAGCTTTTACAGAAGGTATCAATAATTTGAGGAAACGTGAACTAATACATTAGGCATAGTGTTACATCCCCAACTATTATTTAGGAATAATCATTATCTCCACCTCGGCTAAACTACGGTCAAGCCGTTGTTTCGTTATCAAAAGATTAACCCTCTGGTAACGCCACTGGGTTGGGACAAATCGTTATTCCATATAATTAGCCTAAGACGCTAAGGACGCTTCTAGTATAGAAAACCTATACTCGATTAGTCCTTTGTTGAAAAGTTGCTCGAAAAACTACAACTTTGTTGGGTATTAGCAGCAATTTATAAAAT